>CM063528.1:15063993-15663993 GCA_032199755.1 Ambrosia artemisiifolia | reverse complement strand
GACAATAAACAAATTTACGATCTTAGTATACTAAACATGAGAAAGTATTTGGTACAAAGTACCTTAACCTACAAAGTGTAGAAAGCCATCATAATTTGCCACGTGGAAGTGTCGGTTACAACCTCTGAATTCAATGTCAATAACGAAAAGGGTATTATAGACTTTTCCCTCCCTCATTTAATTATAACGATTTCACAAAACCCTGTTTTATCGTTAATCAAAATTCAAATTTATGTAACTGATTTCTCTATCTTTGATCATTATTCTTTACCTTATTCAAAACACTAATCTCAGTTCATCTAGCGATCAAATTTTTTTACGAAATTCATAATCAATTGAAGAGTTGATCGTCATGTTCAGTAAGTTACTCTGTTTTTTCTATTTCAACTAATCGTAATCTTATTGTGATTTTAATTGTGTATCAGATTTAAACAACGAACCTGAAAACATAATCGGAGAAGAGGATGATGTCGTGGATGTTCATAATCTAAATTTGAAGGTTAATTTTATTGTTTTCATGTTTATTAACAGACAATTAAGCTCAGAGATGAACAGAGGATGATAGATAAGTGTTTTATTTTGTATTTAGATATTATACAGGAAGATGATCATAACGTTGTTGAACAAGGTGGTGAGAAGTTCGATTTTATTGCTGAACAGAGAAGGATCCAAGGTAAGTGTTGTTTTTCTGTAAATGATGATGATCAACATGCGTTTTATGAACTTTTAACATGCGTTTTGAGGTTATTGTTGTTTTCTGTAAATAGTTGTCATCAATTTTGTCTTATGATATTTTTAACATGCGTTTTGGTGTTTTTAACTAATGCGTTTTATGTGCATGTAAAATGTTTTTACTGTTAGGTGCGTTTTGATGTTTTTAACAAATGCGTTTTACTAATGTTTAGAATGACTTACTCTGTTTTTTTATCTTCATTTATACAGAGAACAAATCATCAAGTATCATTCGTCGGAGAGTGTTTTGATAAATGATTTGAACTATGTCCACGAAGGCATGTCTAGAAAAGACGAAGTTTGTAACATTCTGAAGGCGATGCCAGATTTTAGTCTTCATGAATTGGCATTGATGTTCATGATTGATGCAAAACAAAGAGATATGAATCTTGTCGAAGAGCTTACTAAATCCATAGATCTTTTAAGGTCCTCAATGGAAATGAAGATCAAGTTTCTCAAATCACTTTAAACCTTCTACCCTTTTTAATGTCTTTGTGTCTATGTTCCTGTTATGCTACTTTATTATCATGTGTTTTTAGTAGTTTTTGTGTTTTTGTTTCATGATGTAAAATGTGGAATGAATAATTATGTACGTGCGTTTTATGTTATAATAAATGCGTTTTATGTGTTGGTTTTATATATATTATAAAATATTGAATGCGTTTTACTACCACATGCTTATACAAACATTAATAAAAACATGCATTTTTTACTATCAATAGAGAAACTCAGTTCCAACATTCTAAAGTCAACAATGTAAAGATGAAAAATTAACTAAATTATCAAATTGTAAACATTTAGCTCATATTATCTACTCGCTTTAGCACCCTCTTGTAAGCATTTTGCATCATCTTTGCATTGTAAGAGTCTAGCTGCTGCTTCTGTAGATCTGACTCAACAACAAAACCACAACTCCAATTTTTGTTTCCTTTATATGTTTCCATGTGTCGTATTGTGAAGATGCCACAGTCTTCTATGTTATTCTTTGTTCTTCAAGGCATCTTCCTCCTATGAATAGGCGCTCTGTCAATCCTATCAATCCCTTCGCTTCTCTCACACAATGTTCTCAAGGTTAGGTACATTGTGTGTCTCTATGCATATTCAAACAAAAAAAAATTAGTAAAGACTAAAAACATATATTATTCAGCCATTAATATTATGTTTCTTATTTTTTTTTTATTTTTCCATACTAGGATTTCGGGCACCCCTCCATATCTCTTCGCAAAATCTTGTTCTTCCTCTGAGTTGTCAATTAACTCTATCAGACCATCCTTCACATCAAAGCAGACTAAATAGAAATGACCGGATATTAGCATCGGAACTATAATTATATCAGAGTCATCCAGAGATTTGATATTGAATTTCCTCATTATATCCTGCAAATTGCTCTTTAAAACTTTAACCCTTTCATGCTCACAAAACCCCTGCTCGTAGTAGTTTGATGGTTGTATTGTCAAAGAAGTCAATCCATTAGTCAATCAAAGACAAATATTACTAAATGCGTTTTATATATATTAAATGCGTTTTGTTCTTATATACATGCGTTTTACACATTTTACAAATGCGTTTTAACAAATAATATTGCTTCTTGTTTTTTTCCTTCCTTTTGTTTTACTTTTTTACTAGGCTTGACAAAATCACCATGTGACTCACTTTCTGTATCTTTCTTACTTTGTTTCTTCCTTTTTTTCTGTTTATTAACATTTTCCTTTTGAACAACTTTTTTCGATTTCTCAATAACTTTCCTTACTTTTCTAAGATCTTTTATAGGAGTTTGGAAATTATCATCTGAACCAGTATTGACTGGCTTTTCTGCTTAACACAAAAAGAAACACAACAATGCACAAATACAATTAGATGAAAGTATGTTGAAAAGACCAATACTCAAATGTGTTTTATCATACCACTAAAGGCGTTTTAAGTCATATTATGATAGTCTGATTTTCTCCTACATTATACATACGATTTGTTAATTTAATAGATGCGTTTTGAGACATGATTGTTTCAGATCAGTGTGATAATCTTATTAATGATTAACATCAGTAAAACGCACCTACTAATTACATAAAACGCATTTGTAATCACAAAAAAATTATAAAAACTTTCTCGTTGATGCCACAACAAATCACCAAATTATCTTATTCATCATTAAATTCCTTAAAACGCCTTTACTAAATACTGCAAACACACTTACTTGATTATGTAATAATACAGAGTAGATACAAATTAAACCATTAAAACGCCTTTACTAATTTCAGCATAGCATCTAAAACGCCTTTACTAATTTCATAAAAAAAATAATTAAATCGTTGTGTTCATCATTCAAATCATCAAAAACTCTTTTACTAATTTCATAAAACGCATCTAAAGCATCCCTGAATTCGTTGCCTTCAAAGCCCTGTCATGATTCAGTTTACTTCTTCGTTCTCTTCCTTCACCTGGTTCGTTTTTAGGGTTTTACAGTTGACAAATGAGATTGTTTAATTTATTGTCATACGATCAAAATAAAAGTAACAATATGAACAATTGCTTACTTGATTTGCGTTTTGGAGCCATAATTCTTTTATGATCGACTGATCTTCGTCGTTTTAATGAAATGCTCTGTTTTTTTTGTTACAGAGAGTATGATTTTTGTGTGATTTTAATTTTGTGAATTCCAGGATTATAGCAATTTGATTGTAACTGTACATAAATGAGATTTGGGCGCGATTATTAAAAAGAATTCAAATTATTATAGTGGCAATTTGTCTAATTTGCCCTTCTCTTGTTAACTGACACTCAAAACTTGTGTGGGTAATTAATGTACGATGATTTTGATTAAAATGTAGATGGAGGGTCAGGATTGCTTCTTACATTTGTATTTTAAGGAGACTTTGTACAATAGCCTCTCTCTACTAAACATTTTTTTTAACGGCTCTAAACTAGTATATGTTATTTTACATATCCCATCGTTCCACTTTCGACATCTAATATTCTGAGTACGTCCAAATCGATCTCATTTATTAGCGAACACATAACTTGTTTGAAAAATAAGATCTATGGTTGTTGGTCTTTTTTGTTGTTTCGTATCTTTACGTAACAATTGTAAGGGGAAAGAATAATAACCTTTACCAATGAGAGAAGAAAGAATGACATCCTTCAAGTTAAGAATGTATAAAAAGTCATTTTCTATGTTTATCCAAAGAATCTACAAAAATCATTTTCTTGAACAAATATGCGTAATGCGTTCATCAAATTAAATGAGTGGTTAATGTTGATGTGGTGAACATTTGATTAATCGTAGTTATGTATTGTTATGGGGGACAAAGGAGGAAAATGAAATCTATAAGGAGGACAGCGCGCTGTCAGAATTGGTCACTGGTATCCTACTATCAGCATGGTAATACCGTCGTCATCCATGTTAGTAGTGGTTCCGTGAACCAATTTCTGGTTTTAGTTAACGGGCTGGTAACCGTGCATTTTTTATTTTTGAATTAATATAATTCTATTTTTTTTATTTAAACCGTTTGTTTTATCAATTAAACCCCATTTTTATTATTGTTGTTTTTTAAACCGTGTGTCTTATGGTATATTTATGGTCCCGATTAAATTTAATTAAATCATAAAAATAAATTAAAACATATTTAAATAAAAAAACATAAAACATAATTCATGAATATTAAACATAATTAAAATACATTAAAACATAAAAAAAAGCATAAAGTTGACGCATGAGTTGCCATGCTTGGACATGGTCAAACGTGCCGTAGTAACGAGCCACATAGGTCAACTGAGTGAACTCCACAGCCAACTCCGGCCCAATGCCCGAGTGCCGGCCCATGTTGAGCTCGGAGTAGGTGGTCCACCGATCACATTTGTTGTTGAGATCGGTCCATTTTCGTTAGAGGCTCTCAATTGTGAGGTCGTTTATGCCAACTTGTTGGTTGAAGTCGGCCAACACATGGTCCCGAAACTGTGTGTCCCTTCCACTGAGCCTTGGAGGCGTTGGCGTTGCAATGCGGGATCGTTTTGTGTGTCTTTAACGCATACAACCATAGCCATTTCTGTATTTTCGGTTCAGCGCGTCATTTTGAAGGGTGTGGGTTATTTGCTAAGTGAAGTGTGTTTTCACCACCGTGGTATGGTGGTTTATATACAAAAATTTCTCAACCGTCTTGCATATGTAATTCAATTTTCTGACCGTTAGATGTAACCGGTTTTAATACACATAAATTTTTTTGACCGTGTTGGTGGAACGGTATTAAATAAAAATCTGACCGTTTGGTGGTAAAATAATAAAACCATGTGAATTTAAAAAAAAATAGATTTGTATTCAATTGAAAATAAATAAAAGAATCAATGGAGTGTTGCCTCCAAAAAAGTGTTTCCGTGAATTGATGTGGCAATGCAGGATCGGTTAAAATTAGTGAAGTAAAAATATTTTCAGTTAAGCGTCCCTCCTCCCTAACAACTAATAAACAAAACCTTCCTTCTGCCATATGTCATTCCATTCTTAATTTTTCAATTTTTGGCTCCTCTCCCTTGTAACACTTGACATCATCTCCTATTAGTTTTAATTTTTTCTCCATATTCTCAAATGAAATAAATTATTTGAAAATTAATAACAAAACCTTTATTAGATTTTTTTAGTATATTCAATGTTCATACTTTTTTATTTCTCAATTAGATTATTTAATTTTATTTTTTTTGCTTCAAATATAAAACATGACATATCTAAGTGATCAAAGCATTCATCGAAATGTAACACTTTAATTAGTAGGTTGTTACAACTTTAATTCATCAATGTAATTTTTTTTTAACTTTAGCCCACATTGAATTTAATAATTCAACTTATATTGAATTTGTTTATGTTTTTATAGATAAACCTAAAACGAACACCATTATCTAACTTCAAATGGTATTTGAATTATTTGTTGTTTTTTCAGACTTATGAATTTTATTTTAATTATTGATTGCGTTCATGTTTTATTATTCTTATACGAATATTTAACTTTTTTTGTTAATGCATGATTAAATTTATTTTTATTTAATAAAGTTTAAAATGCAAAATATTGGTATTTATTGAACCGTGTGTTCACACGGACAATAATCTAGTTACTAATATATGTTGAGCTTTTCATTTAAATCTTCCAAATAATTATTTTATAATTCATTATTTTTATAGAGTATTTTCAATAGAAAACTCATTTTATTGAGAGAACTCCTAATTAAATGAAAATAATAAAAAAAATCATAACTCAAAATTTAAGTAAAATTAAAAATAGAAAATTAGTTTGGAGTTTGTCTTTCCCGCATCATCCCCGTTTAGAAAAAAATAAATAAAAAAACCTAAAAAACATTATTACATATGTGTAGTATAACCCAAAAATCTAAACCCCCACCATCACCCAAAAACATAGTTCCACCCAACCCACCCCCACCATCACCTAAAAATTTAAATCTCTTACCAAAAAACCTAAACCACCCATTCACTCCCACCCAAAAAACCTAAACCCACCCCACCCACTGCTTACCGAAAAACCTAACCCCCACCCAAAAATATAAACCCACCCTACCCATGCCCACCTCACCCCCAAAACCTAAATTTTACTACACATGTTTTATGATTTTTTTTTAATTTTTTTTGAACGGGGATGACGTAGGAAAGAGAAGCTCCAAATCATTTTTTTAGTTTTTGACTTAAATTTTGAGTTATGATATTTTTTATTTTTATAATTTAAGTAGGAGTTCTCAAGTTCTCTCCCTAACTATGTGTTTTCTATTGAACCTTCCCCTATTTTTATTATAATATGTGTGTGTGTGTATATATATATATATATATATATAATAAAGTGATTAGGGTGGGACACATAGCACTTAGTGAGACCATCCTCACTCTTAAATTTCCGTAAAAAAAAAATTAGGTTACAAATAACCCAATTAACCCAATATTTATTAATTTATATTTTTTATCTTTATCTTTATTATTACTTTACTATATAATAAATAAAAATCTTATGATTATCTTATTTCTCTCTCATATGAAATAATATTATTAAATCATAATTTTATGTTTATCTTTTATTTATTTAATATTTATTTTTTAACTACCTCTTTTTATATTTCGGCTTATGAAAAATGTTTTAATGTTTTGTTGATCTGATCTCATGTAATATTAAGTTTTCTAACCTAAGTTCACCCGTAGTGGGACGTTGTGGGGGAGGGTTATGCCACCATAGCGCCGGGGAACACCGCCCCCCGGGCGCTATGGCGGCGTTTTGGGGTTGGGCGCCATAAATACAACGGGCGTTGCCCTCTGACCTTCTTCTTTTTTATTATTATTATTATTATTATTATTATTATTATTATTATGAAGAAGAAGAAGAAGAAGAAGATGAAGATGTTGATGATGAAGATGATGATGTTGATGATGAAGACGGTGGCTGTGATGGTTGTGACGGTGATGGCTATGCCAGAGTGGCGACGGTGGTGGCTGTGATGGTTGTGACGGTGGTGGCTGTGATGGTTGAATGGTGGTGGAAGTGTTGATGATGATGAAGATCGATGTTGATGATGAAGATGAAGATCGATGTTGATGATGAAAAAGTTGATGTGTGTGTGTGAAGGTGGAGGGGTGTAGTGGAAGTGTTGATGATGATGAAGATCGATGTTTATAAACTTTTAATAATAATAATAATAATAATAATAATAATAATAATAATAATAATAGTAATAAAAATAAATAAAAAGCAATAATTACCCAATCATTTATAAAGCCCCATAATGCCCCTTCCTACTACACCCTCTTTTTCCATAGCGCCCCATAAACCTCCTTCTATTACTTTATAATATTTTAATCCCCATAACGCCTTATAACCCCCTTCCACTACACATGACCTAATAATAAATAAAAAAATGTTATAATTCTTGTGATACACAAGTTTTTATGAATTCTTTACAATAAATGAAACTGTAAATGAGAGTTTTGTCTTCAACCAGAGCAGAATATGTCAAACCAGTCGTTTTCAAAAAAGCTACACCTTCAAGACCGCCGCCCCAATAACGCCTTGTAGTGGTTACTTCTGTCTCTGCTCATCCAAACATACATTATCTCTAATATACATTTTCATTCTTATTCACATGATTAAAATTGTTGTCTTCTCATATTATAGTATATTAATTTCTATGCTACATTGTAACACACATTTTCTCAATTTATATTAGATTTGTCTATTATAAAAAGATCTCGTGATATAACCTAGATATACATATAAGCAAGAAATTTAGTTTGTTTCGCTTGAGTATAATATGTTTATGAAAATGACTGATATGTTAGTAATGAAGCAATTTCTAAGAGGGGTAATACCGTTCTTTAGGTTCAAGTAATATTTTAGGTTAATTGAACCACGTGTTCTCTCTTAAATTTGTGTATATGTATAGAAGCAAATAAAATATGGTTTAGAGTAACACGTAAAAAGGAGCATGGAATATTAGTTCATGTGTAGTGGTGGGGGTTATGAGGCTTTATGGGTATTAAAATAAACGGGGGTTATGGGGCTTTATGGAAAAAGAGGGTGTAGTGGGAAGGTAAGGTTATGGGGCTTTATAAATGATTAGGTAATCATTGGTTAATTATCCTTTTCTTATTTAAATAATAATATTAAATAGTTAATAATATTTCATTAAATATATAAAAATTACAAATACTAAAAAAAAATTACAAATACTAAAAAAATTACAAATACTAAAAAAAAATACAACCACTAAAAAAAATTACAAAATACTAAATAAAAAATACAAATACTCATAGGTTATATTTAGCCTCAATTTTTTTTCTTTTGTTTCAAACACATTTCCATGGCTTTGCCCTCTAGGTGGTCGTGCGACTGCGTGTAAAACTCAAAGTCGTGTTGAAACTGTCGATCCCTAATCAGCTCAACCACCTCTCGGTTTTTGGATACGTTGAGCCCCGATGTCGCGTATGTCTTGGAGCCGCTGGTTCATTTCAGCAAACGCTGGGATTAACTGGTTCACCCCCGACGACGAAGACTCCGCCCGTGCGGCTCGAGCAGCCCGTCGACCGGGCGGACGAGGTATCTCTTCCGCCCCCTCCTCCCCTGCAAAATAGGGACTTTCTTCGGGTGAGTTAAGGTCGACGTAACGCGCATCAGACGTAGGGGTTTCGGGATCAACCGAGTCAGAGGTCCTCGACTTCTTTGAAGGCCTCGTATTTTTGGCCCTAGATGAAGAAGTTCCAACCGTTGGGCGAACGGTGTGCCATTTGGAGCAGTCTTTCAGCAGGCGCCAAACCCTCATGTACGGAAAATTCCCGTATTCTTGTCTGTATTCTTCCAAAGCCGCCTCCAAAATCTGCTCGTCGCTTTGGCCAGTTTTCCATCCGTGCCGGGTCAGTTGATAAATACCTTGAAAGTTTGTGCATTTAAAGTGGATATCAGTCCACTTGCCCGATATCGAATCGTTCTCCCGGTAGTTCTCTCCCTTACCAGCTAGTTCAAAAAATATTGCTCGGACTCTTCTCCAAAAATCTCCTTTGGATTGATAGTTCGCTAAAAAAACAAACCAAAAATATATATAAGTACCCGTTTAAAACTATATGTAAAAAAAATATAACAAAACAAAAAATATATATCTTACCAACAATAGGATCCTCCGACACGTCAACCCACGCTCGGGCTAACGAGAACAACTCTTCGTCATCCCATGGTTGTACGTTTTTTTTGGCATGACCTTCCATGTCTTTCTTTTTGTGATTGCGTCTTCCTCGCCCGCTTGTCTTGCCTCGCACGGGCTCTTCCTCTTGGACCGGATCCTGTGTCTCCGGAACCGACTGTGTTTCTTGCCAAGCATTTGAGGACCCGAACATTTGAGATGTCCCAAACACTTGTGTTGAGCTAAACCCCCCTCCCATGGGTAGCCCAAAACCCCCTCCCATGTTAATGTTATACATGTTCGGGTCGCAATTCATGAGTTGGTTCAACAGGTTCATAAAACTTTGTGGGTTTCAACCTGAACCCGGAGCTATGGGTCGGGTGTTGTCACCAGTAATTTGGGAACCGAACCCGAAACCACCTCTACCGAATGGATTAATGTCTTCTCTTGTGTGTAGAAATTAGTAAGTGTGTGTGTTAGTTTGTTATGGATGAGAATGTATGTTTTCGTGAATGTGTATGTATGTATATATAAAAGTTTGACCCCCACGATTTTTTTTAAAGTTTAGTGACCGTTCAACGGTCAAAAGGGAATACTCTCACGCAAACCAAGCCACAACGCTCGTTATAATTACAACGCCCACCGTCCAAAACGCCCTATAGCGCCCGGGGGGGGGGGGGTGGTGTTCCCCGGCGCTATAGGGTATGAAAACGCCCTATATCGTTGCCACAACACATGCCCTTAGTAACACTAATTTAATCATACGATTACAAATCTATTATTAATATATATAAAAGAATTGAACGTTGCTGACGTGGCGTGCAATGGTGGCTTCAACCTCTCCATGAAACTGCCACGTGGCATCATAATTGAAAGATTTTAGTGTTTTTGAATTTTTTTTTAACCCTAATCCTTTTGCCATTCCATTCTCTACATTATTTATCTCTTTCATAATTTTCCGACAAACCAAATCTACTTATATTTTAAATATACTATTATTATAAATTCAAATATTTTGTTAAGATATGGCTATCTTCAAAATAAAATAAACATATTTACCTTCCATATTATATTAATATATATATATGTTTAGATTTTTTTTAAATTATTATTTTTAATAATAAATCATAGAAGATATGGATATCTTCAAATTTAAATAAAAAGATTTATATTCCAATTTATCTAACAAGCATTATTAAATGAATATTATAAATAAATGTGAACATTCCGGTAGCTTCTACCTTTGATCAAGAGGTAAGATTTATACCAATAATCTAATGCACAAATATTATAACTTTTGCTTTGGCAAATAAAACAAACGATGTCACTGACAGATTAAAAACAAAGCACTAATTACCTTAACAATTATCATATATACCCTTAATAATAGATAATTACGTGTACACTGATAAATTTATTAGTTGGGATTTTTACTTTAATTAAATATGTAATGTTTATAATTCAATATATGTATTAATAAAATCATATAACCAAGTACTTTAAAGTGAGACCAAAACGATGAAAACTTCAAAAATGTCAAAACCTCATATGTAATCTTTAACCACTTCAGGAGTATGAAGAGAAAGCCGAAGCTACTCCTTAAGTGAGCTATAAATCGCTACATTTGCTTCAAAGTTCAGGTCAGTGAACGCAAATGAGAATTAATGATACGTATGACTGAGTTTACGATTTGTATGTTTTCTACTTTTATCATTTTTTATTAAGTCATATTAGATTTTTCAACCCCGGGACACTCCCGGGGTAATCAGCTAGTAGTACAAATATTGTAATAATATATTAGAAAGTTAAATATGGCACGTAAGAGCAAAAGTGTAAAAGTAGTTGCCATTGTTAATTTGTTTCATCGCCATTATCCCAAATTAATGACTTTTATACTTTAGTTTATGTGGCAACCGGCAAAATTCGGTCAGCTTTTGACTGGATTTTAATCACGATTCCTATATGCTTAGCATAAATTAAGGTTGATTTTGATTAAGTTAAGTTGTTACGAGTCCAACGATGTCTTTCTTGGAGTTCGTGGACGTCTAGATGTTCTAAAGAAAGACTGTGCATTTAAACGCCAACGAACTGACATCAGTAAGAATTCGTCAGAATGGACAAACATAGAGTTATTACATGTAAATACGGCACATATTTGTTGTTGAAGCAATCGGATGTGGAATCGGCTTGAAGAACGGATTAAAACACAATGTTTTGGAGAACGCGGGGAGTAACCTATAGGAGAACCGGACATCAAAATGCATGGTTTTAACCACATTTATGCTTTCGGATTAATTATATTTTATAAATAATGTTATTAAATATCGAAAGCTGTCGGATCGTTTAGACGAAGGAAACAGTAACCAATCAATTTAACGCGATTCTAACGAGTGTTCTGAAAGAACGCGTAGGATGCCAAAATTAATTATAATTTTTGCTCGGTCTAGCTTTATTTTAGATTTCGAACTAAACCCACTAATTTTTATAGTTAATTATCGAACTTAGAATAAAAACCAAGACGTTTCGCGTTATAGCAGGTTCGATACGCGGTGTCTACCTACCTAACTTTAACCCTCGCTATAAAAGGGCTTTATCTTCTTCTTCCTTCTCATTTTTCAGCCTACACAAGAAAATCAAATCCCAAAAACTCTCTCTAGTTCTCATCTCTCTCTCTACCTCTACCTCTCTCTCGCATCCCTCTCTCGTCTCTGTTTCAGAAGCAGCCGGCCACCACCAGAGCATGGGTGGTGGCGGCGCAAAGATGTTCACATAGCAGCAGGAGCAGATCGGGGGTGGTGGGGTCGAGTGATGTTGGTTGTGGCGGTGGTTAAGAAGGACGACGGCGGCGGTGGTTAAGAAGGACGACGGCGGCGGTGGTTAAGAAGGACGACGACGGCGGTGGTGATTTGGTCCGATTGGGACAAGGGCTGCTTGGGGTTCGATGAGCTCAGCTCGGGTCAGATCGGTGACGGGTTCGGGTTCGATCAGATCTGGTCAACGATGGAGATGCATGCGTATATATTATGGTATAATATCTCGATTTGTTATTATTATTATTATTATTATTATTATATAAAAGTGTATATATATAAAGTTATAGATACGAAATGGTTGTGACTCGTGAAACAAACCGACAATATTATTTAATAAATGGTATTTGTTTATTAAAGTGGGATTTGATAATATTGCATATTGGACTGAACCGTTGGACTATATTATATATAATTGTATAAGTATAGTTTACATAAAGTGTCGAAAGGTATAAAGTCTCGTCCATTGGAAATACGGATATATATATTGAATGTATTGAGTTTGTAAATTGATTTTGGGAAAATTTGTAGACGAATTATGTTGTCTGGTTCTATAAAAACAGAGGAAACTCTGCCGAAATTTTATAAAATCCAGCGTACAACGTGTGCAATATTAATTGACATTTTTATTACTTTCCAAGTATAGACAAATATATTTTATACAAAATATCACAACGTTTTAACAAAAGTATTTATAATAAGTACAAGTGAATTCCGAATAACATTTTGAAAACATATATATATATAGTTTTGCCAAACGTCATGTATAACGAGTTTTCGAAAGGTTTTCGTAACTAAATAATGTTTGTTACACAGATTCAAGAATTGTATTTTGCAAAGTATATTTTCCTAGAAATAAATGTACAAAACAATTATATTTATCTGATTTACAAGGTGAGTTATGACTCGAGATGAGCTATACGTTTCGTAGCACTAGTCCAACGTGGGTTACACACGAATGGTAACAAGTGCGCAACTTGGGTACTATATCGTATGTTAACACATAAATTAAGATAAGTCGCGATCGGTTCGTTGAGTTACAACACTTTCTAGACTCGAATTCGTATACACGAGTCTAGATAGCTGGATAATAGACTAGGCTTATTGTGTTTGACTTTAAGGTGTCCTCTGTTGGTAATTAAGACACAAAGAATTGGTTAAAGAATCGAGCTTTGATAGCCAACTACGCAAGGATATCGAGGTGAGTTCATGACCCCACTTTTTACTGTTTTGTAACTGTTTTTGGGGGGAAGACATACTTATTTTATTAAAACTTGTTTATTATGTAGCATAGCAAAGTTTGAGATAATGTTTAGAATTACAAATGCTTTTATATGATGGTACAGTTGGGTAACAAGGAAGATTGATAGTATGGTATGTGTTTCTCGGCCCCTTTTCGTTTAAATGTTCTTGAACGTTTTTACAATTAGGGAGATTAACATGCGTTTATGATGAGTTAGACTAGAATTGTAGAACGCTTGATGGCCTTAGGTCAGTGCCTCGGTGGGTACGTTTTACGTGACACCAGTCCCTTCGGGTTGACACTTTCCCTGCACTTCTTAATCATTAGCTCTTGTCTGAGCTGTTGTTTATGTTGTAGATCTATTGGGTTGACGCCCCCTTTTTCATGATGAGCCGAGCGTTATCTTATGAAAATGAACGTAACCTCCAAAAAGCTCCTCTCGAAGAGGTCACCCCGGGAAAAAAAATATGGTTTGATTAGGAGCCT
The DNA here is from genome assembly GCA_032199755.1 of Ambrosia artemisiifolia. Lineage (NCBI taxonomy): Eukaryota > Viridiplantae > Streptophyta > Magnoliopsida > Asterales > Asteraceae > Ambrosia > Ambrosia artemisiifolia. The sequence goes on along the minus strand of CM063528.1, from coordinate 15,650,073 downwards.
TAGGATACATCATACTTGTTAGATTTTCGCGAGTCTGCTTGGTTCTCTTCTAGTAATACGGAAATCATACGCCTTTTAAGCTAGGAAATTTGTGTAATTGCTTTAAAAACTTGTAAACGCGACAACTGTTCTTATTTTATAAAAACATCTTGGCGTCGAACGTTTTTGTTTTACCATTTCCGCTTTTAAGTATATATTGTTTTATGAGGAAGAAATCTCATTATTGAACATGGTGGTTCGGTCGATCGGGTGATTTTATGGGAAGATAAGTATGTCACACCCTCAAATTTCCACCTGCGGAGTTCTACCGCGAGGCGTGTGACACACCAGGATCCAAGTCAACGGTCACAATAAACAACACTATATGATAAGATACGTAAAATGAAAACACGAATCCAAACCATTTGAAATAACAGCGGAAGCATTGTTTTACAAAACTAAATCCCAAAAGTTTCCAAACTTGTTTAATAACAAAACCATGAACCTAAACTAGACGCCGTGCAGACGCGTGCGCCTAAGTCCTGAGATGCTGCTACCTTAGCGACCTGAGAAATCATGCCAAAAACGGGTCAACATATAATGCTGGTGAGTTCACAGGTTTAAGTTTACAATAAGTTTCCGTGTGTTGAGTGTTGATCACAAAATACCATGTCATAAGATACGTTAAACGAATAAACAAACGAACAAACAAGCGTTTCCTACTACTACCACGACTGTGATGCTGAAACCATTACTGACAGCGTTGCTTGAGTTGCTGCCCGTGTTTGAGTTGCTTGTGTTGCTAAACTAGAGACAATATGCACCCGCCCGGCTCCTAGCCGACGGGTGGGGTTTGTCAGGCCCAATAGATCTATCCACATTTCCCCGTTGTGCTACCCCGCACATTCATGGTTTCCCCCGGGACTCCTTGTTTCGTCGTGTAGTAAACAAAAGTGTTGCAAATCAAGAGTTGTGTTTCAAAAGCGTTGCATTCAAAAGTGTTGCTTTCCAAAAGTGTTACTTCCCAAAAGTGTTTCAAAAGCGTAGCGTGCTTACAAAAAGTTACTTCCCAAAAACAGTTACGTATTCAAAATGAGTAAAGCGTTTCCAAAAGGAGTTGCATGTTTATACGGAAGCATTGAGTTTGTTAAATTGCGTGGCATGTTTCTCCCCCGAAAGAAAACATATAAAAGAGGGGCCGTGAACTCACCTTAGGTTGCGTATACCGTTTATGAGTAAACCGTATGTGTGATATGAGTAAACCATCTGTAAGATATGATAGCCCCAACTAGTGGCGACCTATCATAAGATATGTGTTTGAAAAACGTGCAGGGTTCATTAGTCCCTAAGTCCAGTCCATGACCATGATGTGTTTGAAAAACGTGTTTGACCGACAACCAGACTACGTAAGACAAGACTCGACATCCCATTGGTGACCCGACATTCCACGTGTTCATCTCATACACAAATATACACAAAACATGCAACTCAGCACTTAACATGCGTTAAAGTTCAACGATTCTAACACATAGGTCAATTAACGTACGAACAAGTCCGAACACGTGTTACTATGTTACTAAGCATGTCACGGGGTTCCTATCATGTTCCTAGGTGTCAAATCGGGTTTCGGGATGTTAAAATACACTTACAACAGCATTTCATGCGATTAGGGACTTAGCATGCAATTAGGAAAGTCAACACGTGATTAGGGATGGTCAACAGGCAATTACCAGGGCTAATCGCCCCTTATGTTAGGTGATTAGGGCTAATCACATGCATATTAGGCGATTATGGTCATGTGGTATGCAATTCAGGGCTTAACTAGTGATTAGGGTCACAATTGCATGACATGAAGGCAATTAGGATCACAATTGCATGGACTGATAGCAATTATGAAGCTAATCGCCTACTACATCACACGAGTAGGCCTATCCTTAGGCGATTATGCCCCTAATCGCCTATAACATAGGCGATTAGGATTGCTAATCGCCTACAGTGCAGCAAATGTGGTTTTTCGCGCGTTTACCCTCCAAATCAGATCCGAAACGTGCGCAAACACCCAATAATCAATCTAACATATTAACAAACATATTCCAAGCAAAACCCCTAAGTTTTCATCATTCTAACAGTCCCGAATGCGAGCGTTTTCCCAAAATAGCAATTTAACATGAAAACATCACATCAACATGCAAGAACTTGCCCTAAATAGCAAATATCCAGATCTAATCACATAACCACGTTGTCCGGAAGCATCCTACTGTTCTAGCATCATCCTAGAGCAAACCCTAACATCAAACAATCAAGAACACACCTCATATCATCCTAAATCATCCAAAATCCTTCAAACGGGTCAAAACATCAAGTATCCATAATACACGACCAAAACCAATCAAACTCCTAGGAAATTATCATACCAACTTGTAACAGCTATAAACATCATAATAACACAAAAATAATCATGATTAGATCCCAAAAACTCTATCTTTAATCATATATAACACATATAACACATGTAAAGGTGTGGGTTTGTTTAGAAACGGTTTTAAATGGATTTTCAAAGACAAAAACCTTTATAAATCAGGTCTGGACATTTAGGGAGTAAAACATAATCATTTAAAGGTTTGGGTTTGAAGAACACACCTTGTATTTAAGAGTAGATGATGGAATAAGCTTGGAAATGGTTGTTTGTGTGTAAAAATGGGTTCCAGAGGGTGTTTGTGGGTTGAGATATGTTATGGGACGGCTAGGGTTGTGTAAATAATGTTTTGGAGGTCAAGGGTGGTATTTATAGGTGTTTTTAGTCGTCAGACATGTTGCAGGCGATTATGAAGTTCTATCAGGCGATTAGGGTGCTAATCGCCTAAAGAAACAAGCTAATCGCCTAAGAAAACAAGCTAATCGCCTACCAGATCAGGCTAATCGCCTACCAGATCAGGCTAATCGCCTACCAGACTCAAGCTAATCGCCTGACTGATCAGGCTAATCGCCTATCAGGTCAGGTGTGGTGTATTTGGCGCGTTAAGCTCCGTTTTAACATATGTTAACACATTTTCACGTACCGACAAGTCACATAATGATTATAAACACATAATACATGAAAGTAAACACGTTCACACTTGTCCACCAATCCCCGGGACTCGAGACTTGCGTATGTTAAAACTCTAATGATGTGCGACTCGACTCGACCGACCTTGTTTTGTGTAACGTATGCACGACTCGCTAAGGTAGACTTACTAAGTTTTCAAATGTTAGTTACCGGAAGTTGCCGGGTGTCACATCATCCCCCTGTTAAAAGAATTTTCGTCCCGAAAATTTCCCGAAGTCGAAAAGAGAAGACAAAACAAGAAGAAAAATTTTCCGGGTCGTCACAAAGTAGGCGTAGGCGGTTTGGTAAAGTCGGAAGGGTAAATGGGTTTTATGAAGAATAAACATAAAATCATGAACTCACCAACTTTATGTTGACCTTTTTAAGTATGTCTTTAAGGTTTAGATTTTAGCAATGACATTGTAGGAATAAGCAAACATCTGGGAAACTGGAAACCCAAGAGTATTAGAAATGGCGTTCGAAGTTCAAAGAGTCTTAGGAGTATATATTCCACTGCGTGGTAAGGGTGTTAAGGGTTCACAACCGACGAAAAATTTCGGGGTGTGACAGTCTAAGAGAAAAAATATATACCATAAAACTTAGAATTTTGTTGTTTTAATTTTGGTATGTATGATTGCTATATTTACTTATTAATTACTTTTTTTCTAAAATCGTTGATGTAGAGTTAACTACTCGACCATAACGGTGTGCAAAAACTATTTAGGCTATGGTGTGTACCTTAACATTAAGGGTGTTAACAGTGACGTGACATTTTAACTTTCATTGTATATATACCACTCCCTTCCCGTGTTAAGGGGCATTAAAGTAACATTAACATGTTAAAGTAAATCAAAAGAGAGAAAGTTAAGGAGATGGTAGAGTTAAAGGGCGTTAAACCATTTTCTTGAAATGAACTAGTGTGAAAGGAGACAAAGTATATGATGTAACATCTAGATGGAGTTAAAGATTATTAGAGTATACCTCAGAGCCTTAGTAAACTGTGTTTAAGTTATTTAATTATAGTGGTGTAGTTGCAACAATATGTTTAATCCAACTAGTAGGTTGCCAGGTTGCGCGTTGAGCAACCGTTGAGCATGGTTATCATCGAATCGAAATATAAAACAGTGTTGTTGATTGTATGATGTCAAAGTTGCAAAACAGATGTATCATAAGTGCAAAACAAAGATCATACCAACCGTCATAATAAACAAAAGTGCGCAAAACTTAGGTGCTACAATACTTGTAAACTGTTATGTTGCGTTTATTCAGCAGCAGAATTTGAACAGAAATACATATCATAAGCGGAAAACAAAGCAAAACATAGGCGCTACAATACTTATAAACTGTTATGCGTGCAAATTTTAGGCGTCTAGTTATCATTCATCATTCACAAACCAGATAATTACATATTCAACACATGGAAGATAATGCCATAATTTGCAGATCCATGATCCATGAAACCAAAGAAGAGACAAATTAACACATAACTATTAGAATACACAAAATCTTATTAGACAACTTATAACTTAACATACGACTACTTAAAATTTTGTAAGAGCAAAAAGGAGCTAGAGGGTCAACCCGACCACTTTTAACCTGCGCCAAATAGACCACCTTCGGCATGTTAGCATCACCACATGACAACGCCTACGTGCTTAAGCGAATAGGCGCCTAGGCGTTTCTGCAATCTGCTGTGAAAACCTTTGCGCTTGTACAAATTTTCTTAATGACCGCACAAAGAACATGAATTATAATGCTATGAACAGGCTGTTTATTAACAAACCATGTTATATTTTAGTCTATCAATAGATTAATACATGAAAAGATTTGTACTTGTTGATAGAGAGTTAAGTATTTAAATAAAATCTCATAAAAATTACTTTCATGGAAGAGTGATAGGCCCTAATACTAAAAATAATGAACTTGCAAAACGAATATGTTTATCATAAAGAGATTCGTCTTCCTCACCCTGTTTCACCTTAATTGCTATTTAAACGAAAGAGAATGAGGAAAATGTATTGGCAAGAATGTTGGAACATAAAGAAGCTATCATATATTCATATCTTAAGATTTAAAAAACAAACTCTACCCACAGACCACACTTGTACAATATCTGGCATCCTCAAGAAATGTCAACAACTATACACAAGTTGCCCATCCATATAGTGATTTGAGATGCACAAATGCTTTATATTGTGAAAGTTGCACATATATGGACTTTTAAATGCAAGAAAGCATCAAATAATAAAGTAAGCGGATAAATAGAATTATTCTTAAATACTCACTTTTTTAAAGCCAGCTATTAAGCCAACAGGAACCAAACCCTATTCATCCATATTTCTTCTCAAGAATGTACCTCTGACTAAGTTATCATTACTGCAGTTGAACAATAGTCATTAAATTCTCGACACCAATGAAAAGTTTCGATCGTCCAGTTGCCTCAACTCATCATCCGAACTGGGCTCACGACACCAAAAGAACTTTACTTTGATTACAACATCCTCCCATATGAATCTGTCCGCAACAAAGGCGTCTTTCTCAGTTTCCAAGCTGAACAGTAAAGGGAAGTTTCTGCATAATGGTAAGTCCCTAATCCTGGTCTCTTTCCAAAATGAAATCAATCTCCCAGTCTCCGAGAACGCCACAGAATAATTCCTGTAACGCGATTTCATACCTGGCCACATCACCTAACAGCTTAACAACCTATTTCCAAGGCCCGCAATTGGTTAATCTACCCAGAATAGGATTCCACGCTCTTGAACCTTGATGCAAACTCCATTTATAAATGGGATTTCAATACAACATGTTACTATAGATTTTGCTTACCATGAACAACGCAAATGAAATAAATGAACGTAAACGAAGAGGCATGTACGCAAGCAACTAAAGTTGAACCAAAGACATACCTGTGTGTGATGCAGAGAAAAGAAGAAAATATGGCTATAAATGTGCTCTTGTTTAAATTCACCTATGAGATAATCCTATAGTTTAAAGTTGAACCAAAGACATACCTGTGTGTGATGCAGAGAATAGAAGAAACAATATGGCTATAAATGTGCTCTTGTTTAAATTCACCTATGAGATAATCCTATAGTTTTTAAAGAAAGGAGCATCCATCATTTCCCTTTATAATACTCCATCTATGACACGTATACGAAACAAAACAACTGCAACAAATGTAGGGAAAAGAAACATAAATTCAAGACAAAAGATTAAGCAACTAAAGAAGACATAATTAATAATGTGGAAAAGGAATCACTGTGACAAAAGAAAAAGGGAAATCCCAAAAGGCTCAGACATAGGCAAAAAATTACGGCCCACGATATGACAACACATAAGCCGGTGCTGATATGAACATGTTATGATTCACATCGCCTTTACAGCCGAGACACAAAGCCAACAATACGAGTCATGGTAGCTATCTCAAGAGATAGATGTCATCAATTCATCGTTGCCCAAAAACCACTCTATCTAAAGAACAGAGCTGTAATAAACACACAGGCACAACAGACAGCGATGGTAATCAGCAGGTCGCTTTATGATAAATGAGCAGTTACGACGTGATTTAATTGTTAATCATGTCGCCCTCACAGCTAACACACTAAGGTAACCAAATGTCATTCACGAACAATAACAACGGGGAAACAGTGCATTTACTACTCACATTGCCCTCACATTAAAAGCAAGAATGCAATGGTCGTCGTCATAATCGCATAACCGTCAGAAAATACCTTGTCGTCACTGCCCATAAACACACCTAAAATGAAAAGCCAAAGCAGGTTATGTCATTTTAAATGAACCAGTGCAAAGTTACAAACGGATACTGTCATTCATGAACAATGACGACAGTGAAACAGGTTGCATAGAGACGCCACATTGTGGAGAGATCAAAAAAACATCAGAGACCATAAATGGTTTACTACAGTAGATCATCTGAATAATATGATACACTTGAGTTGCAAACAATCAATCATTTTAGATCATTTCAATTTTCAACTCAGTCTCTCACAATGGGAAAGAAAAGCTAACTTGTTTGTACAAAAAAATGGAGGAATAATAACTTAAGATCGACAAATTATATGAAAACAATAAAATAAGGGTTTAGAGAGTTACCTAGGAAATCAATGATGAGACAGCCATTGAACAGCGGCCAGTGGATTGTCCGATGAAATTTTGGCCATAAGGGGGAGCGCGTTCAAATTCCTACGTCGGATATGGAAGCCAAATATTTTCGGTTACTGGTGTCAGCAAGGGAGTCACCGAAACTGATGATGGATGAATAAAATCATCTGCCACAGACCAAAAACAACTCAATTCAGTGAACATTAAAAAACACAAAAATCCCAATTTTAGAACAGTAATGGATAACAAAACCTATAGAATAAACAAAACCCTTTTAAATCCACTGAATCACAATCTAGGTAACAAAGTCAAGCGACAAACATTACCAGTGAAATCGAAAACCCGATTTAAGAAAATAACAGTCAAGAACACACTAACCATTTGTACAACAGAAGCTCATCGGAACCCTAACCCCATCACCGAAGGAAGCAGATAGGACTTCAAAGCACCATCGACGACTACATCTAAGACCACTTTTGGAAACCTCAAGGACCAGGACGGCGGTGATCGACGATATATCTATACACAGAAGAGAGAGAGAGAGGTGTTCAATTGAGAGCCGTTGCGAGCCAAATGAATCAGTTTTTATCCATCAAAAATATAATAGTGGAACAATGAATCACCTAGGATAACAGGTGTACAACTCACGAATACAACACCTGTAAGCACTATCTCTGTTTTATTATTAAAAAGGAACTTCAAAAAACAACAAAAAAACGACCCACCACAAGAATCGAACCGGAACAGGAACACAGAGAAAACACCACACAAACCAACTGGACCAGATAATCATTTGTTATTATTACCAAACATTTTAATATATATAACCTTTTCAACACAAAAAAACACTATTCATGAAGACACACAAATTAACATATAGGATAATTACAACAATACGTACAAGCTAGGTGCAATCTGTCTAAAGTTCCAAAGTGTGACACACATGAACGGTCTATGCAATTACAATGATGTATGAATGCTATTATGTTAGTGTACCTAAAACTATATACTCTTGCCTAAAGTATACATGTTTCATCCTACATCATTCGTATGAATCACACGTAAAAATAACATTTTACATACGTGATATATATAACCATTCTATACTCTTTTCAAGCATGGAGGCTACTATACTATTATTAAACAAATTAATGTGTCATTTAGCAACTTGTTTGATATTATATAACCATTAAAAATTAACCACACAATAAATGATAACACTTGCAACAATATATAAAACGGATTTAAGACCTTAATGATAAAAAGATACATAAAGTTGCAAATTAAAATAGTGCCACGAGATAGTAGTGATTAGCGTGTCTATAATAAAAGAGATTGACTTATTAATAATCTTTTATGTTTAATAAATCAATGGTAAAACTAAAGACTAAAAATAAAAACATTTCAAATTAATAGATCAACAAAAATATTAAAAACTAATGAGAATATACAAACAAGCAAATGTAACCCATAAAACTACACTTTTATGGTAAGGTCTGGAGAGGGCAACCACGTAAGATAGAACAAACATTTCTTCTATCCTGAAACATAGTGCCTCCATTGCTCGAAAAAACCCTATCTTAACATGAATATTCTCCTTAATTTTTTTAAAAACAAAGTATTTTAGCGTTTCTCTTGTCTAACAAATCCTCTACTAGCCTGAATTGTATATAATGTTCAAAAATCTAGACAACAAATCCATGAGCCAACATTACAAGATACAATGACGTTTAATATATCACAAATTTTAAATAGAAAATTACAAGAATCACGATAATATACCTAATGTTTTAACTATGATACACTAGTAAGAATACCCGTACGTTGCCGCGGGTTTTATTATTTTTTCTACCGCATGTTGTGTGTTGGGTATCACGTATTTTAGTTACGGAATTAATTTGATAATACAATTATGATATCGATTCACGAAGAGCAAGTGAATATAAATAAAAGATTTGATATAAAGCAACTATATAATAATACATGGTCAATAACTATGAAACTAAGGATTTAAGAAGAATACAAAAAACAATCATTTTTAATACTTTATTCAGACCTCATAACATGCTACACATAACATGCCAAACATCGTAATACATTCAAGTCTATTGAAAGGGAGTGCGGAATTTAATGTACACAAGAATTTTTTAGGCAAGCAAATTCGTTAACAAGTTAAGAGTGAACTGTAATTTTGCTGTTGGTTTCCCAAACATCATGTATCTCTGCAACATGCATAACACCATATACTGCATGTCAAACAGACCCATATACAACAAAGTCATTGCTGTAATTTTGTGAAGAATAAAATATAATATTTGCCTTAATCTTGTAACCAAAGAAACAAATTACTTAATCGCCGCGTATGAAGCTGATTATGGTGGGGAACATCATACTCTGCGGTTCAAAATCTAGATTATTAGATCTAAATTCCCAAATCAAATGAAAATCAAACTACTATCGGTCAATAAAAGCTACTCAAAATCCAATATGATTGTGTAATCATCAAAAAAAGCGAAAACGAATTCTCACAAAATAAGAATATACCAAAATGCAGTTTCCTATGACTATATTAGCAAATGTGACATCTGATACAGAGATCATGTAAAAAAAGACGTTAGTGGCATACTTGGTAATCCTTTTAAAATAGTCACTGTATGTCATAGGGACATATCCTTCATACATTTTTGGATGTGATTTAAGTTGATATACTCCATATAAGTAATATCATTACATATCATAACACACAGTTAATCCATATTAATCAAATAATATAAGATACAAGGAAAAGTAAGGACTACCTGTTAAACCACTTGTGGTGGACCAACTTGAGATGTCACTTGCAAGTTGCAACATATTATGAACATTTTTCTCACCTAAAGAGATTGACGGTTGAGCAAAACATATAACAACATAATCGACAAAAATAAGTTGTAAGATTAATGATAACTCACCTGTTTGTTATATAATCTTTCCCACACCAGGAACATGAAAATTTCTTTTCAAGAAAGTGAAAGAACTTCCTAGTTTCATATGACACTTAAGCAAGGTCACCAGAGTGTATTCATTCGCCTTTTGCTGTGCACCTGAAAGGAAAAACAGTAGTCAAACATAATATGAGATAATGAGAATTAAAATACCACCAATTATAAAAAGAAAATGGTCATTATGCATGATCAAATATACCCAGATAATTCAGTGCTATAGAGCAACAACACAAAAAATAAAGAGCGTCATTCCTTATCACCTGATTAGATAGAATGTGACACCCGGCAAACTCAGGTTAATACTTGTTTACAAACATATAAGTCTACCTTAGCATAAACATTTACTTAACGTACTTAACTGGGCCAGTTGAGTTGGTTCGATGATTCGGGGAATCATCGGGAGTTGATTTACACTTACGTACTGTCCAGGGTTCAATGGTTCGAGGAATCATTGGGGGAAACACAACCACACACACACACACGAGTCTTGAGTTCCGTTGTTGGTGAAATTACATAGTTGGATTGAGTTAACAAGTATTGGATGTCTTATGCATGGTGTACTGCATGTTTATATGATTAGGTATGTTAGCATATGTTAAAAATGCATGTTTATGTGTTAAGGTGTATTAACATGTGTTAAAATGAAAAGATTGTGAATCAGAAGATCAAATAAGAAAAATGGATTTTCATTCGACCTACGTGAAGGGTCGAATGAAAAATGAAGAGCACGAACCAAAGATATTTTGTTTGGTTCGACCTCATGAGGGTGCGAACGAGAACTGGGTATAAATATAACACTTTGCCACATTTTCATCATTTCATAACCCTAATTCGCCTCCAAGTGCTCTCTCTCAACCCCAAACATGTAGAAAGGAGTTTTTGCCCTCGTTTTTCAAGTCCTAAAGCTAAAACACGTTCTCTAATCAAAACAAGTGAAGATTCAAGATGTGTTCATCATCTAAACCCTTTTTAATCAAATTTCTTACGTTTTTATCAAACCCTAAGTGTCCAGATCTGATTCAAATAAGTTTTCATGAATAAAAATCTTTCTAACATCTTTCTAAACTAGATCTATACATGAATAATGAGTTTTCTTATAAAAACCCAAAAGTTAATGATGTTGGATGATTTGTTTATGTGTTATATGTTATAAAATGATGTATAGATGTTATGTAGATCATTTAGAACTGATTTGAACATGATTTATGGATGTTTTGATGTCTAATTGATGTTTGATGGATTTTCACCCATTTTTGGGGATTTTATGCTAGAACTAGGGTTTGTCCATGATGATGAAGGTGATATGATTAGGGATTCACTAACACATGTGTGCTTGATTGATCTGTACATGAGGTTATTTTGATAGTTTTCTTTTTAGGTAAAGTTTTCATGCAATTGATGTAACATTTTCATAATTTGCTATTTTGGGTAAGTTGTAAAATGCTATGTGAAATGGTCAGATTATGAGTATAAATGGTAGGGTTACGTGAGGATAGTATAGATAAAGTTGACTACTGTGAATTATCACATTTCATGAAGGTTTCGACCAGATTAATTTAATGGGATTTTGTCCGTTTAGTTGGTTCAGCAGAATGTGGGTCAAACCAGAAGTTCATTCGACCCTTCGAAGGGCCGAACCAGATCAGGAAATTCCCATTCGACCAATTAAATGGCATGAACCAAATTTACAAACTTTCATTCGAACCTTCGACAGCAGAAATGAAACTTTGGTATGAACTAAGTGTTTTATGTGCATTTCTTGTATGTAAACTATGTATACTTGATCAACTGATGTGACGGGTCACCAACAGGATGTCGAGTCTATCTTGTGTGTTGGGTTAACGTTCAAACACATTTTCGAACATACGTAGTCATGATCTGGACAATCGGGGACTAATTAACCTATGGGTTATTAGTCAAAACACTCATGCACACTTTATGATAGGTCGCCGGTATTAGGGACTATCATCGCATTGTTGAATTATTCAATTTTCAAGAACGCAACCTAAGGTGAGTTCACGGCCCCATTTCACACACTTTCTCATGGGGGAGAAACATGCTACACACTTTGGATACATATAAATCATGTTATACTATGGTTATCATTTGTTTACTATGCGACTCATCTAAATCCCAAGGAAACCACTAATATGGGTATATAGCTGGGAAATGTGGATAGATCTATTGGGCCTGACAAATCCCACTTGGGTCAGCTGGGAGCCGGACGGCTGAGTAAGGATCGGGAAGCAAGGCTTGATTTTGTTAGAAAAGAAAGTAGGTTTCGGGTGCATATTGTCTCAAACACACGGGTGCATATGGAAACTGTTTTTGTAAAACCTGTGAACTCACCAGCATAGTATATTGACATTTTTAGCAAGTTTTCTCAGGTCGCTAAGGTAGCAGCTTTGGATAGGCGCACAGAGTCTCACGTCGTCTAGGTTTCATGCATTGTGCTAAACTTTTAAACATTTGTCTTTTACTTACATTTTGGGGATTGTAAACTTTTAATGCTTCTGCTGTAATTGAGTTAGTACTTTTAAACTGTATGGTTTGGTTACGTTATTTTATTCATATAGTGTCGTTTATTGTGACCATTGACTTTGATCCTGGTATGTCACGCGCCTTGTGGTAAAACCCCGCAAGTGGAATTTGAGGGTGTGACATAGAACCGCAAGGATGATTAACAAATGGTTAAATAAAATATACACAATATCTATTCTGATATAATAATATTAGGTGACCAATGAATGAAAAACTATACATAAGTAAAATAATTTAAAAAAATGCCATATATCATGTGTCCATAAGGGCTCACCTTCTACTTCGAGTCATTCTAAGAACTGGTTTGCACAAAAATTGGTGGGAAAACACCATGGATTCAATTTATATGCCTATTAATCCATGTCATGACATCTTTAAGCAATGAATAATTATTTATAGCAGAAACTTGAGAAAGTAAAATTAAAGAAGACTTTTATTACCACTATTAAGCACAATAACAATCTTATAAATATAAGAGATGATTCAATTTCTTTCAACTGAAAGGTTTCAAAAACAATGAATGGTTTAATCAAAAAAATATATTACTCACAATTATTATACCATTCAAGAGGGCTATTGATGAGGGGTTGAGTTAAATGCTATGGTTTCAAGGTTCATTGGTTGGGTTAATTTTCCTATTGCATTAGTGTTTATACTATTGGCCTCAAAAGTTGTACAACAAGGGTATAAATGGAAGAATTTGGTAAAAAAAAAATATATGAAATTACACTATAGCTCTTGATATGCCATCTTAAAATTGATGTAAAATAACCTATCTATCATCCCGTTTCTTTAATAAGGTAATATAGATAATTTGATACCCAACTTAAATTTGTTTCTTCACTAAATCATAAAAGCATTTAGTATAAGTTTATTTCTTTTTTTTTTGAACGGGCAACTAAGAATCGTACGGGGAACTCCGTACGCAGCACCCATTGACGAAAGGTAGCTCCATCAGGCGACCCAACCTGCACGGACGGAGCCCCGCGCCCACCCGTCTCCTGTTTCAGGGAAAACCCAGCCCGCATACCCGCCCGAAGGCACGACGACAGCAAATCGGTAAAACCTGGAGGGATCAGGAGTCGAACCCATAACCACAATGATCAAGTGTCTCTTTATCACTTCCCGATACCACTCCACCATATAAGACGGGTGGTATTTAGTATAAGTTTATTAAACGGTTCTTACAACTCTTTACCTAGTTAAAAGCATCACACGGGTAAGATCCAACTTCCTATTTAATATCTTATCTACCATCTCCTCTTTTCAATTATTCTATGTGGATGGATCCAAAATTGATCTCATTAGTGAGCGAACATAGATTTGTCTTACCCATGAGCTTAAAAAACAAACAAAGAAACATGATTGACACGTGCAAGCTAAGTCTAAATTAAGGTTGGCTCCATCCTTCTAGAAGTAACTCCTATATTATCTTCACCAATAAGTTGCCCCAACACAAAAAAAGGCCCCCATCTTTGCTTTTCCTGTTTCAAACATAATATGCCCCACCCTACCCCACCCACCACCATACGTTTTAAAAGTTAAAACTCTCTCCCCCTATATAAATGTGTATTTATACACCTACACCTACACATACATATACATATTAAAGCTCTTAGTTTTTCAAAAAGTCCACAAATCCCATTTAAGAAAATCTAGTAACGTATCAAGAAAAGTGTTTTGAGTCTTTGAGAGAGAGACGGAGAGAGAGATGGAATGGAATTGGTTGAGTGGGAATAATATGACTCCATTTTCTTTAACTGAGTCTAGTGGTGACTCTGAAGAAGTGAAATCACATGTTCATCAAGATCATGAACAAGATGAAGTAGCTATGGATAAACAAGAAGGTGTATCGTTTCGATACAACACCGATGAGGATGAAGTTGTTGATGATGATGATGATGCTCATTCTTGTAGCTATGATCATTCATCTTACATTAACACACGATATGGTAGTAATTGTAATATCCCACATGATGATCAATCTCAAAGGTTAATCTATGCCGATGATGATGATGATGATTATAATGATGGTGACATCGATGATGATGATAACAAGAACCAATATCCAACCAAGGTGATGGATACATCTAAACAACAATGGAGAACTCAAAACTCTTGTGTTGATCCTTTAAATCAAAGAGAGATTGATAGAAAATTCTGGGAAACTTGTTTGGCTTCTTGATATAGAATAATTATTTTCATAGGTATAGATTTAAAACTACTCTTGTTTTAATTTATGTATTTCTTGATGTAAAATCACAATTTTCTGGATAATTTCATCCTCAAGTTCTGAAGAAGGAACCAAATGTAATTGTCTGACAAAAAATATATTGTTCATCTTATATCTACTTTTTATTTTTTGTATTAATTTTTTTCCTAAACTAATGCAATAGACGTTACAGAATTATTTGATGCACTTTAATTAATATATATATATATATATAGGTAGAGGTTCGGGTACAAAAAGCTTTTTTTTGTGAGAAGTGTAAGAAGCCTTGTGAGAGTGACACGTGGCATGGTTTTATTTTAATTATAAGGGCACTAAAGTAAATACACAATTATTTAAGTTTTTAAAGAATCAATCTCCTAATTAAATAGAGTAATTTACGGGATTTTTATTTTGAACATCACCAATGTCAAAAATGTCAAAAGAATGCATTAGCTACTAATATGAAAAGTGATTGAATTCAGCAGTAGAGTTCCAGTTATTCCTTTCTATAGTGAGCCTACATGTACTCTCTTACTCCTTTTCACATGCGTTTGAAGAATCAACCTCCCAATTCATTTATTTATTTGTTTAGTTTTCTATATTATATTCTTTTAAGAAATGGCAACAGAGTGCCAAACAGCATTTGAATATATTAAGTTGAGGATTAATTTGAAGGTATAACAGGGGCATAAAACACACTAATATGAAGGTACAACAGGGGGCAAAAAAAACATAAATACAAAACACAATAAACAAGCTTTTTTGATGAAGATAAAACACATGAACAGAAATAAAATGAGATTAACATAAAACACAATTGGATTAACATAAAACATCATCAACAAAAATAAAATGAAATTAACATAAAACACAATTGGATTAACATAAAACACATCAACTGGAATAAAATGAGATTAACATAAAACACATCAGCAGAAATACATTGTGTATATTCTTTAAACTTAAAACACACCAGCATGAACGTACAACAAGGGTCGAGAAACACTTTTTTCTTTATAAAACATAATCCTCAAAGATGAACATAAAACACAATAACTTGCTCGTAAACATCATCTTCCCGATCCATCGCTCCACTCCCCTGCCTCCGTCCACCACCACTCTCCGCCCCTCGCCTCCATTCCCGTGCGGCGGTTGCAAGACATTATGGCCACCACTCACAAAGCCAAAGGCCGGAAAAAGCACCGTCGGCGCCGGAGGAGAAGGTCGATAAATTAAAAAAGCGATCTCAAAAGGTGCAGGTTAAACACATCATCATGGTTTTTTTGTTCTGATACTTTTTTGTAGGGTTGAGGATGGATGAGGGAGGTGGGATGGTGTGTTAGATTGGTTTTTTTTTTTATGGGAGAGAACATAAATAAAAAGGATAGAGAGAGAGATGGTTCCTTAAATCGCTTAATATTCCCTGATTTTGTTGCCATATTTTAGCGGTTAACACAGTATGGTTTCTTCAAAGAATCCTCTGACCATCAATACACAATCATTTTGAGAGTTGGTTTTTTAAATTGAAAGGTGTGTTTTTACAAGTTTGCCCTTGGACCATTAATTTAGTAGTTAATTTTATAACACAATTTACAAGTTTAGCCCTCATCTAATCTCATCCATCCAATAACATGATCCAATGGACACATTTCTTTCTTACATTTCTCACAAAACACACCTATTGTATGTTAACCCCACCCTATATATATATATATATATATATATATATATATATGGTTATGATCAAATACACAAGACACTTTTTCTAGGAAGGGTGAGAAGGATTGTGTCTTCTGCTCGTTCATTGTGTTATAATATGTATGTGTGCTTTATAAATATGTTATTTATGTTTTTTTATTCTACACATAATTTAACTTTGTCCATTGTATTTTTAGTATGCTTTTCATTGTGTTATGCAAATTAGTTTTGTATTTAGATGTACGTTGTGTTTTATTATGTTGTTCATTGTGTTTAAGTCTATTATTCATTGTGTTTTAGTCTTTTATTCATTGTGTGTTTAGTATGTCGTCCATTGTGTTTTATTAGACTGTCCATTGTGTTTTATACCCTATTGTTCATTGCATATTTAATTGGTACTCATGGTGTTTTACGTTATCTCCATTGTGTCTTACGCAACTGGGTTTTCAACTTTTTTTTTCAAAAGTATTCATTGTGTTTTAGTCTTCTATTCATTGTGTCCTTATTATGTCATCCATTGTGTTTTACACAACTGGGTTTTTGACTTTTTTTTTCAAAAGTATTCATTGTGTTTTAGTCTTCTATTCATTGTGTTTTTAGTATGTTGTCCATTGTATCTTACGCAACTTGGTTTTCAAGTTTTTTTCAAAAGTATTCATTGTGTTTTAGTCTTCTATTCATTGTGTCTTTAATATGTCGTCCATTGTAATTAATTAGATTGTTGATTATGTTTTATACCCTATATTTAATTGGTGCTCATTGTGTTTTACACTCCATTGTGTCTTACGCAAGTGGGTTTTTGACTTTTTTTTCGAAAGTATAACAATATGGTACTCATATTAAAGATAAAAGGACGCTCGATTTTATGGTATAATTTTTTTAAAAAACGATGACGTATAAAAAAGTTACGGACATTTAAAAACGAAGGTGGAAATGGCATGTGACTTGCATGTGCATATTTTTTGACAAAATTACCCCTCCCACTTGTTTAATCCTTTAACACATGTAATTTTCTAATGGCTTCTCACTCTTCTCATTTTTTGTAGCCTTTGTAGAATAACCCAACCCTATATATAATATATATATATATATATATATATATTCTTTTATGACTTGACTTTTAATTTGTTTTATGGGAAAATCACCCTTTTAGCCATTGACTAAGTTATTTTACTAAACTAGTCATCTCCCGTCTTTTTGGAGAGACGTTTTCCAAATCCCAAGATGTCTTCGTGAGACTTTAGTGATAGATCAATAGCCGATTGCCACGTGTCAAAAATATAATAAAAAAATTTTCACACTTTCCCAAGTCTCTCTCTCCCCTCACTTTCTCTCTCCTCTCTCTCTCTCTACTCTAATAAAAAAATCTCCAAGCGACTCTGTGACGTCTCCACTGTGCTGGAAGCGTCTCTGTGACGTCTCCCAACGCCTAAAACGTCTTTGCAACCTCTCTATTCTCTCTCGAAGGGAGAGAGAGAGGAGAGAGAAAGTGAGGAAAGAGAGAGAGAGAGAGTTGGGAAAGTGTGAAGATTTTTTTATTATATTTTTGACACGTGGCAATCGGCTATTGGTTCACCACTAAAGCCTCATGGAGACGTCTCAAGACCTGTGAACCGACTCTCCCAAAAGACGGAAGGTGGCTAGTTTGGTAAAAAAAAAACTTATCAATGGCTAAAAGGGTGATTTTTCCTTGTTTTATTGGCAATTTGGGTACTTGACTTGGCATTCTTATATTTAAATTACTGTTTCCTGGGCACGTACATGTGTTCGTACAAAAATTTATATGTTAAAATTAGTGTGCTACCACTTTACTTTGTAGCCGGTTCAAAACGTAGATGAAAATAAGGAAATGGCGAGTCACGATAAAAAAACCATGCCAGACGGTATATTTAAAAGTCACGGTAAGGTAAAAGTTACGTCGTTATACAAGAAAGCAAGTTATTCGAACAAAATTTAGATCATAACATGTATAAATATAAGCCTAACGAATAGCAGACGAAAAACCGTTGGACCTGCATGCCCATTGCAACGTATTAATGCGCACTAAAATGTAAAAGAAAATAATTAGTCGACTAGGACCCGCACGCTGCAACGTGGTCGTTAAACGGGAAAAATAAATGTAAACATGTTGAACCACAAACACAAGTTGCAACGTATTAACTCGCAAAATTTAGATTGAAACATAAAATTAAAAAATTATAAAAGATAAAAAGTATTGTGACAAATTTGTAAAAAAAAATATATAGGATAGAATTAAAAAAAAACTAAACAAAACCACAAAATGACAAGACTAGACTATTACTAAGCACCCATAAACGATACATATAATAATAATAATAATAATAATAATAATAATAATAATAATAATAATAATAATAATAATAATAATAATAAAAAATTACGGTAAAAAGTATGTTAACATAAAAAGGATAAGAAAGTTTTTGGGCTTTTAATCAAAATAAATCAATAGATGAGATTAAAATGGGAAAAGTATACGTTGAGTTTCTAAAAGAGAAAGGGAAGGGAAAAATAGGTATAACCTATAATTGTTGAGTTCCACCCCCATTTTTTAAACGTCCATAATTTTGTCATAAGACATTATATTTAAAAAAAAATACACCATAAAAACAAGCATTTTATCCCCTTTCATTTGCATACCCTATTGCTATACTTTTTAAAAATAAAAAAAAATTTGTTGGGTTGATAACTTGCGTTTTATCATGATACAACTTGCGTTTTTTGTCAGATATAAATAGCCTCTTTTATCAGGTATAACTTGCGTTTATCTAGTATAACCTGCGTTTAATCATGTATAACTTGCATTTTTTGTCAATATATAACTTGCATCTTTTTATCAAGTATAACTTGCATTTTATCTAGTATAACTTGCGTTAATCATGTATAACTTGCGTTTTATCATATATAACTTGCGTTTTTTGTCAGATATAACTTGCATCTTTTTATCAGGTATAACTTGCGTTTTTAGCAGGTATAACTTGTGTTTGTCGAACCCGGGTCTTTGAGTTGTTAAACGAATATATTTACTTATTTATTTTCATTTATTATTTGCTTAAATCATATGAAATCAACACTTTCTGTATTTCACCTGCTTTTTTAGATAATAATCTTCAATTGTTTAGGTAATAAACTTTGAGAAGCATTAGTATTCAGATGTGTTTATGTTCTGCAACAAGGTTGTTGACCCGACGAGATTTACTGTTCCTGCATTATTATTGATTCACAAGAAACTACCCATCTAAATTTTTTTATTACATTCATTCTTTTTTTACAGATTACAATGACAAATAGTTCTCAGTTAATGCATAGAACAAGCTAGTCATGAACAATGGAAAAAGTGAAGAACAGAGCACGAGCAAGCTATAAACCTAACGATTTTTTTTAAAACTTTAGCAATAGGGTATGCAAGTGAAATAGGATAAAAAACTTGCTTTTATGGTGTATTTTTTTAAAAATAATGTCGTATGAAAAAGTTATTGGCCTTTTGGAAATGGATGTGAAACTTGAAAAAAATCAACAATTATGATGATGGACAATAATACCCCTTTTGGCTAGGGACATGTGTCAGTCTCTTGTTCCCTTCTTACCCTTTTTACGCTAAGGGGGGACGGGGCGCCACCAGAAAAGGTCACGGGTACCTCACTATTAGCACGGTAACACCGTCGCCACCAGTGCTGGTAGGGGTCCTGTGAACCAAATACGAGTTCTTCTTACCGTGCTGGTTCTAGAGGAGAGAGAGAGTGAGAAAGGTATTATTAAAAAATTGAGTGGTGTAGGTGAGTTTAAAGGAGAAAGAGAGTGAGAAAGGTATTAATAATATTATTATTATATATGTGTGAAAATAATTAATTATTGGGTAAAGAATCAGTGGAGTGTTGCCTCTAAAAAACGGTTTCAGTGAAGGAAATCAGTGAAGTAATGTGGTAGTGTAGGATTGGTTGAAATCAGTGAAGTTAAAAAACTCACGGGTAGTGCCCCTTACCCATAACATCCTTTTTATGTTGGCCTCTCCCAATATCTTAGATTTCAAACTCTTATCGTTTTATCTAACAACTAGTCATCAATACTATCTGTTGCGGCAGGGCGATATTAAACATCTAAACACAAATAAAAAAGCAGATGGTGATTGTATATTTGTAGACTACGAAAAGGTAACGTTGTTGTAAAATTGAACCTTAAAAAAATACAAGACGAAACTTTAAAAAATCAGTTCCTTACGGTATAATACTCGATATAAAAAAACGCCAAATGTCTAAAAGGATTACGACATGTATCAAATCAACCGAAACCCATAAGAACGAATAGCAGTATCAGTTCTAATAAGCACAAGGTACCGGTTAATGTTCATGTTTTCGGTCGGTATAGAAAAACAAATGTTAATGTCGATGTTAGGACGATACTGATTCGTTCGTCATAGTACCCGATATGGTACCGACACTCGATGATCTATTGCGAATACAACTCTATTAAAAAAAGAGTTTATGCCTGAATGTGAGGGAAGCTATTAAAACGAATACTTATGTTTTGTTTGGAAATTATCGATTTGTTTTATGTTTTGTTTGGAAATTATCGATTCGTTTATCATGATAAAGATAAAGAACAATCAATTATTTTGACCAATTCAATTTTAAACTAATAAACATATCACAACGGTATATTTGGAATTTTATATATGACAGGTTTTTATTACAATAAAAAGGATAAACAGCCTCAAATAGCAAAAATAAATAAACCTTGAGACAACTTCAGACAATATCAATTCGGTACGTCAAGGTAAAGGAAAAAACATCAATTACATTTAACCAGGGGCGATTCTTTTAAGGGGCGGGGAGGGGCGGCCGCCCCCCCCCCCTCCCGCCCGAATTTTCGTTCAGAATTTCTGATTATATAGTATTCGTATAGAAATTTTTTGGTATATAAGGTTTCGACCCCCCGAAACTGGTTTTCGACCCCCCAAAACTAGTGACTCCCCGAAGTTTCGGGTCAAAATTCTCCACTACATTTAACTTGTTCGATTTTGCACCATCTATCAAACCATAAATAAAGATAAATATGTCGCAACATTGTATTCGTAATTTTATAACGTTAGAATGTCGAAACGCTAAAGGGCTCACTTTACAAAAGAAAAAAAAAATCTAAAGCGTGAGATAGGTAGGTGGCTTTAAGCAACCATGCGTAGTGGGGGCTTTATATATAAAGCCCCCCTTCCTGATTGGTCCACGTGGCTGCTGAGTCAGCATGGAGAGAGAAACTGAAAAAGGGGTGTAGTGGTGGGGCTTTATATATAAAGCCCCTTAATCTGATTGGGCCACGTGGATTTTTTTTTATTCTTTTAACTTTAAATAATTAAAATAAAAGGCAAATAAATATAAAAAAATTACAAATAATATTAAAAACACACAAGTAATATTAATTAAATTAAAAAAATACAAATAATATTAAAAAACACACAACTAATATTAAAAAAAAGTTACAAATAATATTAAAAAAAAATTACACACCTCCTAAATTACTTATTTAAACATTACATATTCCTAAATTACTTAATTAAACACATAATATAATCTTAAATTACTTATTACAACCTAAACCTCCCACTACGGAGAGTAGTTGTCCCAGTCCTCGAGTGTGTAGTACTCGGGGGATAGGGAACGTGAGCTGTCCCGTCCATCGGATCTCGCATCCGAGGAGAAATAGTAGTACTCACGAGGAGGGGTTGGCATGCTCCAGAGGCGCTCTGCTCCTCAATTTCCCTAAGGGCTTCCAAGTCCTCAGGAGTTGGGTCCCCATATTCACGGGGTGGGGTGGTCTGGTGGTGGTGGGTGGGGGTATTCTGGGGGTGGGGGTAGGTTGGTGGTAGAGGGTGGGGATAGGTTGGTGGTGGCTGGTGGGGATAGGGTGGTGGTAGGGGGTAGGAGAAGGAGGGGTGAAGGTTGGTGGTGCCGACAACATCAGTCGGTCCATTTGATGAATAGCCATGGTATAATCCATGGCCCAGGCCCATTCTTCATCCGTCCAGTCATCATCGACTTCAGGATGAGTTGGTGGTGCCGCAGCAGGAGGAGGAGGGGTGAAGGTTGGTGGTGCCGCAGCAGGAGGAGGAGGGGGATATAACCAATGTTGTGGAGGAGGAAGAGGAGGTTGTGCAGCAGCAGGAGGAGGAGAGGATGTGAATGGTAGTCTCCGGGGACGGCCCCGTCCCCGGACCCGGCGAGTGTACTGCCGGACATTAGATGGTCCGGCAGCTCCTGGTTGAAAACCGCCCATGTTATTCATTGTGTTGAGGATTTTAGGGTGAGGAAAAGGTGTGACTGAGAATTGAGATGAAGTGTTGTATTTATAGGGTGAGAAATATGACCGTTTGGGGGGAAAACGTTTGAATTTCAAATTTTGAAATTCAAACGTTTGGGGGGGAAATTTGAATTTCAAACGGTTTGAACAGTAACCGTTTAAAATTCAAATGTTTGAATATAATTTTTTTATATAATCTGTTTTTTTTATTATTAATTTTAATAAATATTATTTTTTTATATAATTTATTTTTTTTATTATTATTTTATTAAATCTAAATAATTTTCTATTTAAATTATTATTATTAATATTGTTATGTTTATTATTATTATTATTATTATTAAAAAAAATATATGTTTGACCGGATTTTTTTACCGAGCCACGTGGCACCTTCTGATTGGTTGGTGCAATTTTAACCCGGCGTTATCTTCATAAACCCCCCCCCCCCCCTTTTGGCCTATAACGCCAGGGTGTAGTGGTGTGGGGGGCGCTATATTTTAAAATTTTGCACAATTAGCGCCCCACTACGGGCAGTCTAAGGTGCAACTTTCCACGGTCATAGTGACAAACATAATACAATAGGTCAAAGTCAGGAAATTATTTACATGATACATCCAACAAGTACTTGGGTTCCATAAATAGAAAATACCTATAGGATAGGGGCGCTACCCGTAAAGCTGATGGCACCCCACTAGGCCTGTAAACGAATCGAACATTCATGAACTGATTGGTTGGAAGTTTGTTTATGTTCGTTTATTTAAATAAATGAATGAACACAAACACAATTTTATATTCATTTAATTAAACGAACGAACATGAACACACGTTTTGTTCGTTCATATATGTTCATAAACGTTCGTTTATGTTCGTTTATTTTTGTTCTTTTAATTAACTTTACTTTATTTTTATTATTTATTTCCCTTCTATTAAGTAACCTTAATTCATATTATATTATATACAATATATTTGATATGTTCTAAAAACTTAGCCCTAACCCTAACATTCTAAACATTACAGCCGCCCTCCACACTTTACAGCCCACCTCCTTTCTTCTCCACACTCCACAGCCCTACCTTCTTCCACTTCCGGCCGACCACCTCCATAGCCCCGCCTCTAGCCTCCACAACCCCGTCTCCAACCATCCACAGGAGGAAGGATGGTGGATTGATGTTTGTTTTTTTTTTTTTTTTTTTTTTGATGAATCATGGTGAACCTTTTTTTGGTAGATAAATGATGGATATTTTGAATTAATCATGCACATTCAAATTACTAATTTGGTTTTGGCATTGTGATGTATTAGACTTGGTTGAATTGTGGTGAACATTATTAACTTGTTTTTGTTTATGTTCGTTTATATTCATTTGTGTTCATTTATATTGATCATTTGTGTTCGTTTATGTTCATGAACTGTTCGTTTACGTTTTAAATGAATGAACATAAATAAACACGAACACGGCAAATTTCTTAATGAATAAATGAACACGAACACGGCGAATTTCTTAATGAACGAACACGAACACAAAAATGTGTTCGAAAGTGTTCGTGTTCATGTTCAGTTAAAGTTAAATTCTCTCAAGGATTCTCCAAGTCCTCAAATCATCTCAAAAATCTCCAACTTTTGATAATTCTCTATCCATTTCTAATACATTTTTCTTAAATTTTTCTTACTTTCTACCTTTTCTTTCTTCTTCCAACCACTTGGATGAACTTCTTGGACTTGCCTATAGTTGACCAAGGTATACATAACGGGTAAATCATAATTTTGAAGTCCCAAGATTGTTTGTCTTTGCTTAAACTTTCTTCCATCTTTTATGAACTAAGTAATCTTACAAGTGAACGAAACCAAACCAAGTTCTCTAACAAATATATGTTAGAAGGACTTGTGTTAAGGTAAACGGTGTCATAAAGGACCAAGGTTCTTTCACTAAAGAAGATTACACCATACCTCACTTTGATACTTAGCTACATATAAGTATAATATATATACTTGCTTACTTTTCATCCTAATAACTATATATCAAAGGTTTGTGGTTATCACTCTACCTTTTTCATTCTCGTGATCCATTTTGTGACTCGGATTAAGTTTCAAACGAAAATGGGTAATCAAATGTCCAAAGGCACTTTGCTTGATTCATAAGCTTAGTAGTCACGACACACAATCTTCAAATCGAATCTACATTCCTAACAAACTAACTCTTGACCATCCGAATCACTAACTAATTTGGTGGTTTTGTGCTTTGGTCCGTCTTTTGACGATGCATGACTTCCTTGATATGAATATACGTATGTATTTAAAATATACTTAAAGTCTCCCGAACCTAAGACGCCTCTGTTTTCCTAATAGGTTAACAGGTGTTCCAACAAGTCCTTCCTTATCCTCAACTTCATAAACTCACACTCTTCGTTTCCCATTTTAGGGTAACTTCGGTGCTCCAACCTACAAACTCACTCAAGCTTACCTTATGGAAAGAATTTGCAAACCGTGAGTTCATACTTGTCCCCTTTTCCATTTTATCACTATTTTGGGACTAAACATGTATTCTATTAAATCACTCTAAAATCACTATGTGACACATGAACTTAATCTATAAATCATGTTTATATGTTATAATGATATATGTCAAATACTATATACATATATCTTAAGCATAACTCATTAACTTTGCAAGCCTATCTTAACATGTATAGTGCTATAGGAGTAGCATGTCGCCCATTTTGTGGGTCATTGTTAAGTAATCTAATTTGCCTTTCACTTCGATGATAGGATATGCTAGTGGTAACGATGGTTTGAGTACGTCTTTTGTATGTTGTATGCACATCTAGACTAGTAAACTATAGCATGAGGATTCGAGTTAAACATTCATTATACTATGTATGTAAACCAAAACTAGTATGTTCACCAATGCTTTATGTGTTGACGGATATTTTATACATGTTGCAGGAAATGCTTGATATGATGATCCAAGAACTTAATTAGGATTGGACTTAGAAACACATTATTTTAATTTTGTTGTTATATTGTTGTAATTTTCTTTTTTATGAACAAGATGTACCCCTTCTTGATTATGTTATGAAATCAAACTTATTTAAAACTATATTGCCACAATTTAGTGTCATGTTGTCTTTGAACAATCTATCACAAGTCGTGCCTTGATTTATTTCGTCGTCGGTTTGGGTGTGACAGATTGGTTACTTTCTTTAAAAAAAATATACAATTTTTTTTACCTATTTCACTCTCTATCTAAACCATTTACCATCTTCTTTCAAACCACAACATCACATTTATACCATTTCCTTAAATATCTCCACATTTTATCAAATGGGTGGTGATTATTTGTCTCCGTTTACATATCATCGTTGATCATCCCGTCGTCGTGCAACCATCCACCTACAAACAACCCACCAACTAGAAACCCAACCACCACAAAACCACCAACTACAAACCCACATATTACAAACCCACCGACTACAAACCCCACAACATCCTCGAGATTCGACTGTGGAAGACTAGAATTATGTATATGATTACACAATAGCTCTACTACAACTAGGTGCAATACGGATTGGAGACGATGTTACAGTGCCAATGTGTCGCACTCCTACAATGCAAAACACTACTACAATCACAAATATTCCAACTTAGGCTGAATGTTACGAAACTGATTCCGGGGCAGAATACGTAATGGATTCGGATGAGGAAATGTTCTGACCGACACCTGAAAGTGAAGGATATCGACACGAGAGGTTGGACGAGCGTGACAGTGATCGTGACTGTTCGTCGCCCGACACCCTCTTTGGTTATTGATTTATGTAATTGTGCGTTTAAATGGCTAATTAGTTATGTTTAATTGTAGGTATGTATTCATTTTAATTTTAGGTGCGTTTTAATTGTAATATTAGTTATGTAGTAACTAGGTCATATCTCGGGAGCTTCTCATGATAGACAAATCTAATATGAAATGACAAAATATGTGTTACGATAGCATAAAAATAATGTACTATAATATGAGAAAACAACAATTTTAATCATGTGAATAAGAATGATACTGTATATTCAAGAGAAAATGTACGCTTGGATGAGGACTAGAGGCAGAAGGAACCATTGTAGGGCGTGATTGAGGCGATGATCTTGAAGGTGTAGTTTTTTTAGAAACGACAGGTTTTGACTTATTCTGTTCTAGATGAAAACAGAAGTCCATTTACAATTTCATTTAGTGTAAAAAAATCATTAGAAACTTGTGTATCACACTAGTTATAACATTAGTTTTATTTATTTATTATTAGGTTAGAAAATTTTGATATTACATGAGGTTGGATATCAATAATATATTAAATGGCTTTTAATTAGCGAAAATATAATAAAAGATAGCTAAGAAAATAAATATTAAATAAAAAAGATCTAAACGTGAAATTATGATCTCATAATACTATTTCATAAGAGAAACAATTGAGATAATCATAAACTTTTATTTATTTATTTTTTTTGAACGGCCAACAAATTGGAATCACTCATGGAACACTGGAGTATCATCGTGCCACCAGTGTTGCCACGCGATCATATTCCACCATCAAGTCACCAATTCAGGAGGAAACTCATAATTATGAGAAAACCCCTTTTGTGAGATTCGAACCCAGGACCTTATGGCCCTTAAGTCTTATCTCACAACCAAGATACCACTAGGCTATAATGCCTAACAATAAAGATAAAGATAATAAATTAATAATTATTGAGTTAATTGGGTTATTTATAACCAAATTTTTTTGGCGGGAATTCAAGGGTGGGGATGGCCACATCAAGTGACATGTGTCCCCACTCCAATCGCTTTATTATATATATATATATATATATATATATATATATATATATATGTTTAGGTTCCTGTACAAAGGACATTTTTCGTACAAAGTGTGAGAAGTCTATGTAGTCATTGTGTTTTATCTTTTGGCTATGATGTTTTTGATTCCTTTTGCATTATATGATATAGAAAAACATCAAACGTAACAATTTAAAACACAGTCAAATGTATTCTAGACATGACATTTAAAACATACTGATTACTTTTTTCGTATAGTGTTTTAGATTGCATGTGAAGAATACATTAATTAGTGTTTTAAATTGTTAAGTTTTGTATTTTTCTATATAATACTATGGCTATGCCAAAAGAATATAAAACATCATGCCTAAAATTTAAAACACAATGCCTATAGACTTCTCACACTTTGTACGAAATTTGTCCTTTGTACAGGAACCTCACCCTAGTTTAGGTTCCTGTACAAAGGACATTTTTCGTACAAAGTGTGAGAAGTCTCTATAGTCATTGTATGGTGTTTTAGATTGCATGTCAAGAATACATTAATTAGTGTTTTAAATTGTTAAGTTTTGTATTTTTCTGTATAATACTATGCCAAAAGAATATAAAACATCACCCTATATATATAGTAAGGATCCTGTAGGAAAATAGGTTTTTATAAGAAGTGTGAAAATGATTAAAAAATTGATATGTATGCATCATTTTTTGGATATATTCATGATGTTTTGTATTGTTTTGCTTAGAAAAACACCAACCATAAAAACTGAAAACAATGTATTTTAGGCTTAAAATTTAAAATCACTATGCCAAGAATATTATGCAGTGTGTTTTATATGTGTATTAAATTTAATGACTATAATATATTGATTTGTGTTTTAAATTGTTGTATTTAGAGTTTTTCAAGCCGAAACAACCTAAAACATCATTCCTAGATTCAAGACATGATGGCTACATGTCAATTCTTAATTTCCTCACACTTCTCACAAAAACCAATTTCCCTACAGAATCCTCTATCTATATGTGTATATATATATATATATATATATATATATATATATATATATTATAATTTTAGTAAATAGTTTTAATGTTTTTTTTATTTAATAAAAAAAACATTTCGGTGTACTGATTTAGGATAATGTTGCCTAAAAAATTGTGTTTCAGTAAAAGAATCAGTGAAGTGATGTGACAGTGCATGATTAATGGACAATGTGATAGTTCAGTGAACTTTAAGTTAGGCGCCCCTCCATCCCTAATTAACTGTGTATCAAGATTTTATTTTTAATATTACAAAAGATTTATAAAAAAGAATTAAGGGACCAGTTATCATTTGTTTAAATCACACAGAATATAAACTAATAAAGTTTACATGTTTAGTACAATTAAAAATGTTAATTTCCTAATTATTATGTTTTACAAAATTACAATCTACTCAAGTTTAAAATATACGTCAATTTTTTTTGTGTGATTTTATTAATCTTTGATTTAAAAAATAAAAATTTCAAATTCTTTTATTATTATTATAAAAAATAAATATATTCAATAGCCATTAATTAGCAACAACCAACCACCGACATGTACAAATCAACACGACAACACCTTTAGTGGAATCGTATCATTCGTAAGCCATATCCATCCCTTATCTATTTTCGTATACGTGTGCTCGCCCTTGGGAAAAAAAAATATGTCAAATAAGATCGGATTGGCTGGAAGATGTGGCTGGATTTCGACGTTTCTGTTTGCTTGTAACGAGTGTGTCTATTTGGTGTTGGGGTCTTTGGACTCTTTTTTTCTGTTTTGGTGGCTCGTTTGTTTGTTGTTTTTCTCATCCCCTTGCTGGCTCTTTATCTATCTATACTTTCAATAATAGGAGAGTCGTGAGTGACGTCAGAAAGCTGACGTGTCAACAGCTCAGGCAGGCCACCTATGCCTGCGTGATGCAAAACCTGACGTCACAAACCGCCTTAAAAATATTCACAAATAATACGTGGGCCACGTTAAAGCACCGCTGTTGTTGACTTTAAAAACATCCGTTTGGTAACCATACTCAACAGCGGTAAGAATCCCACTTGCCTCAATGATGTGAACAGCTGTTTAGTACATATTCAGCCCTTAATTTTTTGAAGTTTTAAGAGGGAAATTTTGAATTAACATTGGGAAGTGTGATTTGTGCAGCTATATAATGATTATTATTATCTCAGATGCTTTTCTTATACACAACCATTTTCGTTCACAAATTAATTTATTCATAAAATCTCCTCTCGAATTCTTTCTTAAAATCTTCTTGATGGATCTTCATAACAAAATTCATAGTTTTGTTTGTGATCTGAATCCATCCAAAGATATCTGGTGTTTGAAGGTTCGTATCATACGAAAGTGTAAAGAAAGTTTGAAGATAGAAATGATATTGATTGATGAGCAGGTAATGTAATTTTTTTATCAGCTTTTTTTATATGTTCTTATTCATGATATAAATACAAATTGTTTCTGTGATGTTTTTCGGTTACTTTATGTTATGGTATATGAGTTCTTTGGTTGATGTTTTTCTCTAAGCTTATTTTCCTTGATGTTTTCTTATGTTTTTCGGTTAGGTTATGTTATTAAAGCTGTTGTCGTTGATATTTTGTTTTATATTTATTTTCAGGGTGATAAGATTCAAGCGTTCATAAAGAGTCCTTCGATCCACCTTTTTAACCATCAACTTCAAGAAGATGATGTCGTTATTCTATCTAAGTTTGATGTCGGTGAAAACAAGGATCCATACAAAGTTGTAGCACATGATTATAAGATCAACTTTTATGGTTGTATGACTGTTAGCCGTATTGTTGGTTGGCAAGGTGTTGAGTATGGATTTATTTTCATTGGTTTTAAAGATATTGTTAAAGGCGAAGTGAAGGAACTTTTGTCTGTTGGTTTGTTTCTTACTTTAAATTTAATATTGAGTATATTAAAAATTTTGTGTTTATGTTTTGAAATATATGTACATTTTATAGATGTTGCCGGTTGTCTTATTTGGTATGGTTCTCTGGATGTGTTTGGACGACCTCCTAAAGAAACTAAAAAGATGAATTTTGATATTCAAGACTTGGAGTAAGCGTTTCCCTGTTTTTTGTTTGTAAATTATTGTTGTTACTTTCATTTTTTTTGTTGTTTCATTTGTTTAGGGGTGATCTGATAAATCAACCAAATCATTATTTAATTCTTATATTTTTTTTATATATATTTAACTATGTTTGTGTTTTGATTATATGTAGTGATATGATATTGCGATGTACTATGTGGAATGTTTATGCAGAGCAGTTTAACAAATTCATTTCTCAAAACGCTGGTAATGAACATATAATGGTTGTTATACAGCATGGTAAAGTTAAGGAATCATAAGGTAATTTATTTTATACTCCTGTTATTAAACATTTGTGAGTTCATTGTTGTTTAATATACATATATATATATATATATGTATATGTATGTATTTAGATCAATTTATAGTTGAAAGTGACAACTTTGGAACCCGGATGTTTCTGAATGTAGATTTAATTGAGGTGAAGGAGTTAAGAAGGAGGTACGGTGTCATTTTTTATGGATTTATAATTAAATTAAAATTTTTTGTTGTCTTTTATTAATTCTACCTATTTTTTAGTCTTATATTGAAGCAAGGACAAGATGTTGCTTCTACTTCTCAAACAGATGTTTGAGAACACTCTGTTTATCCATTGGTTCAGGAATTCATTGTTGGTTCAGAAAAGAAATGTGTTGACGAGCTTATGGAGATTGATATGGTTTTAATATTTATTGATTATGATTAATATTTGTTCTCCTTATTAGAGCTTTTTTTGTTAAGTAATATAGTCTTTATTTCTATTTTTGTGCAGCTAATGTGTTGTGTTGTAGTTGCGACAATTAAAATTCTGCAAGAAGGCTATGGTTGGTTTTATGATGCGTGTCCCAGATGTTTTAGCAATGTGATTACTAAATCAGAATTCTTACAGCTTCATGAAAATGTTACTGAAGAAACTCTCAAATTGCCTGTTTCTGCTTTGTTTTGTTCCAAGTGTGAATGTCATTGTACCTTCGTTATTACAATGTACTTAGATCTAATTAAGTACAATTTGTTTTTTATATAATCTGATTGCTTTTTATGAACCTGTATTTATATTTTTAGATAATATTTTCGTCTATGTGTTTCAGGTTCAAGGTGCATGTCAGGGTTCAGGATGAGACTGGTAGTGTATCGTTTGTGATGTTTGACCGAGATGTTATGAGAGTTGTCGGATCATCCGCTAGTCGTATAAGAGAAAGGCAGTTGAAGCTTGGTGATAGTGAAAGTTTGCCTCAAGAATTGTTTCGCCTACTTGATAAGATGCTGGTTTTTAAAATTGATGTTTCTGAATATAATTTTACAAACGACTGCAATGTCTACACAGTCATGAAAATATGTGATAATCCAGTCGTAATTTCTTAGTTAATTGTTGTTCATAGTAATGGATATTGTAATGTTGATGAGGTATTAAATTAAACGCATTTTTAGGAATTGCTTACTATCTTTTATCTTTGAATGCTGTCTTAACAGTTTAGGTTGTATGTTTGGTTTGTATGTACAATGTTTAGGGCAGCCAGGTAGATTGTGATTTTAAATCTGTTAACCAAGTAGAATGTGAGGAAGCTGATAGCCAACTAATGTTAAAGGTGAGTATTTTTTTGTAACTTGATTAAGATGTTTTTAAGTTTTTGTTGTTATTTAACATATCATTATTTGTTGTTTTGAAATATTTGAAGGATGTTGTGTCTGTTACCGGTGATTCTTCTGCCGTTGATGCTGGAATGAATTGTACTATAACTCCCAATCGAAAAAAAGTTTTTGAAGATTCTGATAAACTAAATGTTGGTGATTTATTCTCTTCATTCAAAGGACCCCGGAAGGAGCGATCTAAGCCTAAGAGTTTTCAACTTTTTGATTTTTAAATTTCAATTTAGTAGACAACAATTTATTTTTAATAATATTATGATGATTGTATTATAGTTGGTTGTATATTAGTTTGAATGGAACTACATTATCAATCATAACTGGTGCTATTTAATATTATTGTAGCTATAACATATGCTATTCAATAGCATTATTAGGAGATGTACATTGTTAATTTCTTAATATTTGTAAAATTACTCATTTGGAAATAATAGTTTCATTTGTTTATTTTTTCGTGTATTTTTTAATTTTTTTTCATGTAAAAGATTATAAATTTAATGAAGTTGCAATTTTCATTAAAATATTATTCATTGTTTTTACTTTGCAGTATAACGTAATCATCCTGTTAAATTTGAGCACATACAATTCATGAGATGGTGCATCTATTTCATTAGATGATTATTTAATGCCAATAGAGTTTTAGATATTTTTTAGTAGATGTTCAGATCAAAATATATTTAAAAATGATTCATTGTGTTTTCTGTCAACAGTGTTTGATTATTATTTTTTTTATTATTAATACTAATTAATAATATATTTAAGAATGTGTCATTTTGATATATATAATTTTCATATCTTTTTTTCATAAAGCATTTTGATTTTCTAATTTTTGACTTCATATTCATAATTTGAATATCTTTTGCCGAATAATAAATATATTAATAATTTGATGTTAATGTTGAAATTAGATAATACATTTAAAAATATAAAAAGTTATATAATGTTAAAATATCTTTTGCTGAATAATAATAAATATATTAATAATGCTTGTAATAATTGTTTAATCTTTGCCGCTCATATTTAAATTTTGAGGTAAACGTTTAAAGTTAATATAGAAAATTTTGTTTGTTTTATTATTGTTCAGGTATAATCATAACATATAGCTTCACTTATAAGCTATATCTAAAAGTAAGTTAAATAAATTTATTATTTAAATAATAAAATTGTGTAGTATTTTCTAATTAAATTTAGTTTAGAATATTAACAGTGGTGAGTGAAAAATAATAATGACGATGTTGAACATCGATCTTGAAAAAATAATAATCATGATTTTTATTGTTTGTCATTTTTCAAGTTTAGAAGTAGTTAATTTATTGTGTGTTAACGTGGATTTTTAAAGAGTGTCTCTAATAACATCTACCGTTAACATTCTTCATTTTTTTAATATGTGCAATAGAATATCGATTACATATGTTCATATGTCTGTATAGATCTTTAGTTGAGTTTGTTTGATTTAAATGCTATTCATTTCAACAGTACTTTAATAAAAAAATTGTACAACACTTAGTTGGGGATAATAATGTGTTTACAAGCAAGTGTCATGTTTGTAATAATTACTTCTCAATTTTATACGCTCCTGAAGTAGCAATACCATTAAAAGGGTATGAAAGGTTTGAAATGACTTTATATTCTTATGTCCAAGAAAAATAATAACGCTTGGTTGGTTTTACTCCATTTCTTGAAGTGAATATGATTATATAATGATCATTGAAAATTTCATGATCTTGGACATAATTGAGAAAATTGCAGTGATGGTTATTTTGATAATGAGATCGACCATCAGAAGTTGTAATGATGGTCATGATGTGATCAACCATCAATGACTATAATGATAGTCAAGTTAATAATGAGATCGATCATCAAAAATGCAATAATGACCATGTTACTAATGATATTGACCACCACATGTGGCAAATAAAAGGAGTGATTATATAACATGATGGTTTGAATATTGAAGTTACAATACATTCTTTCATATCTTATGTATTATATTACATACGTGCAACTAATACATATTTGATCATAAACTAGAAGTTTAGTTTATGGATCATAATTATTTAATTAATTGGCATGACCGGTAAGACCACACCGAGTCGATCATCATGTCAACATAATGAAGAACTTAAAGATTCTTCAATCTGGTACATAGCATGTAATGTTTGCTCTTAAGCGAAATTATATATTTGCCATATAAAGTAGGGTGAGTATCACTATATATTTTGGAATTGATTAAAGGATACACATATCCTAACATGATACCATTTAGTATTTAAAATCGATGCATCGTCTAAATGGTTATCAAGTTTGCAACCTGAAGTATGCTTGATTTATGGCTTAGCTAATAAGATAGCAAGCATATTATTCTAGATTGGCATATTTAATCAATTCCCAAGATAATAATGATCATTGGAATAAGTGTTGAACTTCATATAGCTTATGTTCATTAAAAATATTACTTTCATTGAGATGATCACTAAAACATCTACTATTGATTGCATTGTCAATGATCATGAAAGCAAAAGTTCATGTTTACATTTGATTTTAAATGTAGTAACATTTATTCACATCAAGCCAATACATGGTAATAGTTTATCCCCATTATAGTTGGTTTTTGGTTAAGAACCAAATATTGCCCATCTAAGATTTTTGTTCTGCGACATATATTGAAATTGATCCACCACGATGCATAGAGATGGGACCTTAAAAGGTGATTGGGAATATATGATGATTTATAGAGCCTTAAACAAGATATTTATTTGCATCTCAATTAATTGATATCTATCTCAATGGATTAACATTCCCAACATCAGGGGGAGATAAAAGGCAGTTGGAAATAGAAATGAATTAGAATGAATATCATTGATCCTCTTACTAAACAATGTGAACCAGTTCAAAGGATAATTCATTCACAGAGATTAGCGAATTAATTACCAGATGCATTAACTGGCCTAAATATGATGAATAGCTAATCAAGTCACATATACCAACTACTAATGCTCCATTTAAAATGTGCGTCCGGGAAGGACAATCATATATTAGCAATAAGCCTACTGCACGCCTGAAGCGTGGTAGACTAGTCAATTCCAAAGAATAAAAAAAATCCTCGAGAAATTGGAGCAAGTAATAAAGATGATCAAGTCGAGGTTACAGTAAAAAAAGTCTCCCGAAGAGACATTAGACATGATGGTTCCAGAAGAACCTCAGGTACCTGAAAATAAAGAGATCTCGTTATATAGTATCATGTCTACGAAATGTATAGAATCAAAATAAAATCGATGTCGTTATAAATTTTATGTAATGTAGCGCTTGAAATGAGGATCAAAATGTAAGATC
The DNA here is from genome assembly GCA_032199755.1 of Ambrosia artemisiifolia. Taxonomy (NCBI): domain Eukaryota; kingdom Viridiplantae; phylum Streptophyta; class Magnoliopsida; order Asterales; family Asteraceae; genus Ambrosia; species Ambrosia artemisiifolia. Next base: position 15,614,255 of record CM063528.1, on the reverse strand, counting down.
TACCTATGAATGAATACAAAGAAATGATTGGCCAAAATGGAAAGACGCAAATACGGCAGAGTTGAATTCTCTATTGAAAAGTAAAGTTTTGGACCAGTAGTCCATACAACAAAAGTTGTAAAACATATAGATACGGAAAAGGTCTTTTGTACGAATCAACATTTGAAAAGAAAATGATGTAAGGTAAAATTGGTGGCATAAGAATTTCGCAAAAGACCCATAATTGATTATGAGGAGACGCATTCTCCAGTGGTGGATACAATGATTTTTCATTATGTTATTAGTCTGGTAATGCAAAGAGAGAATTGAAATGCGTTTAATTAATATTCACTTGACACTAAAAGTTTACATGAAAATACCTGATGAAGGATTTAATGTGTCAAAATCTTGTAACGTAAGTTCTCGAGAACATTATAATCGGAATAAACAAATTCAATTATGAATACTTTATGTTTTATATGATTGAATTGAATATAAGTGGAACTCCTCATGAGTATCCTAAAGCAACCGAGTGCTTAAATGGTAATATGAAACATCGTATGATGTAATTATTGTGCACCAATACACCACAGGTAATAAATTGAACCTGGTGATTATGATACTTCAATGTATAAGAATGGTACAATATATATTGGAGAAATAGATCTTCCAATTGAAGAGTGAATACACTTGCGTAATGACCAAGATGGAAAAGTCCTTGATGGATTGAGGATGCCTCAAGCATTAATATCAATACCTTAAGAAGTATTATGTAAAGGTAATAAAATATATATGTGGACTAAAATAAGGGGGTTGAGTGTTGTAAAACTCATGAGATATCCCGATAAAGAGCAACATAAGTTTGATAGTATTATCCAGCTTTTATCAAAATTTCTCTCTTAAAAGTTCACTTGCAGTTTACAGTGATAATGTCTAAGCATTATCGAGAGACTCTATAGAATTTCTTTTAAAAGGGGAATTTTTTTAAAGTCCTTGACATAGTGCACTTTTGTTTGACCTATAATTCGAGTATATGTGTAATGATATGTTTACCAATCCATCAAAGTATATATTGAAAAGATGGTGGGACATTTTACAATAGACATAGCTCATATTTAAAGTGCATTAAAGGTTGTCCAATTACTTGATATGGAAAATTATTCATTTCATCTCCTACCAAAGTAGAGATTTTCACTCTAGAAGTACCATAGTTAAATATATATACACATTAGTATATGTCTTGCTAGTTATGCATGATTATTATATCTTCTGTTAGAAAAACTTACATTGTGATCGCCTCAACACCTCTTGTACATGAAGCTCGCGTGTTTCCGAGTCCTTGTACTTGCTGCAATAAACTATAATCGAAAATGAAATTATAGAAGTGAACCGGGCTTGTGTTTGACACAATTCCCTTAAACAGATTCTTCGTCTGTTCCCAGGGTACACCGGTTCGAAACAGTGGCGATGGTGCACTGCCGGACTATCCCACTTGCCTGAAAAGAAACCGGAACAAGACTGCTTCTAAAAGTTTTGCTGCAGCAATCGATCAATGTATCCGAGTACATATGTTCTGTTGTGTGTGTAAGTATCTTTTTCTACATCTCCAAATGAAGCACAAAGCCTTCCATTATATAAGAACATAGATGTATGAAAAGTCTTCTTAATTAGAGACTTAATTTGAGACATAAAGACTCTAATTAAGTGACATAAATCTCTAATTAAAAGAAATAAAGACCTCTCATCAAAGACATAAAACTCAAGAGTTTTAGTCTTTAATTCACCACATTAAGGTCTTATTAATAATTATAATTCATCAAATTTTAATTTCAATAAAATCCATTCACATATTTCCAACAATCCCCCACATGAATGGAGATTATTCAAAACACACAAAAGTTTCAACAAACCCCCACAAGAAAGGGAGTCATACTCCGAAACAACCTCATTCCGATTAAATTTCAACAGTTGAGTTTTACATACGATAGGTAGGTGTGACCCTTTGAACCTTCGCTTATGAAACACACTTAGCCCACTAGCTAGAGTAGAACGCGATGTGTTTGAACTCGTCTGCCGTTTGTGTGGACGACAATACGCTTCACACAAGACTCTCCCTGACAACGTCAAGTCCTCATAGTTGTGTCCGTTATGGTCATGGACACGTGCCTGGTTCTGCGAGAGCTCTTAAGTATTGTGCCCCAACAATACCCTTTGAAGCGACCCCACTTCTCTCTCACATAGGTGATCTACTGGGACTGGTTACCTCAGTCAAATCATTAAAAGCCATAAGCTTAACCTCAACCTTGTCACTCTTAGGAATGGACTAGGAAGCTTATCAAATCTTATAGTAAACTCCCTTTTAAAACGTGGGGTTTTCACCAACTCTCCCCCACAGTGACCTTCGCCAGTTCATACAATTAGGTTGTCCTATTGAACTCAGATCTTGGGATCTCCAGTCAGCTGAGTTAGGTTTCCTTCTCATAAACTTAGCCTTTCATGGGCTTTAGTCCCATTCCCATTGACGACTTCTGAACTAACTCTCTGCTTAAGCCTTTTGTTAGCGGATCCGCGATGTTATCCTTTGACTTCACATTGTCAACAGTGATAACTCTTATAGAGATTAGTTGTCGTACCGTATTATGCCTACGTCTTATATACCTGTTCTTACTGATACACATTGTGATATGAGCTCTGCCAATTACCGATTGACTATCACAGCGTATGCATTAGGCCAATGCCGGCTTCGGCCACCTAGGTATATCCTTAACAAATTGACGTAGCCATTTTGCCTATTCATCCTCTAAAGCGATGAATTTTGATTCCATCATGGATCTAGCAATAACAATTTGCTTAGATGATTTCCATGTTATCGCAACACCTCCAAGTGTGAACAAATACCCACTCGTTGCCTTGGAATCATTCGTGTCAGATATCCAATTCGCATCATAACAACCTTCAACAACTGCTGGATATCTTTTATATTGCAGCCCGTAGTTTCGTATGTATCCTAATTACCAAAGCACCTGTGTCACGTAATTCCAATGAATTAAACTTAGGTTGCTCGTGTATCAACTTAGCTTGCTTGCTAAGTCTGGTTTGATACAACTCATCAGATACATTAGGCTGCCAATAATTCTTGAGTACTCTAATTGGTTAACAGGCTCACCTCGATTCTTAGCTAGACATTGACTCGTGTCAATGAAATTTCTAGCCACATTAGAGTCATTTCCATTGAACTTCTCAAGAATTTTGTCCACATAATAGGACTGACTTATAACAAGTCTGTTCTAGGTTCGTGTGATTTGTACTTCCCAAAATCACATCCATTTATATCAAACCTTCTATTTTCAAATACAAGTCACCTCCACACTTATGTGTTTATTGGATAACTACCAAATGGGGTGATGAAAGTTTCTTCCTTTCATATGTAGTTTGAAAACTTCTCAAGTGCCATTTTTACATCCTTACGGATTGTTTCTTAAATGGCTCTTCCCCCCACATTGCTTGCACTTTGATTGAGTTTGAGTAATATCACTCATGATGACATTAGACACCCGTGATAAGATAGCGACTATCTATATCTTTGTGTTTATTGAGGTCATCCATTATATTACTCAACCCATATTTCTCACACGAACCGTTTTCTGAGCTATATAATTTTTCCTCATATTAAGTAAAATAGTATCATAACCAATGAACTATTTATTCGGTCCTTTCGAGTCATCCTTTTTAATGAATTATATATTTGCTTTTACAAAATTCATTCTTATGTCGTCACATATGTTTGAATGTTCAAAGTTAATTTATTCTCCGTGGAGCATCTAAATTAACAAGTATTAGTCTAGCATGCTTTAGACTACGAATACTTAGCATGTGAAGAGAAGATGCCTCATTCTGATTCTTCACAGCCTTAAGAGATAACTCACTATCTCTTCCTAACATTCACGTCTTAGTTTAGACACAAAATGAGATTTTGTTTACCACTCCAAAACCTTGGTTTAAAGAATGCTTCAAAATCATAATTAATTACATCCATTAGGATCAAGACTTGTTTGCCTTTAATGTTCAAGGCTTCACCATTGACTCTTTAGGACTTAAACATAAGTCTTAATATAAGTCACTTTGATGAACATATTCATCATCAACAAGTCAATTAGATTGACACTTAATGACATGACATTCACATATGCCTAACTAATATGTATATATTTTGTTGAAACTATTTATTGGGTGACTCTCCCAAAATATATCACGAATCCTCCATATAGTTCAACCAACATTGATGGTTTGTAGAGACTATACACGTCCATCACTATTCTAAGTCTTTTATAATAAATCTCGCAATATTTATCAAAGACTTATGAATAATAACATATATTTCTATCATATGTTATAGTCATCAAAACTACATTTGTGCATTTCTACGTAAATGCTCTCAACATTAGATGACATATCTCGTTTTCGTGCATTTAACTTCAATACACTTGCCACGTTGATCATGATTATCTCAATGGGGATGGATGAAGAGTTTTTTTTTCTTCTTAATTAGTCACTTAAGTAGAGACTTAATTTAAAATAAAGGCTCTAATAAATTGACATAAAAGCTCTAATAAAGTAACATAAAAACTTTAATTAGAAAACATGAAACTCTACCCAAGAGTTTACTCTTTATTCACCACATTAAGATTCCAATTAACAATTATAATTTACCAAATTATAATTTCAATATAATCCAAAATATATATAACATATTACATATATCTTTAAATGGATTCATATAAAGATATATAAACATCAAATCTCAAAGTGTTATTCTCTTCAACACTTTATCGTTCGACGAAATAATTGCAATTATATCGTCTTGTGGCATGTTTCGAGGTACTTCCTCGATACACTGTTCAAAACAACAACGTTGTTTATACTTAACTACTCACAAGTAGTCGAACAAGTAAATATGTCCAAAACAACATCAAGTTGTTTTACACTAAATAGTATCTCTAGACTATTATATGGTTCAAGTCATCATACTTCTCATACAAGTATCAAACCATATAAAATTTGCAAAAGACATGTTTATTCATACAAAACATTTCTACTTTTACAAGTATTTTCCATAAACTATACGTATTTATGTTTGATTACACATCAAAGCCATAAACTCTACTATAGTTTTATTATTTAAACCATTCCTAACTCACTTGTTAGAGTATATGGTTTTCATGATTAACCGTTTCTGGTTCGCTCATTAGAAACTATACGTGTACCATATAAACATATACGGTTTCAAAATAACCATTTCTAACATACTTGTTAGACTGTAAACGATTACACGTTTCATCATATATAGTTTGGTTATATCAAATAAACCTTTTTCTAACACACCCGTTAGAAATAAACGATTACCAAAATCATTTTAAAGGTCATTGGTTTATATTCTCAACCGTTTCTAACCTGCTTGTTAGAAGTACACGATTATAACAATCGTTTTAGACCTTGCTTGTTTATATAAAATAAACCGTTTCTAACACCCTTGTTAGAAAATTAGAGCATCTACATAAATGGTTTTTAACTTTGGATTTTTCCAAAATATACCCGTTTCAAACTCACTCGTTAGAAACCATCAAATTTAACCAAACTGGTTTAATGTTGGAAAAGGTTGAAACACCAAATTCTCCATAAATCCATGAGTTGAAACACCCCATTAAAACCTTTATGAATATTTGACCCAACTTAATGGTATTCTTATTATTTTTAAGTTTCAACTTTGGAGTTTTAATTAGTATTCTTACTAAAACCTTCAATAAAACAAAATAAGTTTATAACTTTTTTATTTTCACAAAATTTTCAAAGTACAAATTTTCAACACTTTTGTGTATTTTGTACAATAATCTTTTCTAACACACTTGTTAGAAAATATAAACATCTTATTATGTCTTTACAAAATCCTCAATTTCTAACATGCCCGTTAGAGAAATCAATATATAAGTTTACAAATTAAACTTATGATTTTGTAAATAATAATTTCTAATATGCATATTAGAAATGTTTCATGACACGTTATTCTTTCAACGTCATCGTTTCTAACACGCTTGTTAGAAATACATGTTTCAAAACCTTATATTTTGAAACCCTTTATTTTCCAATACTCTTATTAGAAAATGTATACATTTCAAATACTTTGAAATTATCTTTCTAACACGCTTACTAGAAAGAAAACGTGATCAACCAAGTTTACATGGGTTTTCAAATAATTTGTCTTTTCTAATGCTTTTATTAGAACTTTATTATTTCCAAAACGTGTAAACACATGTTAAAAATGTTAATAGTCCGGTTTATCTAAACACAACCCAAACACCCATGAATCCGAAAAATGAATCGAAAAATTCGTTTTGTAAAACAGTCTTTCGGATTAAAGATTGCATTCCCATTATGAATGTAATCCAATTCGATGTACCAAAAAAAACATGTACAAACTTTCGCGAACCCAAATTTCTTAGGAAGAACATGAAAGTTTGTTTACTAATCTGTTTAAGTTTGTTAGAAAAACTTACATTGTGATCGCCTCAACACTTCTTGTACATGAAGCTCGCGTGTTTCCGAGTCCTTGTACTTGCTGCAATAAACTATAATCGAAAACGAAATTATAGAAGTGAACCGGGCTTGTGTTTGACACAATTCCCTAAACAGATTCTTCGTCTGTTCCCAGGGTACACCGGTTCGAAACAGTGGCGATGGTGCACTGCCGGACTATCCCACTTGCCTGAAAAGAAACCGGAACAAGACTGCTTCTAAAAGTTTTGCTGCAGCAATCGATCAATGTATCCGAGTACATATGCTCTGTTGTGTGTGTAAGTATATTTTTCTACATCTCCAAATGAAGCACAAAGCCTTCCATTATATAAGAACATGGATGTATGAAAAGTCTTCTTAATTAGAGATTTAATTTGGAGACATAAAGATTCTAATTAAGTGACATAAATCTCTAATTAAAAGAAATAAAGACCTCTCATCAAAGACATAAAACTCAAGAGTTTTAGTCTTTAATTCACCACATTAAGGTCTTATTAATAATTATAATTCATCAAATTATAATTTCAATAAAATCCATTCACATATTTCCAACATCTTCCACATGAACTTATTATCATAATATAGTCTATGTCAAGCGAGGAGACACCGGAATGAGTTAAAACAAATACTTCAGGTATGAGCGATATTTGATTATATTTCACTAACCCATGAAAACAAGTTTGGTTAGTCTTGTAGATGCAGGGAATATAACACATCACATTTATTGATCTTGTGACATTTATTTATGAGAGGAGGCAACATTAGTTCAACTTAAAAAATTGCATTTACGAGAGTTCTGGAATGAAGATCATACATCAATGATTCAATTTAAAGATTTTCACGTCAAGTGATTAAGAACGTAAATCATTGACTACAAAACTTTGAGCAACTTTTTTAGAAGATCGACACCATCATTCAAATGATACATATTAAAATGAGGGGGAGTATTCGACACGTTGCACTCTTTTTCCCTTCACTAAGTTTTGTCCCATCGGGTTTTCTTAGTAATTTTTTTAACGAGGCAACACACCTGATCCAGAAGTATCAGGGGGAGAAAATACGCGTTGCACTATTTTTTCTTAGCAGAGGTTTTATCCCACTGGGTTTTCATGGCAAGGTTTTTAACGAGGCAACATCACCAAGCGTATTAAAGAATAATATACTATAGTAATCCATCATGTGGATAGTGTGATACCCCGCAATTTCAGGTTCTCACTTTAACTAAACTCTGGTTACATTCTATGCATTCTAGTTAACTAGGGTTAGCTACATAAATTACACATTGCACGGTTATAGGTTAATAACTGCATGAGATGGTAATTCGAGGAATTACCAAACTATTTACATGAGTAGTGAACCCTGGACGTTGGTGAATTGTTAAACAAAATGATTGTGAAGTAATTGTTTGAGATTGATTGCAATTACGTGCTTCTATGATACACTGTGAAACTATGTGAAAACTGTATGTGATTACGTGAACCTAAACCGAATACGTTAATAAAAACCATAATGGATGGACCATTAGGATGGTTGGGGTCTTAAAACATGGGGTTACACTTGTTAGGGTCCAAAATAGCGAAAACATCAAAGAAAACGCACTCTACAACAAAGCAGGCCAGCCGGAACGGGCGCGATCAATCCGACCGGCCGCGCGTCGGGTCCTGACGAACCCTAACCGACTTAATCCACTACTTAAACACTCTTAAGCCCCATGCAACCTCTAAACTCAACCCTAATCGCCCCCTACTGCCTCCTTACGAATTATTAAACCCTAAACACCTGCTAAAGCTCAAGAACATCGATCGGGAAGCTTGGAGAGCATTCGGTTGATTGTTTTGAAGTGCTTGTGGTATAATCTTTATTCTCTTGTGTTTTAATCTTCTTTAAATTGTTTTAAAACATCAAAACCTTGTTTGTCCAGGTCTGAAAGTATTTTATAAAAATTAAAACATGATGATTATGAAGATTAAAAGGGTCAAGCATATTGTTATGTAATGAATATTATGTGTTTCGCATGATCATGGGTGTTCTTGATGTTTTAGATAACTAGGGTTTGCGTATGATAATATAAACATGTATATTGCTAGTTTATGATCAGATAATGTCTTATAGATGTTGTAGAATGTTTATTTGGTGTTGTTGATTGATAATATGCAACTAGGGTTCGATATAGTTGATGTTATTGCATGATTAAAATCTGGACAGAACGCTTATGTCGACTTGTAGGGTCTGTTACGTGGGATAAAACTATTGTTTTGATCTATTCTTTGCAGGGTTGTAATGTACATGGTCTTAGCTTTTCATAATGGGAAAGATCGTCTGATTTGGATTTCGTTTGAGTAGTTTTTGGAATTTTATTGATTAAGAGGTCATATCAGAATTTCGGATTAACAAACTGAGTCAACTTTAAACCATCATAACTCGGGTTTTTATAAAGAATTAAGTTATGAAATTTTTACAGTAAGTCAACATTGGAAAAACTCGGCTTTCCCAACTGGATTCATCCTGTTTGGATGGATACACAATTTTTAGGAATTTTTCTACTAAACTGACCTGTTATGGAAATTTTCTGGACATAGCTGTGTTGCACGAATTTTAATAATTTTTGTGTTTGGTTTTAATTCAAGAAAAAAATATGTGTTAACGAATGAATCCCAATGTATACTCAGTAAAAATTTGGGGCGTTAATTCATTCGTTAAGTATTTTAAATAAATTACTTTTCACAGCGCACAATCTGCCCAGAAAACGCAGATTGTGTATGGAGTCTCTGTGTGACTACTTGGAGTCGTATATGGTATGTAATTGACATGAACATGCTTGGATACTTGTACGAGATGTATTTGGGTCACTAGACTGATAATAATCACGATGATCACCAACGGGTTACGTAGGACTTACTTGTGCATGTAGAGTCTTTAGGTGTCACTGCATGGTTTTGAACATTAAAACGTTTTGGACAAACGAGTGATATGGTGTATTGATCGTACACATATACTCACATAATAATACGTATAATAGGGAGTCGGTAGCACCCTATTGTCGGGAGTTTGGATATTTTTGCTTGCAACCTAAGGTGAGTTTCACTACTTTTTCTCGAAGCATGCGTCTCGGGTTGAGACAACTATGGTAAACGTTTATGGTCCAGTTTGGGACTACTTTTACAACATTGATTTTGACTCCTTGTGTGGGTCGGCTTTTGACTCCTTGTGTGGGTTACGTTTTTATCAGTTTAAAACTTTATTGTCCTTTGTGAACTAAACACGTTTTATTTAAAGTCCTTACATATTATTGGGTTAATCGCTGTAGGCGAACGGGGTATTAGTTGATAGTGCTATTAGGTTGTGCAGCAACCTCATGCTTGAGGTGCTTGTGTCACGGGCATGAACTTTTAACCACGCTCTAAATGAGCTGTAACGCTAGTGTTGATAGACACTAGTGCTGAGGCAAAACTTATAACAACTTCTGTATGTTCCCAATAGTCAACTGTTTAGTTACAATGAGTGGGCTAGCTACCCCTGACAGCTTAAACTGATGACACTTTACTTTAACTTATGGTCTTTTGACAACTTTACATTGATATCGAAACTGTGAACTCACCGACATTATGTTGACACACTTTAGCATGCTTTGCAGGTCCTTAGGTACGGCGCACGATTTAGGGCATGCATCATTCTGTGTCTTGGGTTATGGACAATTTCATATTTCATACTTTTTAAACTTTGGTATTGGGCGCGTTGTTTTGCGCATACCTTTTGAACGGTTTATTTTACGCTTCCGCATTACTTTAAATTGGTTGATTAAACTTTGAAACTGTTTTGTTAAAACGAACTAAATGGTTGGGCATTTAGAGTCGTTCATGATACTTATGGCTATAGATCCTGGTTTGTCATGCGCCTCGCGGTAAAACCCCGCAGTGGAAATTTGAGGGTGTGACAGATAGTCAAGGGGGAGTGTTATAAATGTATATTTATTTATGACTCTCCACATGCATAACCCCCATCTCACCATTAGTTTTGTATTAATGTATAAGTCCTATAAATAGTGGCATGTGTATTTCATCTTGATATCACTAAGAAAGTATATCCCCATTCTCCTTTCTATTCTCTATTGCTAATAGGTGTAGTTGTTTTACAACACGATCATCAATATTTGTGCATTTAACAACTATGTGATTAGCGCCACTAGTCTAAAAACACTAATTGGGCGATCAACAAATTTTTAACTTGCTTCTTCTAACCGAAGCCAGTCATCAATATTTGTAACTAAGTTACCACAGACAAAGTTTCTTCATACAAAACTCTTCATCCACATAAATTATATAATCAACAAGGCAAATAATATATCCGATTTCCCTATATCAAACTTAAGAAGGAACATTATCGGTATGATTTTAAATGTTTAGGCCCTTTTAATGTCATTTTTCGTCACATCATCATCATCATAATGCCCTTCAAACTAAGGGGCATTTTTCGTCACATCATCATCATAATGCCCTTGCCAATGATTTCCAGCCCAGCTGGTTTGAGGTGAAAAGGTTTACCTCCTTGGAGGGTTCCTGCCCGGGTTTGGTCTCAGGTTCGATTCCCACGTTCCACCGAAAAAATAACCGTTGGGTTTGAAAGGAGAAACCCGTGTGGTTCCTATGGGATTCGATCCTGAGCAGTGGTCGCTTTGCAACACGGGATTTACCGCTGAAACACTACTCTCCAAAAAAAAATCATCATAATGCCCTTCAAAGAATAATGGTTAACCCCTTTTAATGTCATTTTAATCATTAATTTCCTTATTTTTCTCCTCTTTCGACATTATAATAGAAATGTCCCTCCTTCTTCATGCCCCTATAATGCCCAGGAGGATGGTGTTAAAGGCGTTATCAAGCTCATTTATGTTTACATAATGCTCATTACAAATTGTCTTATCGAATATCATTGCACTTTTTTCTCTCTCCTTTTAAATCAACAAAAAACTAATATTCTCGGTGAATGGTTATGAATAATTGGTTTTTTAGAATGCTCAATTATGGGATAAGATCCAACTTTCTAATTTAATATGTTATTAACTCATTCGGTCTTTCCAATTTTTTGACATCTAATCTATACTACAATATAAAAGAGAAGGCATGGGTAAATATGTCCAAATTATCCAAAGTTAAAATGGTATACCAGTAGTTTCTTTACAATTTTCTAAATTTTACCATTTTTCTTCCCTAAATGCCCCTAGAAAATAATCAACTTTTATATGAAAATAGAACTCACCCAAACTAAATAAACACACGGGATAACAATATTTTTGAACAAATTTCATATAATGGCGATGAAAGATAATAATTTATGTTACAACAATGAATAATCTTATCTCAGCTAAACTTGTATGAGTTTTAAAACTTTGCCATAATAATACTTATATTATAAAACTTTTTCATATATATGCGTCTACCCAGCGGTAAAGTGGAGGGGACGGTTCGGCTCATTGGCTACATTAGGCAAGTTTTTAGCTGCTGGGTCAGGTTGGGCAAATCTATTACAAACTTACAAATCACAACTTTTAATTTCTAAATGGAGAGTGACCTTCATACGATAATGTATACAATATCATATTATTACTACATGCTTTTGTCATGTAAATGAACTTTATCATTTAGCAAGGTGTCTTCAATGACACGGTTATGTAGATATGCAATGATCGGACAACTTACACAAGACTGATGTTTATGTTCATATTGGTCTGTTACAGTAACATACCTTTAGTTTAGTAAGATTTGTTCAATAATGAGTACATGGTTTTTGTGGTGAACTGCAATCAGTTATAAGTGGCGGTGCACATTTCTTTTCTTTTCTTTTCTTTCTACGAATACTTGTTAAAACATAGTGTGCACATTTCTATTCTTTTTGCGTAACTTGCGGCTAAAAACCTAAGTATCATAATGTTGTATTGCAACCCATTTGTGAATCTCGCTGCAACGCACGGGTAAACCCACTAGTATTCTAAGTGGATGAATCCAAAAATCGATTTCATTTCATTTCATTTATTAGGAACATAAACGTGTTAGATCCTTGAAAAAAAAAACTAAAAACATGATTTGACACATGCTAGTCAATCAAAAGATTAAAAAAAAAAAACCCCTTCTAGAAACAATTCCTACATCTTGACCCAAAAGTCGGCTAATACATGACTCCCCACTTTTAGTCCTATTCTTTATCATGTAACATGCCCTACACAATACACATACACTACACGCTTTAAAGCTATCTCCCCTATATAAATATGTGTATTTTACACATACATACGCATATACATATTAAAGCTATTTGCTTTTGAAAAAGTCCACACATCCCATTCTATAAAATCTAATAACGTATCAAGAAAGATAGAAAAAGAGAGAGTTAAAGAGAGAAAGAGAGATGGAATGGAATTGGTTGAGTGGGAATAATATGACTCCTTTTTTGTTATCCGAGTCTACCGGTGACTCTGAAGAAATGAAATTAGATGTTCAACATAATCATGAAGAAGATAAAGTTGCCATGGATGAACAAGGTGTAGCGTTTCGATTCAACGATGAGGATGAAGTTGTTATTGATGATGAAGATGATGCTCAATCTTGTAGCTATGATCATTCATCTTATATCAACACAAGATATGGTGATAGCAAACATGATCAATCTGATCAAAGGTTAATCTATAATGATGATGACGACGACGATGGTGACATTATTAATAATGATGACGAGGACGAGGACAAGCATGACAATAAGAATCAATATCAGAGCACGGTGATGGATTCATCAAAGCAACAATGGAGATCTAAAAACTCTTGTGTTCATGATCCTTCAAATCAAAGAGAGATGGATAGAAAATTCTGGGAAACATGTTTAGCTTCTTGATATATATATATATATATATATAGATTATTGTTGTAATATAAAATCTCAATCTTTTTAATAATTGTATTTTGAAGTGTAAGGAAGGAATTAAATGTAATTGCTGATTGCATAACAGAATAGTTCATTTTATATCTTATGATTTGATGTGTAGTAAGTTTATGCACTCTATTTTAATTATATATAGATATTTTATAGATATATGACCATTTGTGTACTTGATTTGGCATTCTTGTTGTTAACCTACTGGTTTTAATAAAAATTTCAAGGTTATAGACTTGTACAGTGCTAATATTAAAATAGAAAATTTCTCATGGAACAAGATATCTCTACTTCTCTACTACCTTATTAAGGAGGAGAGATGGGTAAGAAGGTAATTTTACCATCATTTTAAGATGATATACAAAAGGTCACAAGGTAAACAACTATATTTTTGTCAAATCCTTCCCATTATGCCCCTATGTGCAACATTTGATTACAATTGTACAAATGACTAATGCAAGTCATCTCTATTATTATTATTATTATTATTATTATTATTATTATTATTATTATTATTAAAATACAATGTCGGTGCTACAGTACTACTGTAGCAGCTACAGTTTTTTTTTTTTTTGTGGTGGTTTATTTATTCACAATACGAAAACCTCAGAATAAGATGGGGGAGTCATTTTCCATTGGCGAGGCACGCAAAGGACGTGGCGAGGAGGGAAAAGAACCAACGGCAGATGAATGGTATTATCTGTAAGTGTAGAGGTTGGCGGTTGGTGATGGTGGCGGCTATGGGTTAAGAGTTTGACAGCTGAGTCGGAGAAAACGGTGGTTCACAGATCTTTAGCGATGGTGGAGTGGTAGTGGGTTGCGGAGAAGTCGTTTCTCATATTGTGATTTTTTGCCGGTGTCCGTCGCCGGAGGATGACGACCAGTAGGATGACATATGTGCCATAGAGTGGGGGTTCATTCCGGTGGCGGTGACGGTGGCGGTGGCTTTTCCTTGGTAGAGGAGAGGGTAAATAGAAACTAGAAAGAGATGAAGATGATGTTTTAAAATACAAAAGGACAAACGTGAAGCAAATATAAATTTGATTTGACTATTTGAGTTAAAATAGTAAAACGTGATGCTCTGAAGAGCTTTTACATTGTTGATTTTGTAAAATTATAAATAAGGATATTCATTACTTGCAATTTATGGATTAAGTTAAATTTGTATATTTTAAGGTGTTATTATATATAAACATAATCATTATACAAAGTTTCCATCGGCTCTTTTTATATTTAGTTTTTTTTATAAAGTATTAACAGAAACAAAATTGTTTCTCCTTTTGTAATTAAAACAAAAACTAAAATATACGTCAACCTCTCACTCATAGAATTTTATGACACTTGATTATTGACGTTGATGGTTTTATTATCTATAAATTAAACAATTATATTGTTGTTATTTTCTAAATGTAAATTTTGTATGGATTCGAGTTTGTATAACTTCGACTTATTATGCGTTTCGATGATAAAATTCGAGTTATCGTACGTTATGATGCCGCCGCAACGCGCGGCTGGTAACATACTAGTATATGTAAAACGGAGAAATTGCTCACATGTCATATGTGTACAGTTTTACTTGACATAAAAATAAAACATTCCAATATTTAGTACACAACTAGCATGTCACCACCCGTGCTCCGCAACGGGTTAAAACGTAGATAAAAATAAACAAATCGTAAATGCAACCATAAAAAACGACGTCACGATACTATAGTCGAAAATCACGACAACGATATGTTGATGTATACGAAATCCAAGTTATTCGAGCAAAATTTACACCAAAACGTATATAAAGGTAAACACGCGGTTGTGAATTATACGCTAGTTGTTTTAAACGGAGATTAGAAAAAGTACATCGTTCTATTTAGAGATGAGCATTGGACGGTTAAAAGACTGAACGATTTAAAATTGGGGGGGGGGGGGGTTAACTTAGAGATGGGCACATGTCCCTTTGATAAAACAAAACCCACATAAAATCACGTAACTTGAAATTCGATAAAAACTCAAGATAATCTATACCTATAATAAACCAAAGTCATTTTAATGACATGGCACTCAAAGAGGCATTCTTCTCTTTGAGTATGCCATGTGTCATCCCATGTGGCATTGAGATATTTTAGGAAAAGAATAATTTAAAAACAAAATTGGATTTTTCTCTCTTATATTTCCTCCCATAATTTTTAAATGTTAATATCTTTTATATACGAGATTTTTTAAAGAAAAAAATTACACCAAATTAACGAGCGTTTTATTATCTTTCCAACGAGTACCATAGTGCTATATAAAAAACGGAGAAAAACGACTATTTTTTGTGTGGTTTCGTTCATACAGGAAAAAAACACAAAGTATTCAGGTAAATCATTAATCATGTATAGGCAAGTCACTAATTATGTTTAAATCAATAAATATGAATTCTATTTACAACATGCGTTAGCATTGGAGTTATACATTGTTTTAGGTTAGATATTAATATTAGAGTTATACATTGTTTAAGGTTAGGCGTTAACATTGGAGATACATTTTGTATTGTTTTAGGTTAGGTGCTACACGAAGCTTTCCTGCATGTAACTGTAAAACGCATCATTCTATTTCATATGTAAAATTATTATGTCATAATAGATTTCTCAACCCCGGGACGTTCCCGGGGTATAATCTAGTAACTTATTAAAGTTTATGAGATATAGTGTAAATAGGTTAAAAGAAGGATGAACGTATTAAATATCAGATGGTGTAAACCAAAACTACGCGCTAAAAACAAAATTTATTTTTAACAAGTGTGAGTAATATATAAGCATCCATAATTTTTATATCAACAAGTATTTATGGATTGTGCCTTGCGACAGGACCATTAAACAGAACAAAAAGTAAAAGTAAATATGTTGCATTATACACACGATGGATAAAAAGAGTATTATATATATATATACATAGAGCAAAGATTAAATACAAAGTGTTTTTTGGTAAGAACTGTGAGAATCAAAGGGGGTAAAAAAATTTATTTT
Source organism: Ambrosia artemisiifolia (assembly GCA_032199755.1). NCBI lineage: Eukaryota > Viridiplantae > Streptophyta > Magnoliopsida > Asterales > Asteraceae > Ambrosia > Ambrosia artemisiifolia. Next base: position 15,597,783 of record CM063528.1, on the reverse strand, counting down.
TTTTTAGAATTTTTTTTTTCCCATGTGCTTAAACATACTTTCTAGATGAATAATACAAAAAAAAAAAAATTAGTGTAATTACGTCATTAAAGTAAATACATTAATTTACACTAGAGTAATTATGTAATTACTCTACACCAAAAAAAATTTTTTGTTTTTTTTAGTTTTCAATACTATAATACATGTTTAATAATATGGGGAAAAAATTTCAAAAAAAAAAATAAAAAAAATACCCTCCTTTGATTCTCACAGTTCTTACAAAAAAAAAACACTTTGTACAAGATCTTTACTATATATATATATATATATATATATATATATATATTAATTCATAACATGTTAAGTAATAGTATAGTTTCTTTTGTTTTCAGTTTGAAGGTTTCTTCTTTTTGGAAATTATGAAATCTTTATCTATCTTCTCCTCTTGCCCCTACGTGAAAGAGAACATGCCACCTCCTTCGAGGGCGTTTGGGATTGAGTTACAAAAGTGTTTATTGACTTAGGCTTATGGATGTGAAGACACCAAACCTCATGTCTCACCTTCTCTCTCTTCCGTCCCCGTCCCAAACACCACCCCCACCCATGTCTCCGTCTCTCAAGTCTTCCAGGGACATAAGGGACGGTCAATCATGATTTAATATTATTATTTTTGTTTAGTTTTATTATTATTATTGCATTTAATATTATCTTATGTCTCCACACCCCATCCATGTCCCAAACAAAAGAACATGAACCATGCCTAGGTGGTAATAAGACATGGCATTTTTGGTATCTCCACACCCAGTAGCCTTATTGGCTTCTCCAAGAAGCCAATAAGTCAATAAGCAGTTTATGTAACCCAAAACCACTTTCTGTTTTGGCTTTTTGATAAGGGTGAAAAAGTTGTTTCCAATAAGTTAGAAATCCTAGCTTTTAGCTTTTGGAAAAAAATTACAAATATATCATCCATACAACCAATCTTCATAATACGTTAAGCGAAACATTTAAAAAAAACAACATATTGACTTTCTGACATTTCTCATCCAAAAGCTAATCCAAACACTTTTTAACTCCTTTTCAAAAAGTCATAAACCAATAAGCATTTTTGGAGTTAAATAAGCAATCCCTGCGGGACATAGGCAAGCCCGCCATCCAAAGGCCCGCTTGCCACCATCATCTGCCATCGTAGATGGAGATATGGGGAATGTCGTTGTCGATGGCGAAGATACTGCTTTACACCATCTTGACTCGATTTCCATTGATCTCGCCGGATCTACAAGAGCTCGCAATAAAGCTGTTGGATAAGGTTGTGGAAGTTGCCTCAACAGAATGTTGGAGAAAAACCTTTAGGCACACCACTTTTATCTTTGAAACTTCAAAATTTATTGAAGATAAATGTTCTTTCAGAATGAAATTTATAAGTTGCAGGGAATATGGATCGATTTTGGTTGTATATATGGGTGATGATAGGGAAGCAATTTAGGGTCGCAATTGAGAAGTTTAGTAAAAAAGAGAAAATAATAAAAGGAGTGCATGTCTTATGTTTTGGAAAATTATGTTTTTGAAATTGAATGGTTTGTGGTGTTTGCTGGGGTAAGGTTTTCAATTATGGGTTAATAAGTTTATTATTTTAGCTAATGGCAGCAAACAAAACAGCCCCAAGCAAGACTCCACAAACAAAAACACACCATGAAAAAAAAAACTTTTTTCATTGGCGTTTCAAGGTAAACATTTTTTGGTAATGAGTGGGTTGCTTATTTTATGTATGTTTTAAGTTAGTCTACTTTTAAATCTATACTTGAACCAGAAAAAAACTGACCAGGTCACGGAATGGTAAATTAATGACAGCGCAATAACTAATAAGCATGAAATAATTATACTGACCCTTTCCATTCAATTTCTATAAACAATACATGATTAAATTGAGGTTGAAAATACGCTTCATGCAAGTCCCAAGTCGTGGTTATTGCTTTTTGGATGTCAAATGGACCGGCTAAACTTGCGTAAAGAAAATGGGTTTTCCCGTAGAGCGGGGTGGTAACATTCTAGTCATGAATCATGTCAGATTTTTATTTTAATTTAGTAAAAAAAACAAATAAAATTATAAGAAAACCACACGGAATATAAATTATTAAGCTTACGTGTTTCGTATTATCACAAATAATAATTCATTATGTCATATACAATTACGTGTGAATTTTAATATGTATGATTTTTTTTATTTGAACTGATTGATGTTTAATAATGAGACAAAAATTAAATAATTATTTTAGAAACGTTAATATTTTCATTAATCATCAACCACCGACATATATACATTTTAACCGGATTAAAAAAAAATGTTATTCACACGCCCCACAAGATATCTACAAGGGTCCCTATCTACAAACCAGGCCGTCCCCGAAAACTGTAAAAAAGAATTGGGCCTGGGGCCACAACAATTAAACCGGGCCCATATATTTTAAACCCAATCATGAAATATAAAAACTCACTATAAAATATCCGGGCTTACGGCTGAAAGTCTGTAATGTTTGGCGTTAATTGGTTGTGTAAACGGTAAACTCTTTTGCCTTTTAAACCCTCGTTTTGGGTTGGGTTTTCTTTGCTATGTTTAAAAATTTAGTGATTTTTCGTCTTATTAGGTGGGTAAATGTTAAAGAAATGATTACAATAGTCCACAACCCAAATATATATATATATATATATATATATATATATATATATATATATATATATATATAGGTAAAGTATATGGAGGAAACCCTCCTTATTTGGTAAACTCTGGAAACTCTGACTTCCCAACATTTTTTTTTTTGAAAAAAATAGGGTATGTAATATACATTTTTTTAAGCATTTTAAGCCAAAAAAATCGAAAAAGCGCCGAACGGTTTTTTTTTTTAAAAATAAAAAACGTCTACTGTTTACATATAGTTAACACATTGTTAACACCTGTTATTAGCGCTTAACATGTGTTAGTCAAAATTTTATTTTATTTTTTTTAAAAAAAAAATATTCGGCGCTTTTTTAATTTTTTTGGCCCAAAATGCTTAAAATCATGTATATTACTTGCCCTATTTTTTTCAAAAAAAAAATATTGGGAAGTCAGAGTTTCCAGAGTTTACCAAATAAGAAGGGTTTTCTTTATATCCATTCCCTATATATATATATATATAAAAACTTCAAAAAAAAAAACTTCGGGCCCTAGGATTTTCGGGTCTGGGGCCGTCGCCCACGCCGCCCCTATTAAGGGCCGGCCATGCTACAAACTCTTTTCCCTCAGTACGTCATGTATAAGACTATATGAGGTGAGGCGTATAAAGTGATGTACGTTATAGTAAGATTTGGTTTAACGGCTGGACTTATACGACACGTATAGATCTATTCTTACGGTTTACGGATATTAGTTGTTGACCTTATTCTTTAGATTATGCCTAATTTTAATGTGTCATTGGGTGTTTTGTGTGTTGTTGATGATGTTTGCTCTGGGATTTTTGTCCCATGTTTTTGATGATGTATGTTTTTACATGTTTTGGTCTATTATTGATGATGTTTGCTCTTTTATCTTTTGTATGTTTTTTCTATCTGTTTTCTTTGGTATGTGTATATTCTTACTATGGTGATCAGAGCCTGCTACTATGTGTGGCAACATCATTTGCAAAATGGATCTTCTAGGAGATTCAAGGAGATGTAATAGGGGTCGCAAAAATCCTTTCATACTTACTGCTATCTCCAATCAAAGGATAACGATATTGGAGAAACGCTATCTTGTGTAGCGCTGGTGAGATTGTTTCCACTTTTAGGGTTGGGGATCCCTGGCGTTGACCTTTGTCTATGTATTGTTACTTATTGATTCATGGTCTGTTTTATTGTTGTTTGCTTCAATTCTGTGTTATGCACATGATTGTGTGATTAAGATAACAAGAGATTCCTGTGTTAAGACTTGTCCAGGCACTTTAAGAGATAACCATGAATTTGGACCCTGACACAGCTTTGCCCTAATTGTTTGGCTTTCTGTCGTTGTTTTTTTTTATTGTTTTTCCCCAACTGCAATTGTTTGGTATCGTTTTGGTTCTTTTGATGCAATTGTTACATTGTAAAAAAAAATTTGACTACTTTGTGTAGGTTGAGTTGATAGTGATGGTAAAGGTGCAAACCAGTTGTCATGGTTTGTTTTATTTTTCGAGGTAATGATGAATAACTTGGCTGACATTTTTTTAACACACATGGACGACAATGTTGTTTTTAGTAGTCCATGGAGAGGTTAAGAACGTTTTCTTATGTTATGTTTACACATTACATTTGAAGAAACAACGAGTGATAATTACCTCGAGGGGAGATGATTACTGTTTGAACTCGGTGTTGCTGCAAGGTATAGTCTTTTGCACCACAATCGTGACTTCGGCCAACCTATAAAAGATGAACAAGAGGGCCGTACGACGGGAGGCGACTGCTAGGTAGTCAAAGAGACTCCAACGTACAGACATAAAAATGGTGTTGGCTTGCTAAGTTCAACATAACATGTCTATACAAGGAGGGGTGACCTCCCTTATATAGAGCATCCATTGGCCAAACATCACTAGCCTTTAACCACAACGATGGGCCCGGGCCCGAGTTAAAGGGTATCTCCCTCCGGCCCAATATATTAGAATAAAATAACGTGGCATTTAATGCTGTCAAAATGGTGTGAAAGAGCACGTCCTTTTTGCTGCCACATGGCGCACCCTGTTCAGTTGCACCGATGTTCTTTCTGACGGGCGAAGTGGGTTTGACCTTCTAGAGGTGTCTAGTGTGATGTCTGACCGATGGCATGGCGACGTGGGCTGCACAGCACTATGCACAACATGGAAGCTGTCACCTTACTGTAGCTGTCAGGGTAGTTGATCCAACCCTGACACGCGTTGTCTTCTAATTGGCTGGGTATGTGCCCAGACTCTGACCGGATTAGTCTAATTCAGGATCTTTCGTACACGGTCGTACTTGTATACGATGTTGCCTGCTTGTCACCAAGCCTCACGAAGATACTGCGCATATGAGTCTTCGTGCACGCAAATGGTACCAAAGTTGAATGATCATGCACAAGAATTTGAGGCCATATCCCTTCAACATTCAATAACAAATTTAGCTAGGCCTATTAGTATAAAGAGTCATTTTACATATTAATGATTTTCTTTGTAGTCTTATGGCCTCACAATATGCGATGTTTTTCAAAAAAAAAAAAAATTAACCTTTGTCTTTTTATTAGTTTTTATTTATTTATTTTTTATGGGTTGGGTATGATGATGGTTTTAAGCCTTTTTGGGAGGCATTGAAATAAACCAACCCGGCCCAAACATAAATTCTTATTCTTCCCTTATTTTATACGAAAAAAAAAAATGCTATAAAATCTTAAACACATCTCAAAAACCATACATAAACTTAAACTTAGCTTCATACCTTTTCTTGTTCCTAAAGACTTCACCAGATCTTCATCATCATCATCATCATAATAATATTTTCTTCATTCAATCAACAATCACAATGACGTTGATCAGAATCAGAAGCCGTGACGGAATCGAACGGTTACAAATCAACAACCCCAACGCAACAATCGGAGACCTCAAAACCCTAATCGAACAACACCTTCACGTCCCAATCAATAACCAAACCCTATCAACAGACAAACACCTTTTATTAGCCAAAACGCCCAACGAAATCGCACGCTTCAACGACATGTCAAACCCAGACACGTTAATCCAAACTTTAGGTATAGTTCACGGTTCCTTAATATTCCTAGCTTATGAAGGGGAACGAACAATCGCGGGCCCGAAGGTCGTGCCCGCGGGTTCGTTCGGTAGAAAAATGACAATGGATGATTTAATAGCGAAACAGATGAGGATAATTAGACAGGAGAATGCGAAATGTGAGATGGTATCGTTTGATCGCGATGCGGCGAATGGGTTTCAGAATTATGTGAATGAGAGTTTAGGGTTTGGGGTGAAAAGAGGGGGGTTTATGTATGGGACGGTATCGGATGAGGGGAAAGTAGAGGTGGATTTTATATACGAGCCGCCGCAGCAAGGGACGGAGGATAGTTTGGTATTGATGAGGGATGAGAGTGAGGAGAGGGTGGTCGAGGCGATAGGGTTAGGGTTAGGGATGAGGAAAGTAGGGTTTATGTTTACGCAGACGGTAGGGCAGCAGGGGAAGAGGGAGTATACGTTGTCGAATAGGGAGGTGTTGCAGGCGGTTGAGATGCAAGGGGAGAGTGAATTGAAGGAGTGGGTTACGGTTGTTGTGAAGTTGGAGGTGAATGAGGAAGGTGGGGCGGACGTGCATTTTGAGGCGTTTCAGATGAGTGATTTGTGTGTTAAGTTGTTTAAGGAAGGGTGGTTTGAGACTGAGGTTGGTGAAGGGGATGACCCTAAGTTGTCGAAGATGAAGAAGGATGTTGTCGTTGGTGGGAAGGATACGCGTGAGGTGGATAATGATTTCTTTTTGGTCGTTGTCAAGATCTTTGATCATCAGGTTATTTCTTGTGTTTTTCGTTGCTTGATGTTTGATTTATATTATGTTGTTAACATCATAGTTGTCAAAGCGCCTAGGCGCACTCAAGGCGCATTGACCGAGCCTGGAGCCTAGGCGCAAGGCGTATAAAAAACGAGGACTTTTTAGGCGCATAGTATAAAATACATTTTTTAGGGATTCTAGAGATGTTTTAGGCTTGTTTAGGGCTACATTAAGATGTTTTAGGGTTGTTTAGGACTTGTTCATAATTCATTTAGGATGTTTTAGAGGTTTAGGCAACTTTTAGCCTGAATTTGGCCGGAAATCAACATGAAAACAGCCCCGATATTGTGCCTCAGTGCCTAGGCGTGCGCCTCACAGGGCGCAGCGCACTTGGTGCGCCTGGTTGCGCCTAGGCGCACTTTTGACAACTATGGTTAACATTACATGCTGACATTGCGGTTATAACTTATAAGCATAGGTGCTTTGTTGTTTGTATATGTGTTGCAACAATGTTTTGCTTTATGATAGACGTAAAGACTCGTTTGATATAAGCATAGACTCTTTAGGTAACGGTAGAACTTGTTAGGGAAAAGTTATCGTCCTCGCAATTCTTTGCTAACATGGTCACGCAGCCTAAAGCGAGGCATAGGGGTGTTTGGTCTTTGATTTTGATTATGTTTTTAACGTTGTATGCTGCTGACTTGCTGTTTGGTATGCCGACATTTTTTATCTTGTTGGCAACATTGGTTTGTGATAAGAGTTGACTTAAAAGACTTTTTTAGGTTACTATAGAACCCAATAGGGAAAACTCACAGGTACACGTGTTGTATGTCAGCCCGAAGTTCTGAACAACACAATATTTACCTAAAATATAGCTATAAATAAGGTTTTTATGTGATTTTACCTATATGTACAAGCCAAAAACATCAAGGTACAACATTTTTATGCATAAAAATACATGGTGTACGTGAGGCGCGCGCCTCAGGGTCAAAAGCGACTGAAATTTTGACAAAAAAGCGGAGGCGCGCGCCTTTGGGAAATTGGATAGGCGCAAAGCCCTGAGGCGCCCTAGGCTGCGCCTGGATGCACCTTGCGCCTAGGCGCGCTTTTTAAAACCCAGGCGGTCGGAACTCGGGTACTTCTACAGTTAGCTTAGGATATAGAAATCACCACCCAAGTTAACAGTAGGGCTGCAGCTCTAATCTCCAGTTACAGTCACATCGCCGAAGACTGAAACTGTGCGCCTTAGTTCACCACTTGAGCTGCTAAAATCAAGTTAGTAAAGACTATAATATTTAATTCACATACATCATACATGAATTAACAAAGCTGAGTTTTTCACCAAAACAATCACCCTTTCTCCTTCCCATTTGATCAATAAATAGTTCAGCTACAAAAAGAGGTTTCAGAACTGGAAATAAACAATAAACTGACCTGTTTTCTCTGATCATGGTTAATTGATGTAACTTGTGCTTGGATATTCTCTTTGTGGAACTGATTATATGATTATTAGAACTAGAACTTGAGTTAAAAAATCTGTTTCTTTTCGCTTTGTCATTGCTTAATTATTTTACAAAACTGATTATTTAAGGATATACTAAGTTTACTTGTTAACCTTTTTGTGTTTCCATTAATGGAAATTCCTAACCGTCCGGTTTGGTTACGTTCGGTTATCGGTTAAATATACTAAGACCATATGTAGTGGTTCAAGCCCTTATGGGGCGTTTTTTGCCATATGGACGCCATGTCAGCATGAGCATTTTTTACTAAGATCATATGTAGTGGTTCAAGCCCCTTCATTATCACTTCAATTATTACCATTATTTTAATAATCTTATAATTTTTTTATTCAGTTATTTTTAAAATAAATTTGAACATAAAAAAAATTGTTGAATATTTCATTAATATTTAATCAAAAAATACCGAAAATAAAAAATTAAATCAAATAGTAAACTCGTTTTTCAAGTAAATCAAATAACTAAAAGAATAAAAGAAGTAAAATCTTCAAAAAAAAAAAAAAAAAAAACAAAGTGTTGAATAAGGAAAGTGGAAAGAAGTTAAAAGGTTCTGTACAAAATATTATTAATTTATTAAAATTAAATTTGTAAGGTTGTGGCTCAAATAGAGTTACAGAATATTTATTTATTATTGTTTTCCTCATTCACTTCATCTTCTTCCCATTGATGCTGAGGCTATTTACAGAAGAAAAGAAAAAGTTAGATCTACACTTTTGTCACTTCTTCTTCTTCGCAACGATGCCAGAGCTTCTAACGTATTGATATGCAACGGTCATATTTGTTTTTGTTCGAAATTCCAAGCCTTTCACATGGCGTTATTGTAAACACGCCTCCCCCTCCTCACGCCGCTATAACGCCTGAGGGGGTGGTGTGGGTGGCGTTTTCCGGCGTTATTTGGTAGGCAAAACGCCCCATTACAGGTGGTCTAAATAGTCGGTTAACCAACTGTTTTGTATTATAAAAACCCTTTTTTTGTTTTCATTAGTAAAGGCTTTCTAACATCAAAAGCAAATATCTAAACAAAAGCATAATTGCATAATTCAATTAGGAAACAAAACAATATCTGGTTTGGTTTGAATTTTATACGCTTGTAGTCGAAACCAAACTAAAAAAATGATATTCAAAGTTAAAACCGAGCCATTGGTTATTTCTGCTCTTCGGTTTCTTTTTTCTTGTTATGGACGTATGGTTCGTTAACAGTTTTACAAGTACACTTTTCTTGGTTTTCATATTATTGTTAGTTGATTGTTATTCGATTAAATAAAAGTAAAAACGTATCTCATTAATGGGGTTATCGGCTTTTTGCAGGGTCCCTTATCATCAACATTTCCAGTTGAGAACCGAAACACAGTGATAACCATGAGAACTCTAAAGAACCATTTGGATCGTACCAAGCATCTCCCTTTCGTGAAGCGAATTTCTGACTTTCATCTACTGCTTTTACTAGGCAGGTTTCTTGATGTGAATTCTGATGTCCCAGCGTTAGCAGGGTGTGTCCGCGCACAGGCAACCATTCCTGAAGGTTACCAGATCCTGATAGAGTCAATGGCGGCATCTGGCTGAAATCATTACCACATTGTGCAGTATCTTTATGTTTCTTTCAATCAATCGGATTCGATTATTATAACATCCCAGGAATGCTCATTGACTTCTATATGGCCTGGGGTTAAACCATAATCGTGTATGCACATCCTTTTCTATGTTTCATGCACACCTATGTATTTATACTCGTTTTTCTCATGGTCGTTAAATTAATCTCGGATTATTTGCTTGGCGATATGTGTTTTCGTTTGATTTCAATTCGAATTGCGTGTGCTTGTGACTTTATTTTGGTTTATCATATAAAATGCCATTTGCTACATGATGGTAGTTAAGGAGTTGATTAATTGGATTCGCTCTTCGTATTAGTCTCCATGTTTGGTAGGTAAGTGAAAAATGATGTGTTGATGAGTTAATCACTAGTAGCAGCCCTAGATGAAACCAATGTGGGTCGGTATCGGGTTACTCTGGATGGGCGGGTCAGATTGGGTTAGGATTATCACCAGGTTATGTTTCTAGCAACATAGTATACTACAGTACTGCGCCTCGGTATATAAATTCTTGTACAACATTTCATGTAGCTCAAATGGAATGTGAGTTCAAAACTTGTTTCCACCAGCCCAACTATTATTGCATCTCACTTTGAATTAGAGGTGCACAGATTGGGTTTAAACCCTAAACCGGTGCGGATTGGTCAACTAGAAGTCAAAACTAGTTTTGGTTTCAAAATAGTGAAGGTTTTGTCTGTTTGTTTAAAGGTGCTTCTGAGCAGTGGTTCATCTCCATTAGGGCGTTATTCGTCACGTGGACGCACATTAACAGTCTTTTTCATTGCAAAAATTGTGTAACGGTTTCAGCCTCTATAATGCCCCTTTAATCATTAAATATATCTTATTATGTGTGTGTGTGTGTGAAACTATTCTGTGATACAAAACACGCCTCAAACGATTTGGACATGTTTAATGCCTAGGTGGTTGTGGCGAGGGGCGTGATCTGGTGTGTAATGGGGATTCGACGCCCCATTATGCATCATCTTGTTATCAATTATACGAACTCCATCGGCCCCGCGTCAACTATATCATCAAGTACTTGAACTTATTCTACTTGAATTCATGTTTTTACAAAATGCATAATCAGTAAACAAAATGCATATAGCCTCATGAACTTATTCTAAGTTTCAACTCATAAAAAAACTTAAATTTTCTTTTAAGACGTTTATGTTGACTCGGAACTTAATGAACTCAAATAAGCAAACAAATTCAACAAACGGATTCTTGAGCAAAGATCGGCATAATAAGGTCCGGTCAAGTCCATCATCATGGTTCAACCAATTCTAGCTCATCTTCATTTTAGGTTCACATCATTAGGCTCAAGGTGTGATGGCAAAAATGTGTAAATATTGGACTTAAGAGTCTTGCATTAGTCTACACTTATGTTTGATAGTTAAGTAAACAATGATGTTAATCACTTGGACTAATAGAATAAACATTTTTCGTTTTAAAAAAAAATAGATGACCTGTCCATAGGCAAAGGTTGGTTCGACACAGCATGACCAAAATGTACACAAACAATACTAGAAGCCAGTCCAAAGTGGTTTTGTCCAACCAACGGCACATATGACAACACAAAATACATGTAATCTTATCTTGTCGTCGTTTCTATGATTTTGTATAACTTTAGTTCTGTTTAGATGATTGAAGGATGATTGTATCAAGTTTTGTGAATTATGTGCCCTTTTTCTGTTTTAATCAATTTGCTTAATGATAAAGGTGTTTGCTTTAATTCTGGTTACTTAAAAGTTATAGGATTGGTTTCAAAAGTTTGTTATTTAGTGGTTGTAGACTTGTAGTTGATCATGTTGCCTGATTTTGTAATTGATGATGATTATGTAGCTTGTATGATTCTGGTTTGCTTAAAAGTTAATTACTGATATAGGCTATGGCTTTTGGGTACATGAGTTTTAGCTTCTAATATGGTTTGTATCTAGGTAGTTAAAGGATGAAGGCGCAAAGGGTGAGCCTAGTGCTTAGGCGCAAGGTGCTTAAAAAGCGCATGCGGGCATTGTTAGAGGATCCTAAAGATGTGAAATTGGAGAGAATTGGGTGTACAAATTATGCAACTGAAAGAAAAGATGTTAGAGCGGTTTTAAAATGTAATCGGGACTAAGAAAACAAAGTCTTGCAGGACTTTATGGATGTTGTATATGATTTCATCTTGTAAATCTAATGAATTAATAAGTTCAACATCTTAACTGGTTGAATGTAATAATGACTGTCCTTTGATTTGCATAACAAAGCTTCGTCACTTGTAACAATTTGATTTAGCTGACATTTAGTGTGTTCATTTTATATCTTCGTTTTCGAGTTTGTGAGTGCCTATACCAGCTTACCGCCAAGCGCAAGGTCTTTAGTTACGCGCGCGTACTGAATTTCAGTCGCAACGAGTTGAATTGTACCAAACAATTGTTTTCGATCTATGTAAAGCATGCATTTTATTCTTTTGATTATATCACCATTTTATTTATTTATTTATTTTTCTCTTCCGTTATCATAATGAGTACCCACCGGTACCACAATGAAACAAATTGATAGCCGCCACATAGTGCATATAAATATAAAATCCTCAGGCGCAACACTCCACACTAGTTTAGTTAAACTAAGGGGTTGTTTGGTAACTTCTGAATGAGTAAGTGCTAAACCAGTAGGAGGTCTAAACCATTCAGACTCAATATAGTGCTTATCCATTCAGAGTAGGGGCGCAAACGAGCCGAGCCCGAGCTCGGCTCGATTCAAGCTTTGTTTTCAAAGCTCGGCTCGTTGGCAATTTCTCAAGCTTAGGCTCGGCTAGTTTATTATCAATTAGTTAATACATTAAATATAATAATATAAATAATAGTTCGTTTAGACTCATGAGCTCGATAAGTGAAGCTCAAGCTTGAGGCTCATTTACTAAACAACTTTAAACGAGTTGAAAATATTATTATTATTTAAAAAAACTAATATTATACTAGGCTCGATAAGGCTTGACGAGCCTAACGAGCTTCACACGCCAAGCTCGAGCTCGGGCTCGATAAATAAACGAGCTTTGTACGTTTTAGGTTCAAGCTCGACTTGAGCTCAATAAGGATCGACTTGTTTCGAGCTTTTTACCGAGCCGAGCTTAAGTAGCTCGCGAACGGCTCGGCTCCTTTGCACCCCTAATTCAGAGGCAAATGTGTGAACGATTTAGATATCTGCTTGCAAAACAAACAGTCTAAATGAATTATGTCTCATCGATTTAGACATTTGTCCCATTAAGAGCCCATAAGAGTCGAAAAACACAGCCCCTAAGGCTAATAATAATAATAATAATAATAATAATAATAATAATAATAATAATAATAATAATAATATAAAATATAAATAATTATATAATGACAAAATTACACGGATGGTGCCTGTGGTTTTCATGTAATAACGCCTTAAGGTACTAAGCAACTTTTTTAACTTCTTTAGGGCCCATGGTTTAGTTTTTGTAACGAAAATGGGTATTAAGGATTGTTTTGTAACAATGTTGGGTACTAATACTAAATATCATTAAATTTTCTGTTAACTTTAGTTAAAGTGATTAAAATGCCTTTTTATAAACTAGAGGGGCCATTATGTATTAAACTTCATTTACAAAACCTTTAGTACCCAAACATGAAACTTTAGATAAACCACAGGGACTAACCATGTAATTAACTCATTATTTTATTAAATGTATTTATTTTTAAGATTTATAATTAAATAAGGAATATTTAATTAAAACATTGTTTTATTAAATATATTTATCCCATTATTTATAAAAATAAATCCAAGTTATTAGATTAATAGTTGTAACCATAACACATTTATTAAATATATTTATCCCATTATTTATAAAAATAAATCCAAGTTATTAAATTAATAGTTGTAACCATAAAGAAAACATTTAACTTAACGTTGGATGGACTTGTGTTATGGTTACAACTATTAATCTAATAACTTGGATTTAACTTATAAAAATGTTTTCTTTATGTGATTGCATTAAGTGTTATTTTTGGCCAAAAAGATGCAAACCCAATTCAAGAAAATTAAAAAAGATAGAAACAAACAGAAGTTGAATTTTTATAAATAAAAAAAGAAATATTTTTTTTCTTCTTCAAGAGCTGGTGGGCTTGGTAGGTTTGGACCTACAAGGTAAAAATCATTTTTGAATTTCATTAAAATCCATAAGTAAATTAATAGCATTTAGAACGTTTTATCTATCTTAGAAGTGTATTTATTTTTATAAATAATGGGATAAATATATTTAATAAAACAATATGTTTTAATTAAATATTCCCTATTTAATTATAAATCTTAAAAATAAATACATTTAATAAAATAATGAGTTAATTACATGGTTAGTCCATGTGGTTTCTCTAAAGTTTCATGTTTGGGTACTAAGGGTTTTGTAAATAAATTTTAATACATAATGGCCCCTCTAGTTTATAAAAAGGCATTTTAATCACTTTAACTAAAGTTAACAGAAAAGTTAACGATAGTTAGTATTAGTACCCAACATTGTTACAAAAACAAACCTTAATACCCATTTTCGTTACAAAAACTAAACCATGGGCCCTAAAGAAGTTAAAAAAGTTGCTTAGTACCTTAAGGCGTTATTACATGAAAACCACAAGCACCATCCGTGTAATTTTGTCTTATATAATCTTTTTAAAAATTAATGTATGCCTCAATTGTTTTACGGTTATAAACAAACTTTAAGAAAAGTACTCTAGCGAAAACCCTACTTCTCCGTGAAAGTAGGAGGCGAATTGACGGCGACGAAAGACGAACTGGTTGATTTTTCTCGTTTCCGATGGCAAGTAAAGAGAGATTCAAGGTGAATACATGGTATGATGCTCCATCGAGAAAGGGAAAGAGATCGGAAACTGGTGAATCGTCGAAGAAGAATGAATGGGGTCAGACGAAGTTTTTTGTTTCAAACTTACCAGGTGGGTGTGCATCAACAGACTTGGTGGCGGTGCTGAAGTCTTTTGGCACCATTCAAAACACGTATATAGCAAGAAAATATGACAAGTTGGGTAAGCGATTTGGTTTCGTGACTTTTATGCATGTTAAGGATCCGGTAGGCTTAGAAAAGGATATGAGTGATGTTTGGATTGGTTCGTATAAACTTTTTATTGCATTGGCACGGTTTGTGGATGGGGAAAAGATTGATTGGAAAGGGAGCAAACAATGGGTTCCATCCAAGAAGGCTGATGAAGTCCCGGTTCAAGATAAAGTGGACAAGGGTAAGGATCCGATTGTGGATAACACATATGTGGGAAATGGTTTGGGAGATGGTATGTCGTTCAAGGATTCTCTGTTAAATGTTGATCCGATAGTCGTAAAGAAACGTAGGGAGATTGTGGTCGACCCTAAGGTTAAAGGGAGGTTATTGTGGTTGGGTTGTGGAGCTGTTGGAAGAGTGTCTGACTTGAACAAGCTATCCAAACTACGTGCATGGTTGAGGTCTGTTGGTCATGATGGAGTTGGCATTAGGTACGTGGGAGGATTTTGGGTTGTTCTTGTGTTTAACTCTGAAGTATGCATGGATGAGTTTGTACGTAATTCGAAGGTTTGGAAGGAATGTTTTGATTCGGTGGATAAATGGGTTGGACAGGTGATTCCCAGGGAACGGGTGGTTTGGCTAAAACTGTTTGGGTTGCTTTTGGGATTGTACGACAATGATTTCATTAATGAGATTGGTGCTCTATATGGGAAAGTAATACACCCGGCAGAGGTAAGTGAAACGGAGGTGGATCTTTCGTATGTGATGCTTGGTGTTTTGTGTGAACCGGGTACCAGAATTAATGAAATGGTGGACATTGTTTGGATCAAAGAGGTCTTTTCGATTCAGGTGGAAGAAGAGTTAGACGAATGGGTTCCGGATTGTTTAGAAGACTCGTATGAAGATTCGGAGATTGATGGTAGGAGTGTGGAGGTGGAGGAGGTTCTTGAAAACAATATGGAGGAGGATGATAATTTGGTAGTAGACAACGTGGGTATAGGGGAGGGGAGGGAACTGGTTGATAACAACAGTAGGGGGAGGATGAGGTGGAGCCAACTGTTCAGGTAGATGAGTTGAGGGTTGATACAAGCTTGGGTGGGGACAAGATGGATGTGGTGATTAACAAAATTAAAAAAACTAGGGGTTTCCGTAAGAAAGATCGTTCGCAGAAGTCTCCGTCTCCTCAGGGACAAGAACGGCCAAAGAAAAGAGCAAGGGAAGGAGAGGATCTTTTCGATATCAATATATTTATTTTCAATATTAATGGGGAAGGTGACGGTAATGTAAGAAAACAAGTGACGGAAAGTTTCGTTGATGGAGAAGATTGCTTTGTTACTCCAGACTTGAATGGTGTATTGAATGAAGTGGGCAATGATCAAGGTACGACTGATATCGGAGTTGAAGTGTTGGAAACGGTGAAACTTGGAAACGATTTGGGTGTAGAAGAGTTTGAGAATTTTAGTGTTTCAGTAGCTAATGTTATACAGGAGGAAGGCTTTCAACGGGTTTCTCAATGAATGTTCTTTCATGGAATATTCAAGGACTTGGTTCGGATGGTAAAAGTGGGTGGTGTAGGAAGTTGAAAGTGGAGAACGAGGTTGGTTGTATATTAATTCAGGAAACTCAATTCGAGTCTCTGGATAATATTGACATTAGTAGATTCTGGGGTACGTCAGAGTTCGAGTTTGCGCATGTGGATGCTACGGGGAGATCCGGAGGTTTGATCTCACTTTGGAATCCTAAGCTCCTCAGTATGTCATCGGTGTTGAAGAGGAGAAATGTTCTGGTAGTCTCGGGGTTTTTAAAAGGCGACGGTAGAAAGCTTACGATCATTAACGTGTATTGCCCGTAAAGAATTCAGGAAAAACGTGAGGTATGGGAGTATTTAAAGTCGATTATTTCCGATGATGGGGGTTTATGGATTGTGGGTGGCGACTTTAATTGTGTTCGTGATCGTGATGAACGGAGAAACTCTAATTTTAACTTGTTAGAGACTAATGAGTTTAATGATTTTGTTGACGATGCGGGTTTGCATGAGTATGGGCTTAAAGGGAGAAAGTTTACGTATCTTTCGGGAGAACTTAGCCGAATCGACAGGATTTTTGTTGATTGGTCGTTTATTAATGAATGGCCTAATGCGGAGTATCGGGTTTTAGACCGGGATGGATCGGATCACTGTCCTCTAGTTCTGAAAATTGAGTCGCGTAATTTTGGACCGAAACCTTTTAAGTTTTTCAACTCTTGGCTTTTGCGAGATGGTTTTGATGATTTGGTTAAAAATACGATAAGTGATGTTGTCTTCGAAGGGCCGCCAGACTTGAGGTTGTTACATAAGTTTAAACTGTTGAGATCTAGGATAAAAATATGGAAGGAGGACATGGTTAATGCAGAAATGGAGGAAGCTATGTGTATTTCGAGTGAAGTGAAAGACTTGGAATTAATATTGGAGGAGAGGGATTTTTCGGAAGAGGAGGTGTGGATTCTTGAGGAAGCGAGAAGGAGATTGAAGCAACTCGAGTACTTTAAAGCTAAAGATTTGAAACAGAAATCTAGAGTGCGTTGGGCGAAAGAAGGGGATGAGAATTCTAGTTTCTTTCACTGAGCGATTAATAACAGAAGAGGCTCCAATGCAATTACGGGTCTGACAGTGGATGGGGTGTGGATAAACAAGCCGAAGGAAATTAAAAAGGAGGTGTTGCGCTTTTTCAGTAGCAAGTTTGTGGAAGATGTTCCTGTCCGGCCGAGATTGAGGTGCTTCGGTTTAAAAAGAATTAGCCACGAAGAGGCTGAATTGTTAACGAGCCCGTTCTTGGAGAAGGAAATCAAGAAGGCAGTTTTTCAGTGTGGTAGTAATAAGGCTCTAGGACATGATGGCTTCAACTTTCGCTTTGTTAAGAGGTATTGGGATTTATTTGCCAATGATTTTGTTGAATTCTTAATACATTTGCAGAGACCGGAGAAATTAGTTGTGGTGCGGCGTCGAGTTTTATTACTTTGATCCCTAAGGTGAAAGATCTGGTTACTCTTGGGGAATACCGACCCATTAACTTGATAGGGGTGGTGTCTAAAGTGATCTCGAAAGTGATGGCGAACAGGTTGAAGTTGGTCATGGATAGTATCATTAATGAGACTCAATCGGCGTTCGTGGCTGGTAGGTATATTCTTGATAGTCCGTTAATTATTAGTGAGGTTTATCATGGTCGAAGAGGAGAGGAAAGGACTTTTTTATGTTTAAAATTGACTTCGAAAAGGCCTATGACAATGTTAATTGGGCCTTTTTGATTTCGGTTATGAAGCAAATGAATTTCCCGGATAGATGGTGTAACTGGATAGATGGCATTTTGAGATCGGCACGTTCTTCTGTTTTAGTCAATGGGTCGCCGACTTTTGAATTTGCTTATGGGAAAGGGATTCGTCAAGGTGATCCGATATCGCCTTTTTTATTTATTATCCTTATGGAAGCTTTCTCGGGTCTTATTAAAAAAGCGATTGACATTGGGCACTTTCGGGAGGTGACTCTCCCCAATGACGGGCCGGTTGTTTCGCATTTATTATACGCGGATGACGCGTTGGTGATGGGTGAATGGGTGGAAAGCAATTTTGTGTGTTTAAGAAGGTTGCTTCGGATATTTCATATGTGTTCAGGCCTCAAGATTAATATTCAAAAATCCACTTTGTATGGGGTTGGGAAGAGCGTGGAGGAGGTGGGGAATACGGTGATAAAGATGGGATGCCGAGCGGGAGAATCTCCGTTCACGTACTTGGGTATTCAAGTCGGCGCGAATATGAATAGAATTAACAATTGGGATCCGGTGGTGAAAGTGTTCAAAACTAGACTTTCGAAGTGGAAATCTAAAGTTCTTTCGATTGGAGGAAGGCTTACTCTCATTAAGTCGGTGTTGGAGAGTCTTCCCTCCTATTATTTTTCTCTTTTTAAAGCGCCTATCGGTATCATAAATATGTTAGAAGGTTTGATGAGACGGTTTTTGTGGGGAGGTAATGTTGACTCAAAAAAATTACATTGGGTAAGTTGGGAGGTTGTGACTCGATCCATTAAACAAGGAGGCTTGGGTATTAGAAGGCTAGAAGAGTGTAATAATGCTTTCTTGGTTAAGTGGTTGTGGCGGTATCGACATGAAGATGGAGCGCTTTGGAAAAGAGTGGTGAAGGCAATTCATGGTTCGAGTAGAAAATGGGACGCTTATCCAAGTAACTCGACATTCTCAGGTACATGGTCCAAATTGGTTAACAACGGGTATCGCCTAAATATGGGTGGTTTCAACAGTTTAAGTATGATTCGAGGTGTGCTGGGAAATGGTAGGAATATCCATTTTTGGATAGATCCTTGGGTTTCCCGTATTCCTTTAAAAAGTTTGTTTCCGGATCTCTTTCCGCTAGAGTCAGAAAAGGATTGCAAGGTGTATAATAGACTTGAGTTGCATGATACGGTTTGGACGTTGACTTGGAAGTGGCGGCCACTTCCAAACTCAATTACAGAGGAAGAACAATTGGAGGATTGTGTACAGTTGATCGAAGGTATTGCTTTAGGGGTAAACAATGACCGTTGGGTGTGGGACTTGGATTCGGGAAAAGATTTTTCGGTGTCCGAAGTTAGGAAATGGCTGGGCAGCGGCCGTTCGGTTCAGCAGGCTTCGGTTTTTGAATGGTGTAAATAGCTCCCGATTAAGTGCAACGTGTTTATGTGGCGTATGTTGTTGGATAGAATTCCGACTAAAACGGCGTTACAGAGAAGAGGCATTGATTGTGGGGATTTAAGATGCAAGTTTTGTAACGATAAGGAGGATTGCATCGACCATTATTCACAGCGTGCATGTTGTCATGTGGTGTATGGAATGGAATTGCTTCATGGGTCAATCTTCCTCAATTTTATTTCTTTTCTATCAATGATATCTTGCAGATTTATTCGTCATCCGGTTGGTCGAAAGCGAAGAAATCAGCTTTGCATGGTGTTCTTATTTTGACTTGTTGGCGGATTTGGAAGGCTAGAAATGATCTCATCTTCAGGGACATTCGGCGGAACGTGGTTGAGATTGTTTCGGACATCAAAGCGTTAGGTTTTATTTGGTTTTCTAGTAGATTCAATAAGGGGTCATTGGTTGGAAGGATTGGCAAATATTTTGTTTTGATGTGATGTAATTCTTTGGTTAGGGGTCTCCGCCTTGGAGATTTTCCCTCATTTATGGTTTAATAAAGTTTGCCTTCCAAAAAAAAATTGTTTTACGGTTATATTTGCTTTTGGTCCAGGTATTTTCCTCGAAACATACTTTAGTGCTCAAACTATAAAACCATAAACATTGGTGTCCATAACATAAACATTATAAACAACAAAAACCCTAAAACCCTAAACAGACACAAACATCGACCTTCGTTCACCTTCCCTGCTTCATCAATGGCGATCAACAACAACGACCAACAACCAACCAAAACCTTCCCAACCAAACCCAAACTAAAACCCACTTCCAAACCCTCAACCCAATCCCCAGAAACCAAGTACTGGAAATCCTTCAAACACAAACCAACCCAAACCTTAATATCCTCAATCACTTCCTTATCCTTCACCCCTACACCCCCACACAATTTAGCCGCCACCCATTCAGCCACCGTCACAATATTCTCATCCCAAACCCTTCAACCCAAATCCACTCTCTCCAATTTCAAAGACACTGCTACTTCCGCCTGTTATCGATCCGACGGCCAGTTGCTGGCCGCCGGGTCGTTAACAGGCGAAATACGCGTGTTTAATGTTAAGAACCGGTCCCTTGTCCGGACTTTGTCCGGACATACTGGACCGGTTCATTTTGTAACTTATCCGAAGTTTTCGGATAAGTTACATTTGTTGTCTGGTGGAGATGACTCCGTTGTTAGGTATTGGGATGTTTCCGTTCCAGATGTGAAGTCTTGTTTGGTTGGGCATAAGGATTATGTTAGGTGTGGTGATGCTTCCCCTGTTAATGATTATATGTTTGTTACGGGTTCGTATGATCACACTATTAAGATTTGGGATGTTAGGGATGATAATAGTAACAGTAACAGTAATAGTAACAGTAATAGTAATAGTAGTCGTAATAGTAATGGTAATGATAATGATAATGAAATGACGATTAAGGGGGCGGTTTTAAGTATGGATCATGGGGCGCCGGTTGAGGATGTGGTGTATTTGCCGTCGGGTGGGTTGGTAGCGAGTGCGGGTGGGAATTATGTGAAGATATGGGATGTGATAGGGGGAGGGAAGTTGTTGCATACAATGGAGAGTCATAATAAGACGGTGACATCGCTATGTGTGGCGAGGATTGGGGACGATTGCGGTAGGGGGGAGTTCGGAGGTGAGTTTAGGATAATGAGTGTTTCGTTGGATGGGTATTTGAAAGTGTTTGATTATTCTAGGTTGAAGGTTACTAGTTCGATAAGGTATCCGTCGCCTTTGATGTCGGTTGCTTTTTCACCGGATAGTTTAACGAGGGTTGTTGGTGGGGCGAACGGGGTTTTGTACGTAGGGAAGCGGAAAACGAAGGAGAATGTGGAGTTGGTGAAATCGGAGTGGGGGAAATACGTCGGTGGTTTTGGAGCGGTAGACGGGCCGGAAAAGAGAGTATTAAGGCCGTCGTATTTTCGTTACTTTCATCGTGGGCAAAGCGAGAAGCCATCAAAAGGAGATTATTTGATCATGAGGCCGAAAAAAGTGAAGCTCGCGGAACATGATAAACTTTTAAAGAAGTTTCATCACAAAGAGGCGTTAGTGGCTGCGTTAACGGCTAAGAACCCCGAAAACATAGTGGCGGTGATTGAAGAATTGGTGTCGAGAAAGAAGTTAATGAAATGTGTGGCGAATTTGGGGGTTGATGAGCTCGGGTTGTTGTTAAGTTTCTTGCAGAAGTACTCTACAATGCCGCGGTATGCAGGGGTGTTGGTTGTTTTAGCCAAGAAAGTTGTTGAAAACCGAGTTGAAGATATTAGTGGTTCGGAGGAATTAAAGGGGTACATTCGGAATATGAAGAGGTTGGTCGCGGAGGAGATAAGGATTCAAGGATCTTTGCAAGAAATACAAGGTATGATCTCGCCGTTACTGAAGATTGCAGGGAGAAGATGAATGAATAATAAGGTTGGTTATATGATTGTGTTTGTTTTTGTTATTTTTTTGAAGATGTTATTGGTTATAAATTGCCCAAATTTTGTTTGCAAGAAGTTTTAATTGTTACATTTTGTTTTAATTGTTGTATGATTGGTTTTTTAAGGGATGGTGCTCAGTTTATCTTATGTTTTATTTGATTCAGTTAGAATGTTAGTTAATCCAAAACATACTTTTGTTTGATCTGATTTAAAGTCGCGGGTTATTTGAACATCCCTAACTAGAAGACGACGTGGTTAGGGGGCGTTTGGTTTCGTAGAACATAACTGAATTGGAGTTTGAATTGTATTTCTTATCTGTTTGGTTTGTAGAAAGAACAGGAAATCAACAGTTGTTTATCAGTGAAGGTGTTACTAAAGAAATTGCAGTTTCTCACTTCTTCACTAGCATAGTTGCTGGCTTCTAATGGCAATGATGACCGATTCGTCAATAGATAGGTCGATTTGGGTCAATTTGGGTCGGCATAAATTATAATAGTCGAAATGGTCACTCTCTTGTAACACTTACCAATTGGTTTATTGCACTACCAACCATCAGCCGTCGCCTCAGGTCCTATGGTCGTAGTTGCAATTACATCGTTGCCAATTCCTGCCAACACTGCCACTGCCACCTCCAGCATTGGAGTTACTACACGCCACCACTAGCCGCTATGAATATAGCGAGTTAACCATGTTTATACTTGTAATCTAGAACGACATTATCGAACTGATTTTTGTTCGAACATCATTTCGGTCTGAATCAAGGTGGTGCTTTTAAATCAAACTAACAGTTCAGTCTTGTTTATGGTCAAAGATCCAACTCAAAATGTATTTAAAAGTGCACATTTTAAATGCAGAAATTATTCAAATAACATGAAATTCTAGATATTGTGAGATACAAACCATCTCATCATCACTTATCATATAAACAATATGAAATTATCAACCAAGCCTAAATGTACAAACATGATCACATCCACCAAGAAACACCAACCTATAAACAAACCTATATGTACTCCAAATATAATAATCTTAATCTGTTGTGTATATAACTTGAATCAAAATCGCCAGATCATATCACTAATCAAATATACGCAAGCGAGTTCCTGTCATGATTAGGCTGGGGTCGGCCTCTGGTAGGCGTTGGTGGTCTTTGATAATTAAGCTCCTACAACAAACAAACGAGATTTCGTAAGTTTAACAATAACATGCACATGTGATTTGATGATGTCACAAACCTACCTGCATCCACGCATCATGTTCCGGAGAATTTTCTGGTGAGTTAAGTGGAGGCGGCAACGGGTGAATCAGTTTCGGAACAACCATCAGTCCTCTGCCAACCACCAGTAAAGCTCCGGCATTGTTTGCGGTCCCTGAATTTAATCTCCACAGTCAGAGACGAACATTTGCATTTGATTAATTTTCTAAGTGTTAAGCAAAGGCTGCTTACCGCAATAATTAGTTGCAGAGAACAGGGTAATCAACTGGCCCTGAGCAAATCGTTCAAACCCGTCCATTACGCATTCATGTGCTCTTATTATCAGCTGAAGCTTGTTTCTCTTGCAGAAGTCTGTAACTCTGTCAGGCTGCAAAAGTAGGTGTAATACATTAGTTTCACATGCTGTAGCAAAATGGTCTGGCTGACTGTTTATTAATGGATCAAAAGGAGATGTGTTTTCTTTCTTGTTCAGGTTGAAAAGATCGGATAGGGTTTTATTGACCCAAAACAGCTTTTGTCCAAAATGTTGACCATTTCTGTGAGCGATTGTGTCAATAGGATTGCTTAAATAAATTGGTTTACAAGGTTTTATGGATTAAAAATACACATGGGGACTTGGGAGTGATAATAATCCGGTTCGGCCAGTTTTGATAAAAATTCAAGGCCGAACCACTAAGTACTTTTTATAAAAACAGGCTGGATTGGTTTGACCAGGCGGACTGCCCAAAAAGATCCAGTTTGGACGATTGGAACTAGTTTTATTTTTGTCTTTCTATTTTTCAAAATCGTTAGTACGCATCAATTTTTCAAAAAATGATAAAGATGGTTCATGAATATTATATGTATGCATAACTACATGTTCCAAAAATGAAGAAGAAAATAAGCTAAACGGCAGGTTCCAAGTTCCAAACCGTGGACCGAACAACCAAACTCAGTTTTTCAAACCGTAAACTAAACCAGCCGATTTGCTTCGGTCTGGCAGTTCGATCGTTTTCAACGGTTTATCTACTTAGGGTGACTTTCAGCCCATTTGACCGGTTTCCTTTTTTACGAATATTTATTTGATTTTATCTATTTGCCCCATTACAGAAAAAACATATTCACAAGTAAATGGACTGAAATTGCCACCAAAACTAAAAAAGGGTAAAATCTTGAAGATGAAAATCTGACTTAATTCCTAGGGAGCATAATTTCTCACTGGAAAACGGCATACATACCCCAAAAGTGACAAGACCTGGTCCCCTAGCATTTGGTCTTAGACCTTCCACACTATCATTTTCTGTAGGGTCAGACCTGCAAAAAGTCAAAGATAAAAGTCAACACAGTTTCTAGAAAGCCTTGAGAGTAAAACCAAATGTGCAGTACGAATAACAAACTTGCCATAATAAATCCATCAAGATGAGAGATCCAGTATCCATTGTTATCGGTCTCTCTATATTTTCTATCTGTTCAACTGAATGTATCGACCTCCCTATGCCACCATGCATACATATTATCTTTTTCTCGATTAGTGCTGCAAGTGGAAGATGGTTAAACAGTTGGTTGAACCGCGACCATGCCCAGATCCCGTCATTCTCCCCCTGTACAATCATCGTACACCAACCATAAGAACACTGAAGAACCTTCGGGTCAAATCAGGTGGGGCTGACTAGTAAACACTTCTTTTTTTACTTTCTTTTATGAAATGTATTAACAATTAATGTGTTAAATATAATTGTGAATATCGATATTATTCGATGACAATTTAATTCTTTTTCAATAAAATGACTTGGGAGACTTCCGAGTCATTTTCATTTAAGCTATAAAGCAATTAACCCAAATAACGATTATTTAAGTTGTCATTTAGCCTAATCCAATTACATTTTTAGCCCAATCTTACTTATCAATCCAACAAAATCCAATAACAAATAATGGTTTCAAAATTAAAAAAACAGATAAAATATGAAATTTTTCGGCCAAATCCGAAAACTGAATTTGGTTTGGTTCAGCGTTCGATTTCGACCGAAAAGAACAAACAAACAAACCGAAACCGAACTGATGAACACCCCTATTTATAGATATATTAAAATTTTGACCCATTTACCACTAAACGGGTAAAAACTGCCTACTGTACTCTAAATGAAATCACCAATTACCATTCTCTCAATGCATTCAAGCCGAAAACCAAAGAGTGCATTTATGTCAGCAGCCTCATGATTCCCGCGTATCATATGAACATTCTCGGGGTACTGAATCTGAAAACAATAAAAAGAATATAGAATAAAAATGTGAATAAAGATTTGTAACTAGAGTTATAAGTTGTAAGCATACCTTAAGCGCAAGAAGTAAAGTGATTGTTTCTAAGCTATGCTGTCCTCGATCAACATAATCACCAAGGAATAAATAGTCAATGTATCTGGTCAATGGAATTCGATATCAGCACGATTCAGATCCAACAAAGTTAAATGGTTCAAGATTTTCATAATGAAAAATGGATTGTAAGCATACGTTATGTCTCCAGCGGTAGATGGAAACCCATATTCATCAAACAACCGCATCAAATCACCAAATTGCCCGTGTAGATCACCAAACACTTTAATTGGAGCTTTTAATTGAAGAACCGTAGGCTCATGCAAAAATATTTGTTCAGCAGCATGGCAAAGTTCTCCTACTTCATAAGAATCAAGGAAAAACCTTCTGTTGGCAGGAGGTTTCCAGTTTCGAGGCCTAAGTAAAGTAGATATGACCTGCAAAATTGAAATATAGACATCTTAGTATTTGTATAATAAAAAATAGAGTAAACTACACTTTCTGTCCTTTAGGTATATTGAATTGGGTAGGGATCCTGTAGGAAAATAGGTTTTTGTGAGAAGTGTGAGAATGATTAAAAATTGATATGTATGCATCATGTTTTGGATTTATTCATGATGTTTTGGATTATTTTGCCTAGAAAAACACCAAAAATAACAATTAAAAACCGAAAACAATGTATTTTAGGCTTAAAACAAAAAACACCATGCCAAGAACATTAAGCAGTGTGGTTTAAGTATTTACTAGTGTGTTTTATTTGTGTTTTAAATTATTGTGTTTAGTGTTTTTCAAGCCAAAACAACCCAAACATCATTCCTAAATCCAAACCATGATGGCTACATGTCAGTCAATTCTTAATCCTTCTCACACTTCTCACAAAAACCAATTTTCCTACCGGATCCTCTACCTATTGAATTCACTGATTACACTAACCATCTTTTACGTATAAGGTTTGTCACAGATTTCGTCATTTCCACTCATTGGTGTTAGATTTTTAGTTAACATTTCCTTGAATTGATTATCTTATCCTTACTA
This sequence comes from Ambrosia artemisiifolia, assembly GCA_032199755.1. Taxonomy (NCBI): domain Eukaryota; kingdom Viridiplantae; phylum Streptophyta; class Magnoliopsida; order Asterales; family Asteraceae; genus Ambrosia; species Ambrosia artemisiifolia. Next base: position 15,571,539 of record CM063528.1, on the reverse strand, counting down.
TTAAAGGACAAAATATGCAATTTTCACCATTCTTTTCTTTTCTTTCTTTAACTTTTATTCTTTTCATCACTTCTTTTTTATCAACTTATCTGAGATTAAAAAGAAGTGATGAAAAGAATAAAACAAAAAGGAAAAGAAAATAAAACAATCATGACCATGAATATCACACATTTTGAGCTTTAATAGTAAAGGCAGAACAGTCGTTATATTTAAAATAAAACTTGAATCTTTTACGTTAGTTAGTGGAAAGGACGAAAGTTGTGTCTCTAAACATAAGTAAAGGATGATTAATGAAGATAAAGGATGAAAAGTGTAATTTACTCTAAAAAGTATGTGAAATGAAGATGTAATTTGACCTTCTTATGCAAGCCTTGAGGTGACGGTTGCCTTGTGAACCTTCTGGGTGGATATGAGCCGTCATTTTGAGAAGGAATCATACGTCTACTCTCATTTTCAAATTGATTCAAGGATAACTGTCGTATCAACCCACCAAGGTTTCCTACAGTTTCTTTGGCAACCACAACCTGCAATGTATAACACCATGCGTTTTTATCCTATAAAAGAACATAATCCAATACCCAAACTTCGTAATTGAAATACGGAATGGAATGGACAAGGTAATGAAATGAGTAATTACATTCCATCACATCATGTTTGGTTGACTTATAAGAATAGTATGGACATTCGCGTAAACTTTTCAGTATGCATTAATGTACACATGAATTGGAAAAGCTGAAAAACAATGATAAAAATGTTCCCTTATATAAATAACTTTTAACTAAAAATGTGAAATAGATTAAGCGACTGTTCTTCATTAGCTTTTCAAACTGTGTAGATATGACTAAAAAGATCAAGAAACTATTAGATATTACAACAGAAAATTAAATTTTAGTATATTGTGATTTGCGAAAAATAAAAATTTATTATAAAGCGTTATGTGGTGAGTTTTATTTATAACGAAAATGGACCGTTGAGTATTTTAGGGCTGGGGCTTCTTGAAGATATAACAAGAAAGAAAGCGTTATACGGTGAGTTTTATTAATAACAAAATGGACCGTTCCTTCATTCGTTCCTACCAAACAATAGACTAAGGTAGAGAACCACATACAGCTCTTGGGTGAAGTGTAACATCTCTCTCGGTATCACTACCCTCTGAATTGTTTTCTGCAGGTTGCGAATCATCTGAAACATTATGATTCATAGCATGTGCCTGTGCAGCTTGCCATACAGCATTAGCAGCCTGTGCTTCAGCGGCAGATGCTTCAGCCAGCCTCTCCATAGATTCCCTGTTCATACTGGAAAAGCTACTTTTTGTAATAATTATCTAACTTGAATGAAACAAAAGCCTTTAGGCGATTTTCGACCCAATTTGACACGTTCATAAGTAAAAAGGGTGAGGTAAAAAATGAAACATCTGCTAGATTTTAACATACAGTTTTGGTTTTAAAAACGCACGGGACGAGGCGAAGCCGCAAGCATCACGTATGCGAGGCGCCAAATATTTACATAGTACTTAAAATTCAACTCTAGAAAATATTACTATAATGTATTAATCTTAATCCCTGAAGTCCCTGAACACCAAAACTTTAGACCGTAAAACCTCTATATGCAATTTAATATATAAATAACCTCTATGTACTACCTAAAAAAGCACAAAATTTGCACAGGTACAAGACTAGCTCCCAATGCGTGTGCCTTATGTTATTCTAGACTCCGAGTCACTCACAAGTTGCGGTTTTCTAAAACTAAACCTACAGTAGGTTATCAGAATAACAGGACAAACATTCCTAACCTTGAACCACCAGACGGACTCTCCGGTCTCCTGTCAGGAGACATAGGACCAAACGGGCTCATATTGTTTGCCCTAGGACTTATCGCATTTGAGGTGGTAAGAGAATCAGAATCAAGCGAGTCCTCTGCGATAAGAAAATCATCTAACAACACATCTGCAATATATGAAACATTTTAATATTGAGATTTGAGCAACAAAACTTATGATGAGATGATACTTTCCTTCAAGCATTATACTATGATGAGGAAAGGATAATCTGGGAATTAAAATTTACCTCCCCTAAGACCGCCATAAACATATATGCGACCGCCAACGGATGAAGCGGCATGCCTACCGCGACGCATGACCTCCAAAGAAGAATCTTCCGTTTTTCCACCCTTGCCATTGCGTGTAGAAGTCACCATGCCATGTCTATCTAACCAAACACCAGCAGCCGTGTCTAAAACTGTAAATGTAATCATGTTAAAAAAAGATCTATGTTTCATTTTCAACAATTAGATTACAATTTATGACATGAAAAAAAAAACAAACAAAAAAAACAAAAGTAACCTGCAACAGCGGCTTCACCATCTACTGCCCGTCCTCCCCTCAGGACACCTCCTGTAACATGCAATCTAGCACCAACAAATACCTGAAGACCGACAAGTTGATTTTATAAGCAGGGACTTCAAAAAAATTGTTGGCTTTATTTTTATTAATATTCGTTGAGAGATATGCACCAATTAAAAAATTATTACTTACCGCTGCATGTTGGTATCTTGGTGACGGTGAAACTCCAGGTGCAAGTGTCCATTCCCATTGACCATTCTTATGCATAAGCAATCCATAAGCATCTGCTAACGGCTGCACATGCAACACACACAAAAGGCAATAGTTCAAAGAAAATACACAGTTTGGTGACAAATTGAATATATAATGCTAATATACCATACATATGATACGCTATATATATAAGTAGAGTTATTAGCAAAACAAGGCTAAGTATAAGCCATATAAATAGCACATACCGTGCCTAAGCTGTCTCTTCCACCACAAAGCAAAAACATACCATCTCCACGGGAACTAGCAGTTGCGTACCTGCACATTGTAACATACAAATATGGAAGTATACATCTTAGCCATTAAACTCACTCTTTAGATGTATGTAGTTGCATGTTTGTTTATTCATAATTGATGCTTGATAAACAATAACATGAACACTCAAAGTTGACCTGACACTTCATTCATAACTTGAAAAATCATTTGACTTGATTTACTCTACTTATTTAGTTCTTCTCTTGTATTGTTATATTAAGTGTGCTTTAACTTTTTGCAATATATGATACACTTTTAGATACACGAATAAGAATTTTCAAATACACAGTCAACTTTAGACCTAGAATGGCCAGAAAGGAATACACATGTATCTCAATCTCTTTAGCGTGCTAGACACATTTATGGATGTGTGACATTCGATGGATACGGATACAAATTTCGTATTTTTCATTCAAGATTAAATACAAAATCCATCTTCAAAAGCATTACCTCTTCAATTGTAACCTCAAATAAGTGAAAACATAAATTTAACATCTTCCAATGATCATGTACATACGTGTAAAAGCGTATGATCTTCTAGTCCAACCGGTCTATATACTAAAAGATTTACCAATTACCATATATTCAAAAGGCTAGTATGAAGGTAAGAAACTACTTTGTCTATTTTAGAGTCACGACTAGATAAACAAAAAGGCCACTGAAGAAGTTTTAACAAATGGCATTTGAATACTTTAATCACACTTAAATTAAATACTTACATTCTAGCAGAAGGTTTATCACCTCCCGGATTTAGTTTCTGCCAGGCATATGGTTTTTGAGCAGTATCCAAAGCCCAAGCATCGGGAAGCACTTTCTTTCCTAGAAGACAAGAAGATGTTATTATAAGTATGTACTAAAAATGTAGTTTACGCAATGGCATAAAGAAAAAAAAACAAATTTGAAACAGAAGTTTGAAATAAAAGATGTTCAACCATAATAAAGACTTCTAAATGACATAACGGAACTACAAAGCAGATATCATGTCCAAAACACTTTGAAGTGACAATAAAGTGCTTCATATCTCACTAGAATCATTAACGGTAAGTCATCCGCAACTCAACTACAGTTTCAGAGCAAATAACTACCAACAGGAATGACAAATGAAAAGCTTAAACCTAAGTAATAACAATATAACACTAAACAATGAGTCAATTAAGAATTCTGATTTCTAAGATACTGAGGGCCTGAAACCAAAGACAAACTGTATATTGTATAAGCATGTAAAACCTAAAATTTAACTATATAACACAGGTTTCCACTGTTTTTTTGCCTTAAAACCCCTAAAGGTCCACCTACCCAGCGCAAGTTGCGTTTTACCTAACTCCATCAGGATATTGCGGTATTGGTGATTTGGTGGGGTCATGTGAGTTTACCGGTAACGGGTTTTCACGGTCACCAAAAATTAACAGCAGTACAAGCAAAACAACAGAAAAATAGAATCCAAAATTAACAACTACAACGACAAGATACTGATTTTGTTTTATTTTATTTTTCAACAACAAAACACTTTAAAGTGAAGATATTAACGACAAAGGGCAACTGTTATAGCAAACATTACTCTGTTGTGGCAGAGAAGTATTACTGTCAAGTTGCTAACATTTCACATACTAAATTAACCATCGATTTCAGGATTGATGTATCCAACAAATTACAAAAATATTAAAAAAAAAACCCCCTCATAAAATGAGACCGTAGTTGACTAATAGACCCAGAATTTGTTTAAGAGTGAAAAAGAAAAAATGCCTTCTATTTGTTTCTCATATATGCTCACGCACAACTACAAAAATGGGAAATAAATCATAACAGAAATAAAACAAACATTCATAAGCCATCTTTTATACTTGAATCATGTAAAATTTGGTAATTGACTCCACTTCTAGTGTTCTTGTTTTATACATATTCAAGTAAGTAGTCATTTTCCAGATGCAAAGAGATAAACTCACCATCATTACCACTAACTGTAACAAGATATCGTTGGGCTACCAAATCCATTACATGTCCATACCGAGGACCAGGACCCTCCCCTCTAACAACCACCCTGCACACCAGAAACAAAAACCAAACCCAACTTTAAGAAAAACCACTAACACCTCAAGAAGACAAGAAAACAAACTTGTCTGCACACATTTACCGGTGCCATTTGTATTTGTCATTAGTCAAGTCAAGCACGAAAAGATCATCTGTCGAATGTCCAGCAGGACCTATCCCTCCCTAGCAACATCACAAACTTATCAAAACCAAAAACATAAACTCTATACACATTTCATCATAAACCTAGGACTGGCAAAACAGGTCTTATCGCGTTTAACACGTCATAGATGGCGTGATTAACACAATTGTCAAACATATTAGAATATGACTAGTTTAATTACTTTATATCTCATGTCTATAACACAGTTGTATGTTTTATGTACCAAGAAGGAGAAATGATAAGAGTCTAAGCCCCTAATTTTAATTAGTTTAAAAAAAAGTATAAAAAAACATAGTGTACTGTGTACTTTTTATTAAACAGGTTTAATCGTGTCTTAAACAGATCAGGAATTGCCAGCCCTACATAAACCTACTCTACAATTTCAATCACCTGAAATGCAACCATCGTTCCCACGACCGCCGCTGCATGAGCAGCCCTCGGTGAAGGCGCTTCCCCAGCCGGTTGAATTCTACAAAATTTCCACAAAATCAACACTCAAATTAACAAATTCCACAAAAATCAATCACAATAAACGCAGAAACAAAGTATAATCAATCATAACCAACCTGGTCCATTTCCTAGTAAGAACATCAAACACATGAACAGAGTTTGTGACTCCATCTAACCCTAGAAACCCAAACATTTCAACCAATCAATCAATTTGCAACTAACTAAAGCAATTCAATAACCTAACATCAATTCAGGATGAATAATTACTGATTCCGGGGACCGCGGAAGACGGTCCACCGCCAATAGCCGTAGCGCCACCGAATAAGATGAGGCGAGGGCCGTGGGATTTGGTAGGGGCAATGGCGGTGAGAGTGTGGGCGCATCGGGGACCAGGAGCGTCGTCGTCTGTGTCCCAATATGATTCTAATGGAGTATAGGTTGGTGCTGGTTGCATCCGTTGCTTTGAACTTATCATAGCCAAAACCCTATGCTTTACTTGACTCTCGTGCGGCACTTAGATTGGTTATAAGTTTATTAGATTGGTTCTAAGTTAAGTCTTTTGACGGTTGCTATAAAATAAGTATATATGAATCCATGATGGAAACTGCAAAAACAAAACACCTCACGGCCACGTGGTGACCGTGGTGGTTGCAAGTAAATACTCAATATATATTATATTATTACTGAATCTGTAAAAAAAAAAAAGAGGTGATAATATTGGATGGATTGGTGAGAGAGAGCAGGTGTAAATATGATGGGATTATTAGGTGGAATTGGACTAAAAAAGAAGGAAGGGGAGGGAGGGTAGAGGAGACAGGATATAGAGAAGTGGGCTTGAAAAAAAAGAAAAGGGAAGATGAGATTCAGGAACTTTCCAAACATTGACGAGGTTTTACAAAAAGAATGACACGGTACTTTCTTCTCTTCGTGTTTGGATTGGTATCTTGGTGTCTTTGGATAAAAGGTTATCTTTTTTTTTTTTTTTTTTAACAATCAACAAACGGGACACTTACCACCCACTTAGGTTATAGCCTAGTGGTAGAGGGGAAATCCTATCTTGGATGAGATTGGGAGTTCAACTTCAAGGGTATACAAAAAGGTGTAAAGAAATTAGCTGTTCAAAAAAAAAAAACAAACGGGAAACTTTATTTATTTCACCAAAAAACAAACATCAAAGATACATAATTACACCCCAGGCTAATTTAGCGAAATACTACATGGGCCGACACGCAACTGACCCATATAATTACTACATTACAGACTTACCCAAAAGGATATCGCCCAACTCGTCTATATTATCTTGTTACCCGTTGTCAAACACCGAAAAATCCCACCACTTTGTCTTGTCTAAATCCGGTTGTCTTCCCCTCTTAATCATCCACAAATAAGACTCCAACTTAACTTCTTCAAGGATCTTTGGTGTTGATTTGTTGGCGTCGTTAAATAATTTCTCGTTCCTCCCTAACCAAAGCTTCCACAAAGCAAGTAACATCACTGCATAAACTGTTTTCACAACTTTGCAGCAGCGATTTAGATTCTTACATACCTTGATGATGTGTTGTACCGAGGTGAATTCAGGCACATCACTGATTTTTAGCCAGTTTCGGACATCCACCACAATGCCCTCGCCCACGCATAATCCAGAAGGATATGGTTCGTCGTCTCTAATTCAGTTCCACATCTTTTACATAAGCTGTCACCAACATCGACACCTCTATACGACAACGTTTCCGCAGTTGGGATTTTGTTTCAAGTGCATGCCACACAAAGCAATTAACTTTTGGAGTCGCAATACGACTCCAAATATAATTAGACTGATATTGACTTGGCCCTGCGGCTGTACTCACTTCATGCCTCACTGTTTTCACTGTGAACTCCAAAAGACTGTTCTGCCCTTGCCACATCCAGATGTCTTCACCGACCCCCACCTTTACTGAGTTAACAAGCTGCCAAAGACTCATGGAAGCTTCCAATTCTGCAGCCGAGCTGGGTAACCTGCTCCAGGGGATTTCCCACCAAACCATGTTGTTCAGAACCTTGTAACACCCACTAACAAGGACATGTTTCAGTCTGCACATATCGAAAAGTATCGGGAATCTGTCTTTCAACCAACTTCCATGACACCAAACATCATCCCAAAATTTTACCGTATCCCAAGGTTGTAAAAATCCCGATTAATCACCGATTAATCGGTGATTACTCGCTAGTCCCCACTCTGTGTTTTAAAAAGCGCGTGGCGCACCTAGGCGCAGATCATGGCGCCTTATGTAACCCTAGGCGCACTTCGTACAAAAAGCGCAGGAAAAGCGCAAAAAGCGCCCTAAAAGCGCACTAAAAGCGCGCTTTTTGTACACATGATGTTTTTGTGCTTAAAATTGTTATACATGTAGCTAAAAAGGTTGTACATTTAAGTTAAATCATATATATACCTTATTTGTGTCTATATTTTGAGTAAATAATGATAAAAACCTATAGCATACCTAAAAAAAATTATATAATCGTCTTGCGCCTTGCGTACGAAAAGCCCACCGCTTTTACGCTTTGCGCCTTGGTTTTAGACCTCGTCGCTTTTTGTGCGCTTCTTGCTTTTTAAAACCAAGTCCCTACTTTACTAATTAATTTTGACCTAACCAGTAAATTAATCGGTGGCGGTCTAGGGTTGTAAAAATCACGATTAATCACCGATTAGTCGGCCCAAATTGGTCCTACTCGGACCTTAAAAATTCAAAATTGGGTCAAAAATGAATTCAAACGGATCAAAACTGGAGCAAGTCGATCAAATCAAACAAGTTCTTACGTCAAAATTGGACGATAATCCATGATTTAGAACCAAAATCGATGAAACTCCATGAACCCTAGTTGCGTCTGATGGTTCCGTACGATGAAAGAATGAATGAGAGGAAAAAACAGGATATAGTGAACGATGGAGGTTATTAAGGTTATTTAAGTTTAGGTATTTTAATATTTGTCCCCAATCCATATTCACTAGTTTATATTTGACCCCTAAACTTCTAAATTTATACATATAAGATATAAAATTAACATTATATATGTAAAAATTTGGAAAAATATATATAAAAATCCAATCTGATTAATCCCGATTAATCCTGGTTAATCTCGATTTATCCCTAGTCGGTACCCCACCGGCCGACTAGCGCCTAGCGAGTTCTACAACCTATACGGCCTCTGCCAATTTTACACACAATTTTCGAGTCCAAACTCAGGCCACAATTTTGAAAATAGTTATTAATGGACCCAATCGTATGCCACACGCCCGAAGCCGTTTTCTTGACCGGAATGAAAGCATCTTTACTGTAGTGTCCATGTATTGCTTTGATCACTTTGTGACACACTTGATCGGGTGATGATTTATACCTCCACCACCATTTAGCGATTAAACCCATGTTAAGTTCTTCGATGCTACCAATCCCCAACCCCCCCCCCCCCCTTTTTCTTTTTCTTTTTCTTTTCAATTTCATAATATTATCCCATGCTACCCATCGGATTTTGTTGTTCCCCAACGCCCCACCCCATAAAAATCTTCTCCTCAATCCTTCCAACACTTTCAAGACACCAATCAGCGCCTTAAAAAGCGACAAATAATGGTTCGGGACATTAAAACAAAGGTTTTCAGAACTAGACCGGACGTCGAATTGGACCTCCGGACGGTTCACCGGTCTAATGAACTGGGTCAAAAAATGCATCGAAACCAAAAATAATAATAGAAAAAGAAACGGTCCTCCGGTCCAGTTTTCAAAACACTGATTAAAACAAACAATACAAACAACAATATAAAACAAACAAACTAGTAAATACCGAAAGGGACATGGGATTCCTAACCCCCTAACGTCAGCATGACGTCAGGTCATGATAGAATACACCACCTGCCATAAAGTAAACTGTAGTTTACTTAAAAAAACATAAATTGCGTTTTAACTTTATTGGGAACTAGCACAGCAGTTTGCACCCTGACCCATGAGATTCCCAACCCTTTGTTCCACCCCATATTCCCACCACCTTATTACTTCTGCATTTATTCCCACCTTATTACACCATCATAATACTTCTGCTACGTTCGTCTTTACCATCCATTCGCCCGTCTTCCCAATGCTACGTTCGTCTAACCAACAACATATTATGCTCTGTTTTTTGTTTGTAATAAACAGAGAGGTCGATAATGTCGTTGTTATGCTCTGTTTTAGTTTGTAACAGGGATGGGTCGATAATAACAAAAACATTTCTTTGAAAAAGAAGAAACATAAAGAAGAAACATATGTTCTTTTTGTTGTTATGCTCTGTTTAATTTACATTTTTTTTATTGCTTGATTGAAGTGTTCAAAAAGAAGAAACATAACCACACTCCTACCTTTTAACTAGTAGGTGATGGGTTTATAAATGGGTTTATAGTTTGTAACAGGGATGTAGGCTTTAATGGGTCGATGTTTGTAACAAGGATGTAGGCTTTAATGGTCGATGTTTACAGTTTGAAGAAATGGGTTTACAGTGAATAAATGGGCCAATGTTTTCACTTTTCACTTTTTTTAGTTTTTATCACATATTTTCGCTTAACACAGGGCCGACTTAAGCATAAGGTAGCTGATGCTTTAGGCCCCAAAATTTTAAGGCCCCCAATTTTATAAGGCTATCATTGTCTATTTTGTATAAGTAAATACATCACCGATCATGTAATATATGTTCAGAAAGAGTATGGAAGAAAAATTTAAAACATATGACATGTGATTGTAAACGTTTTGAATTCCTCTGTTTTTCGTGGAGATATGCTCTTTGAAGAAGATGATTTAGGTGAGAGAACTTGTGTGTATGTGGCCCTAGTGAATGAAATGAATTAGTCAACTTCTTTTGTCCTTTAGTTCTTTTTTATAAATTATTGTTTCATATCTAAAATACGAGGAAGATGATTTAGGTGGCAGCTTTTTACACTTTTCAGACCCATTTTCAGGTGGGTGTATATTTCCACCACCCCATACCGAAATGCCCCACCCCTTGTGGTGTGGACTGTGGTATAAAAGGTGTTGGGGTTTAATGGGGATGTTGGGAGTTCAAGTCTCATAAGAGGCAAAAAAAAAAGTGATGAAAAAAGGGTTTAAGAAGGGGTGTAAAAAATGGGGGAGGAAATTAGCCGTTCAAAAAAAATATACCGAAACGAAATAACAAGATTACATCTCTAATATTGAAATCACACCATCTCTTTTAGGTTGAGTTTTTTTTTAACTTTGATCTACTTCTCAGTCTCCTCTTTTTTAATAGAGAGAACTACACAATTAATCTTTATGGTTTATCATTAGTTTCACCTTTAAGTATTAAAGGTTTAAAATTTTCATGTTAAGGTGTTAAGTTTAGTTTTTTTAACATAATAGTGTATTAACACTAACGGGAGTTAATTTAACTGAGTTTACCCTCACGTGACAAATGGTAAACCACAAGGACCAAAGGTGAAACTTAAGTGGAGCCCACCACCAACCTCAAAGGTAAAACTAATGGTAAACCATAAGAACTAATTGTGTAGTTCTCTCTTTTTAATATATGGTTTTCTTGTTGTTGTGCACAAAAAAAAAATCTAACTCTCAGCCATACGGAAACATTCATTTTGTTTTCTTCCACCGTTTTAAAGTTAGGTATGTTGTTTTTATTAAATTTTATCTCATTCCTTGACTTCCAGATTTTGCCAATAAGCTGTAAGGTCATACAGGGCTTTCCGTGATAGCCTGGTCGTGATCATCGCAAGCACCGCCCTGCCTCCATCGTGATGGTTAAATTTCATTGCGGCTACGACATGCATCACACTCGCGAGACGTTAGGCAAACCGTTTAAAATGATAAAAGAAAATTACGTTTTACATATATACATATTTATCACCATTTCACTTCCCAAATACAAAATTCTTCTCCTATCACATTCACAATTTCAACAATGGTGCTTTGGACGAATAAGAAGGAACTTACGCTAATTATCGCGCACGACAATGTACACGAAGATACGGCATCAACAAGCCGGGGTGGTTCACAATGGGCTAAAGTTTTAGCCGAGTTTGGTGTACTAGTCGGAGGAACACAACGTAGTTGTGATTCAATCTCGCACAAGTATAACGATCTCTTTGAGAAGTGTAAAGCCTTTGAACAAGTTTTTTAAAAAATCAAGAATACGCCCAACACCCTAACCTAACCAAAGACATGCTCATAGACCTTCCTCAAACATCGTATGTTTTTTAGGTCGGCCAAGATTTTTCACATGTTTCGTTGTGGCAAATGTTATGGCGAAAATTACGTTAGGTTTAGTTATATTTTCTAGTTATTATGTAATGTCTATGTTATTTTAGTTTTAGTTTATGTAATGTTTTTATTTTATTTAATGTAATGTTATTTTATTTTATTTAATCTAATTTTATTTATTTTTTAGTTTATTAAAAAAAGTTAGTGATGGGTGTAATGACTACCCCTAGTGGCCTAGTGTTTGTGATGGAATGTGATAAAATGAGTGGACGTATGAGAATTGAGTAGTGATGACGGATGGTGTGATGACCACCCTACCCACCCTAAGAAAGACTACACATATCAACTTTTTCCACTCTCTTGAGCCTGTATATGTAGCCACGACACAAATACATTCCACCATGCTGATTTAGCAATCAAACATGTAACAAAAAGATGATTCCGACGTAGAAGAGAAATGTAGACACAGATCAAAGATGGTGAGGAGAGAAGATGGATGGTATGTAGCGACAATTGAACATAATGGCTAACCGGGTTTTATTAAAACAATGCCCAAAAGACGCACGGATTGGATTTGCACGCACTAAGGGGCTGTTTGGTACGTGCTGAACCAGTAAGTGCTGAACCAGTAAGAGGTCTGAATGGGTAAGAGGGTCTGAATCAGTAAGTGCTGAACCAGTAAACTGGTGTTTGGTTAAACCACTGAATAACTCTATAAAATTACTATTTTACCCTTAATATATTTTTTATAAAAACATAAAAATCAAAGACACACTTCACACCACACAACATAAAAAATCTTTCTTTTTCTTTCCCACCTACTTTTCCTTTCCCTGTTTATTTTCTTTACCAACAACAACGAACACATTCCACACAACCAAACACATACATGATCTCCCTTCCCATGTTTCATTTTCTTTCTTGTTCTAAAATCAAATATACACACACCACACCACAGAAACAGTTGGGTGGAAGAGAGGGAGGCGGCGGGGCTGTTGGGTGGTGAGGAGAGGGAGGAGTAGGGCGGCGCTGTTGGGTGGTGAGGAGAGGGAGGAGTAGGGCGGCGTTGTTGTGTGGTGAGGAGAGGGAGGAGTAGGGCGGTGCTGTTGGGTGGTGAGGAGAGGGAGGAGGAGGACAGCGGCCGGCGGGAGGTGGTGAGGAGAGGGGTGGGGGCGGCGGCCAGCGGAGGTGGTGAGGAGAGGGGTGGGGGCGGAGGTGTTGGGTGATGGTGTGTAGGTTGTTCTTGATAAAGAGAAGAGAAGGAAATATAGAGGAGAAGGGTAGCAAGGGTATTATTTTCATTCAGCAATGTTTTGATGCTGTAGTGGGCAGACTTAACTGAATGATTAAGAGGGTGGGATTTTTGCAACCAAACACCTCTAACCTCTGTCCGAATAAGAGGTTCACCTCTTAATGAACCATTAAGAGGTGAACCAAACAGCCCCTAAGAAACAAAAGAATCACGATCAATGTGCGAGTCGAACGTTTGGATGCATGGATACGATACATTTGTGAAACTTTAACCTGTTAATCTATTTAAGAAACTTGTCAACGCCACTACCCAGCTATTGGCGGATCTTCCTACGGGTCAAACGAGGCCCCTGCCCACCCAACTTTTTCGCTTCGTGGTGTAAATTTACCGAAAATTTTCAAAAAAAAAAAAATTCATATGTATTGAGTTCGACCCTACCAGGTTTTTTGTTCAAGATCCGCCATTGACCTGAGCTTAGGAGAAATTTGTTAAATACATTTCATTTCATAAATATGATGGAAGACCTCATGATTAAAAAAGGTTTTATAAAACTAGGCATTAATTATTTAAACAAACTCTTGTAAATTTAAACAAATCCAACTTACCCAATGCAACACTAATAAGCAACTATTGTAACAAAATTTTACAAAGATCAAAAGTAGAGAGAAATTTCATGGCTTTGATTGCATATAGGCCGCCGAAAGACTATCACATTTCAGTTTCCGTCTGTAATCTACAAAAAACGCGCTACTAGTTTGACTGGGAAACTGGTAAACCGATAGCCCAGATATCGAATTGGATCTAACGTTTAGCTACTCGAGATGATACATAAGTAACGGTCTACAACTGACAAAACTAGGAGTTTGATGCTTACTCATGAGCAGGGATTAGGAAATTTTGAATGAACCTCATCTATTTCTGCAATCATCTCTGGATTAAGCTTCACTTCACAAGCGTTCACAACCTGTTCAAGTTGCCATAGTTTTGTAGCTCCGAAAATGGCACTGCTCACAACAGGATGTCTCAAAACAAAAGCTGCCAACAATACCAAAAACAAGTTACATATCACAACCATCAAGAAATACGCATACAGTCAGAATAAATTTTAAGAATTGGTTGGTTGGTTGGCGACAGGGCGGGACGGGACCCACAGCCAATATGACACAGTCGAGTTTTAGTAGTTTTGTAGTGCGTACCTATTGCAAGGGATACCGGATGGATACCATAACGTTCTGCAATAGAAATGTATGCCTGCAGAATTTTGTTAGATCAGAAAATGATGTAGTAACATATTCGACCATAATAAAACGAAAGTGAACTATATTTAACCATCAGCATGACATATAAGCTCAATATCATAATCAAATCAAGTAGAACATAAGTGATATTAAAAAAAAAAAAAAGAAATGATGTCAATTTTACAAAGTAAGAGATGGGATTTACTTTAGTAGCTTCTCTAATGGTGTGATTTGATAGGTTGTATCTGGATTCCCCTTCGGAATACCTGCCTCTGAAAAGATTCAAACGAGCATCGGCTGCACCACCATCAGGTAACAGATACTTTCCGGAAAGCAAACCCATTGCCAAAGGGCTATACGCCAGCAATCTAACCCTATTCAGTTATTGTAGAAAAACAACAAAAAGCACCATCAGCATCAAAGTCGGGTTCAGATTATAAAAGCATCAAAGATGTGAAGGTGGCGGCGGTGGAGGACGTTGGTAGTGGTAGTGGTGGTGATGTCGACGCGACGTGTGGTAGAGACAAATAATCGCCGTGGGTGGCGCTAAGCCATTTGGGCCCATTTTAAGTAAACTAGTTTTATAATTTGAGTAGACACATATTGACCCGGTGTCTAATTTGAGTTGACCAAAATGACATACACAAATTGTTTTTGCCCAAGTCAGCCATTTTTTGCCTACATTTACAGTAGTAGCCAATGCAAACATACCTCTCCAAGTGACAGCATTCTGCCAATCCCGAATCAAAATTTCGGCAGAGCAAGTTGTATGAGTTCTACAACATTAATGAAAAATACTGTCATTAGATGTGGCAATAGGGGGAGAGGGGGGGGGGGGGGGGGGGAATCGATCGAAATGGCTTGCAGGTCAAAACAGGTCACCTCAACTTGGACAAACCTTAAACGCTTTTTACTCTATTGTTTTAAATTTAAAATATATAAATAGGTAAAGGACTAAATATGATTATGAAACTATTTTATGTCAATGAAAATTCAACCTTTTTGTCCCAAGTGATTTAGGACTTTTATGCATTTAATGAGCTTTGGATGATTGTTGACCCATATGACTTTTACTTTCAAATCTTTTAGTTAAATGTGTCTAGCCCGTTAGTCCGTCATAGATAAAACGTAACCCAAATAGACCCATTTTGGTAGCCTCTTAATGGTCGTCAAGAGGCTACCTCTGTCTGTAGCTTCTAAATGGTTAAGAGTTAACCTTAAGTCTGAATGGTTAAGAGGTAAACCTCTTAATCATTCATTCAGACTTAAGGTTAACTCTTAACCATGGCATTAAGAGGTTATGAACCATTAAGACGTAGCCTCTTAATGACCATTAAGAGGCTACCAAACAACCCCTAATGTAATATTTAAACCACAAGTGATACAATACCTGAACAGATATTATCCTTGGATAAGCGGGATTATTTTCAGCAGCCTGTAGGAACTTCATGACCCCATATGGTGTTTCGTTACTGACACCGATGAATCTGATCTACACAAAGTTTCACCGTCTATCGTTACATGTAATGTTGATTTGGTGTACAAATGATAACTATGGGTGACTTGATGATATGAGTACAAACCTTACCAGCATCAACTGCTCGTCCTAAGGCATCAAGTTGTTCTTCAAAACTAACATGATTATATTGTCTGGCAGGATCATAATCAGTTTCTCCAAACATTGGAACATAGCTGCAACAAATTCAGGACATAATTTAGAAGAAATTATTATAAAAAAATATGACTAGGTATTTAAAGGGATGGCATGGCATACAAACCGGTCAGGCCAGTGCACTTGATAAAGATCAATATAATCAGTCTGCGCGCGCAGCAAGCTGCATGAGTTCTCCAATATACAAAAACCATCCATCAAACCTTTACACACATCATACAATTAGAGCACAAAAAGTAGGTAACAATCGAGCAGTCATCTTGCCCAAGCATACAACTAGAATTGTTAAAGCATGTTTAGGTGATCTATACAGAATCAATCTCTCATGAGTCTACAAGAACGAGACATCTTTAATAGCTAACAATGTACACAACTACACAAGTATTCTTGTGAAACACGTGCAGTGTTAGATTTAGCAGTAATGTGAATTAACCTATTGTCGATTGCCTCCTTTATATTCCTGCTATCCAGGCTTGTTGGGCCGCCTCGAATCCAAGTAATTTGCCCTGAAGGGCCACTAACCTGCAAACATAATTAGAAATAACCACACCAATTATATTAAAATCAATAAGCAAATTCACAAAGCAACCACTTCCTATCTTGGTTTTAAAAAGTGGGCGTAAGGTCATCTTGAAAATGGCCCGGGACCTTGAACGGTGCCTCGTGCACATGTGGGTCAAAAATAAAGTGTACATAGAGCAACGCCTCATGTACGTGAAGCATCGGTACATTGGGAGTTTTTGTGCATGGGGATGTTGTACAATACGCTTTCGCCTTTCTTAGGTTGTACACCTAAACAGTTCGAGTTTATTTATTAAAACACATATAAAGTATAGCTAATTTTAGCTAGCGATACTAAAACCTATGAGATATATAAAGGACATAAATGCTCTTGCACTTCACGAACTAAGAACAGTGCACATTTGCGGGTCGGTTTTGGACCTTATCGCCTCAGTCCTCTTCTAGCTCTTTTAAAAAGAAGCCTATATGCCTCGCGCTTTTAAAACCAAGCATCCTATCATCCTATACCTAAGTGAACCCTAATAGGGCTTATCAATATCATACATGAATGATGAACCCATTCCTTCCATAAATATTCCTAGGCAAAACAAAACTCATATCATTTGCTTATATAATACAAAATTACAAATCACTTACTTAAGCCTAAAAATAACAAGCACACATACATTGTAACACAGGTGCACAGAAAAACTAGTTCCAGAACGGAACCAATTTAGAACCGACAGGAACAGGCTGCTCAGGGGCGGACCTAGTTAGTAACTAGGTGCCGCGTCCGTTGCTACTCAACTTCGCGCGCGTAGTGGAAAATTTGTTTTTTTTACGAAATTTGGAAAACATTACTACTAAAATGAAAAAAAAAATGAAAAACGTTACTACTGAAAATAGTTTCTAGATCCGCCACTGAGGCTGCTTGACACCGGTCTTAAAACCCCTTTGATGAAACCAATTTGGAACCGGTTAATTTTGTTACTAAGACACAATGTCTTACCCATATTCACAAATGAACATAAAACGGGTCGACCCAAATGATGACACACCACACAACCCTACACAATTTACACCACTAGTTATACCAGCTAATAAAAATCTGTCTATATATAAAAGGAAACAAAACAATAACCTTAGTTGCAAAAACAACACGATCACGAGCAACTTTCCTGTCTCTAATCCACCGACCAAAGTACTCTTCACTCCGTCCATGTGTTTCTGCACGTTGTGGCACTGGATACCTTAAAATCCCACAAACACATTAAATAAATAAATAAATAATCCATAATTATTCAATTAAATAAAACTTATAGAAAAAAAAGGGGGGGCTGACATTACATTTCAGCAGAATCAAAGAAGTTAATTCCAGAATCAAATGCTTTGTCTAACAGGTTAAAAGATTCAGGTAATGTGTTCTGCTCACCAAACGTCATTGTTCCTGTCAATAATAAAATTATATAAGCAAGTAAAACATATTTTATTTTATTTTAGTTGTGATTGATGATTGATTGGTTGGGTTGGTTACCTAAGCAGAGTTTAGAGACTTGGAGATTAGGGGAAAGATTTGTTAAAGGGATTATTGACATTGTAACTCAATTGCAACAGATAAGGTGTATTATATTTACATGTTATATTTATGATAATGTGATTGGAGTTGCAGGTCAGAAATGGGGTTGACGTAGAGGTGCGCACTCGTTTGGTTGGTTGTTTATCGGTTCCAATAGAAACTGGTTTGGATTTATACTGGTTTTGTACCGGTTTATTGGTCACAAATTGATTTTTTACCCAGTTTCGGTTTTGATTTCGTTGGTTCAGGTTCAGTACTTTTAAAATCATATAAATTACGTAATTTTAACTTTTAGGTTTTTTAAATAAAATAAATGAAATTTAATACAAGAAAAACAAGTTTTATTTGTGTTTATGGCCAAAAATGTTTTTTTTTACTTAAACCGGTTTTTGTTAAGTTTATGTTTTTTTCGGTTTTTAACGGTACCGGTTCCAGTTTGGGTTTATTTGACTGGTTTTAGCGTCGGTTTAGGCCCGGTTTTCGGTTCGGTTTCGGTTTGGGATTTTTTAGTACCAGTTTTTATTCGGGTCAGGTTTTGCCGATTTTGGTTCCCCAACTGATTTTTTTTCCACCTCTAGGTTGAGGAACCTATAAAGCTGTAGGGTTGGTGAGACCAATGAAATCTGACACACAGTTGGGCCGCTCAAACGTGATCCATGTAAAAAATGATGTGTGAGAGAGAAACTGTTGAGCCAGATGGGCCTACGCTTAATTTGGGCTGACAACTTTGGAATCATAAAGAATGCATAAGCAAACCCCCCAAGAAAATTGCTTGGAAAAGTCAAAAGTTTGGTTTGGTTAAAAGTAGTGGCTTGATTTATACGGTCATTAGTTGCATTCAAGATAATCTAACAAATATGGAATAGTATGTGATGAAATATGGAAAGGGGTAATAAAATGAAGGGAACTAATTGTCATGTTATTTATTTATTTTCATCATAATTTTATATATAAGAATAATTAGTATATATAAAATTACATTTAACATATTAAATAAAAATTGCATAAATAAAAAGCTTGTTTAGGCTTGCTAGCCGACTCGAATTCGATATGTGAAGCTCAGGCTCAAGCGTGTTTATTAAACGAGCCTCAATAAAAACATGGACTTGAGATCAAGCTTGTTTAAGCTCGGCTCAATTTGAGTTTTCAGTGAGTTGAACCCTAGGGGCTCCCCTTGTTTACAATGCTAAGAGAAAGTACAAGATAGATTTCAAAGACTAACCACCAAAAAGATAGGGACTCAACTAATATAGAAGCGTTTATTAGAAGTTCACAGTTTCATATTATATATATAACACTAGGTTATCTTCCGGGAACTTTCCGGCATAGACAAATCTAATATGAAGTGATAAAATGTGTGTATCATAAAATGAATAAGTCGTTTCTTTCAGAAGAAAAAAGAAATTTGTAAAGGATCAACACTTGATAACTCATAAAATCTACTTCTAATTCTACGTTTGCGTCTCTTGCTCGAGTGAAGTCTTTGTATAACTTTTCACTTCCTCAAGGCACTCTAAGGCTACGATGTGAAACTGGGAAAATAACCAAATTGATATCAAGGATATGTCAGGATGATGATGATAGACAATTCTGATGTGTAAAGTGATCATATATGAAAGAATGACATACTTGTTCAATCTTTGTTAATATAATCGATCACCAATGCTTGCACTCGAAAGGATGGGAGGAAAGGAGGTTAATGGGATTGTGAATCAAGCGGATATCGCAATGGATAGTTTGGTTGAATGTGCAGATTACCTAAGTGAGAAGACGGTGGCCAAGGTGGTTGAGATACTTAAGACGGCTCAAACAGTGAGATTCTTGGTGGTTATGGCTCAACGTCAGCCGAGGATTAGGCGGTGGGGCCAGTTGAGGAAGATTGAGACTCGTGGGGACGTTAATCTTCCTTAACGAGATTGAGGGGTTAATCGATCTATCAATTTTCAGTATGATGTTGTTTTGTCTACTTTGGTGTTTTGGTGTCTGACGGTGGCAAGTTTTTGTTTTTATGTTTTTTCGGATCGAATTAGTGTCATTTTCCTCTTTCCACTTTCCATGGTTTTGTTTGTGTTGTAAACTACAACTATCAACCATGTCGTCAAGGTGGTCTTAAATAAAACTTTTCGTTCTCTTATTTGGTTTTTTTTTAACAGCAAACACCATATCATAAATATAGGAACGAGCCAGCAAGAAACTGTAAAACCCAAGACACAACACGATTACAAAATTATGCCACGTACATTAAATTCACACCACCTTTCCTAAACCACATCCTTCCATTTAGTCCTATTTGTTATCCATAAGAACGAGTATTTGGTTATTTATATAACAACGATTATATTCATATACAAAACAAGAACAAAAGCAGCTGGTAACTGAAAAAGTGGAAATAGTTCCCACACCCAGATAACGTAGGAAATAAAGCACACTCACTATATTTTTACATTAGAAACAGTGTGAGTAACAGTGTGAGTGTGAACACTACACCAATTCTCCCAAACAATCGCCACCGATTTATCCCCATTCGTCACCCAGGAGAATGAATGAAGTCAACGTGGGGCTAGCCCACTTAATAGAGGCGTATGTCTCTTAGAAGGAAGGTTTAAGGTTCAAACATTGGCAAGGGGAATAATTTAGAATATTTGATATAAAATAGAGTAGGAGAATCATTCGCCGTTAAAGTTGATTAGAGTTCCATATTCCTAACCTGTCAATTGCTTCGCAGATGTGTACAAAACAGGTATTTTTTAGAATCGGTTTGGTCAACTTTGGTCAAAACCGCTTTGTTGGAAAATATTCAAACCCTATTTAAATCGGTTTAGGTCCAGTTGAAGTGGTTTGGGTCATAACTGGTCTTTTTTTTTAAGAAAATACATTTGGTATGGTTGAAACCGACTTGGTTCAAACCTACTTGGGTTGAAATCGGTTTGGGTCAAGTTGAATCAGGTTTGCCTCAAACCGGTTTGGTAGTGCAAATCTGGTCCGGTTACAAACGGTTTGGAAACCCAAACCAATTTTTTTGTACATCTCTACGTGAATGTATGTAAATTGGAAACAGATATGATGATGATTTGAGATTATTCAACAAGGGTTATTGCAACACTGACTGAACTTGTGTATTGTGGAAGATGGAGTGATCTGTTTAACAAAATGGAACCGAAACTACACCCAGAAGTGAGAGAAGCTTTAAAGACGAAGACGATATGTGAACATGCAATGACCACAGTGGTAGTCATAAGCGGAGCCAACCATTCGGTTCTTATTAAGGTTACATGTTTGGAAAATATTCATGCAGCAAACTCCATTACATATGGTTGTGTGTTTCCTTCTTGATGTATAGTGTTAAGAGATGAATGAATGTGAGATGTTGGTTTCAACAGTTTTTCGAGTATTTCACCTAGAGAACACCTCACATTGAGCTTCGAGAGACATCACAAGGAAAACATGTCATACATTATAGCAAGTTAGCAACCAATTGACTACATGTCCGCCTTGGCCATTTCCTTGTCAAGGTATCCCTCACTTGATCTTTATATACATTTGTGGTATATAATTCTAACTAGATATATGTGTATTATTGGTTTAGGACAAAGATTATATGTTTTTTGAACTGGAGACAGTGAGATCAAGCACCTTAAAATGAGAGATCGAAACGGATATAAAAAAGGTCATCATCCATTTGATTGTAATGAGCGAAACAGCACCTCGTCAATGATGGACCTGGATAGTAACCATCACTTATCTTGTGCAGTCATAAAGGAAAAGCATTCCAGTGCCCGATATCTCCTAAGTTCATCCCCTGATGTCGTCGCCCTGTTGAAAAAAATCAGGAAAAAGCATACAAGTAACTCAAATGCAATTTTATAACAAACCTCCTAAAAATTAAAAGTTTATTTATGCAAAATATTGTCCCACAAACATTATTATTGATTACATTAACTCTAATATGAAAATAAAGTATCTTTTGACTGGAATGACCTGTTGATTAACAGGTTAAGCAAATCCTATATACCATATCAAGAAATAATACACCATACAAAGACAACTCAGCATATCCCAGAAACTATGATAAAAAGGCAACAAATTGAATACTTACATATATGATTAGATTATTTCAACAATAATCCAACTTCTTTAGTCATCATTCCATGAATATTTTCTTCTAACCCTTACTCTCTCACCCTTAAAATGGATGTATTTCCATTCACTCAAATACTTGTTAAGAACTAATTGTTGTTTCTCCATTTCACCAACATTTTTAAAGGCGCGTGCAACTTTTCTCACAGTGTCCTCATCAGGTTTTACTCCTAGTTCTTCCATATCTGCGAACACCTGATTATTTACAAGATTAGTTTCATTCAAATCATATCGATTATTATTAACGTAGATAGGTAGGTAGGTACCTCTATGATGTGATGAGGCATGTTATGATGTGCATACAAGGATATCATCCTTGAAAACAACCTTCGCGAGATAGATCTTTCATGGGTATGCAAAATCATATTCCAAAATGATTGCGCTTCATCTACCCTTTGGTCCATATCAAATGCCAAAAGGAGGGTGTCAAATGTTCCCATTGTCATTCCTTGACCTTTGCCAAACATCCATTTCGCCACCTGTTTTTTATATAAGAATCGCAATCACATAACACACACTATTGGTTGGTAGATTTGTTACTCGCCATGTATAGCAAATAACATTTAATTAGGAAATATGTTCATACTTGAATAACTCGTTTCCATTGTTTCCGTTGTTTTAGGATATTAAGAGCCTTGGCTACTGCTATCACCGCGAATTCTGTTTCCCAAGCTGTCCATTTATCAAGCGCTCCATAAATAACTTCTTTCTCATTTGGCAAGCCACAAACCTGTAAGTTCGAATTTCGAAACCCAATAAAAATTGATCCAACTAAAAATTTAAAACTTTCTAGCAAACTAACTAACTAAGCACGTACAGTTCGAACAAGATCCAGCGCCTTTTGCCCAGATGCTGCAGAATCTCTCTTATTCCATAAGTGGTGTTCTTTTTTGGCAATTTTTCTACAATAATTTTCAAACCATCCCTAATTTTATATATATAAAAAAAAACAATAAATAAGGGGCAAATTAAAATTAATACTTTTGAATTTTAGTTGTCTCAAATTATAGTAGACTTCTAACTAATGGTGATTTCTTGTTTTATTCTTAATAAAACTACAATTCTGCACCTTTCTCTACGTATGGTACAACATTTATGTAAAATCACTACGTATATTCAAAACTTTAATACACCTTGACTGCAAGTTATATAAATTGTCTAAAAACATTAAGTTGCAAGTAAAATTTAACTTGATTGATTCCCAAACACACATCTCTTGTTCAAATATCTTGGATTCTTGGTTACGATATAAACATACTATGGTATTGATCATGGTTTTAGGTGGAACCTTGGTACATAGAGACATATTTCTATAATTCTATCATTTATGTGTGTGACGATAAAATCTTTACACTTTTTTATTAGTTTTTGCCTCTTCAATTGGATTGCTTTGATTTGTATACAATGCAAACTACTAACAGGCTTCCAGTTGTATTTCAAATAAAGGGATAGTATCAGTATACCGGTCCACATCATTCGACTTGATCAGTTGACGAGGTCTTTGACTGTTGACAATGTGCCGAATCGGCTATGAATTAAAAAGAAAAAAACAACTTCACATTTTATATAAATCTATTATATCAACCATAGTTATCAAATGTGCTAGGTGCACTCAAGGCACAAAAAAAGCGAGGGTCTAAGATAAAAAAAAAAAGCGAACAAAGAAAAAAAGTAAAAAATATATTTTGTATTGAAAAATAATACTATTATTCAAATAAAATAAACAAAAGTAGTTATAACATTTAATAGAATCTATTTAGTATGAAAAGTGTTAAGATATTTGAGTAAAAGCAGTTCTTCTTAGAAAAAAGGTCTAGCTGTAATCGGGCCATAATTTAGAGAATTTAGCTAGAAACTCTCCAGAATTTAGGAATCTAGCCATATCTAAACCTAAACCGTCACCTGGATAATTAAAGCGCAATTGCCTTGCCTCGCCTCGCCTAAAAAAATGGGGCCTAGGCACAAGAGGCAAGGTTTTTAACAACATGATATCAACATACAATTTAACAAAAGTAAAAATAATAAATGAGTTAATAGCCAAAATCGTCCCTGAGGTTTGGTCACTGTTGCCACTTCAGTCCAAAACCCAAACGTCTGAAATCTGGGTGTGCAGGCTTTTGATTTTTTGCCACATTCGTCCCTGACACTAACCCAGTTAACTTATCTCGTTAACTCTAGGGGCATTTTTGACTTTTTGCCTACAAAATCGAGAGCATTTTAGACATTTTGCATTTAAAGCTAAATAAATACAAGAACAAAAATAAAAAACCTACTTTAAGGGAGAGAGAGAGCAGAGATAGAGAGAGAGAGGAGAGAGATAGAGAGAGAGAGCAGAGAGGAGAGAGAGGGAGAGAGCAGAGAGAGATAGAGAGAGCAGAGAGGAGAGAGAGACTACAGACGCAGAGAGAGATATAGAGAGAGAGAGTAGAGAGGAGAGAGACAGACGCAGAGAGAGATAGAGAGAGAGCAGAGAGGAGAGAGGGAGAGAGAGACAGACGCTGTGATGGTGCTCGTCGGTGGTGACAGGGAGAGAGCAGAGAGGAGAGAGGGAGAGACAGAGAGAGAGAGAGAGCAGAGAGGAGAGAGGGAGAGCAGAGAGAGATAGAGAGAGAGCAGGGATAGAGAGAATAAATCGAAGGATGAGTGGGTGTTTAGGGTTACGATTAGGGTGGTTCAAGGCAGCGGAGATGATGGTTGTTTAGGGTGGTTGTGGCGGCGGAGGTGATGGTTGTTTAGGGTGGTTGTGGCGGCGGAGGTGATGGTTGTTTAGGGTTGAATCGCTGCCTCCCTCTCTCTATTTCTCAGATCCCTCGATTCCTCTCTCAGATTCCTCTCTCTCTTTCTCTCGTATGTCTCCCTCTCTCTCTCCCTCTCTCGTCTGTCTCTTTCTCTCGTCTGTCTCTCTCTCTTTCTCTCGTCTGTCTAGAATAGGGTGGTGGTTGTGTGAGGGTAGTGGTGGTGGTGGTTGTGTGAGGGTGGTGGTGGTGGTGGTGTGTGATGATGGCAGGTCTAAATGGAGAAGAAGGTAGGCAAAAAGTCAGAAATACCCCCGAACTTAACGAGATAAGTTAACTGGGTTAGTGTCAGGGACGAATGTGGCAAAAAATCAAAAGCCTACGGACCCAGATTTCAGACGTTTGGGTTTTGGACTGAAGTGGCAAAAGTGACCAAACCTCATGGACGATTTTGGCTATTAACTCAATAATAAATACTTACCTTTTGTGCAGGAAAGAATGTTTTGATTCCTATCTACAACAAGAAAGAAAAAATAAAATGAAATTAATAACAGAACATGAAACATTAGAGAAAGAGAGTGGGATTAAGTATTGTTTAGACCTGATATGATGAAATTGGGAATAATAATAGCATGCCTGTCTAATTATTCAAACATCAAATACCAACTGCAAATTTTAACAACACTTATTAATTGAACATAATACATGGCTTAATTGCGAAGACGAAGTTTTGAAGGTACCTCTATGAGACCGAATAGACGGACGCCTCTAGTTTGCGATTTACTTCGGTGGTAGGTTTAGCCTTTAGGACGGCCGTTGGTCGGTGGTTTAGCAGAAGAAAGTTGAGTACCTATCTTTTTAGTGGTTAGTCTTTGAATAGGATTTGATAAAGAGTTAATTACACGGATGGTCCCTTTGCTTTGCTTATATTGCAAGTTTGGTCCTCAAAACTTTAAAATTACATGGATGCTCCTCGTGATTTGAAGTTTATAACGCTGACGGTCCCTGCCCCTAACGATCGTCTATTTTGTCTGTTAAAGGCATATAAAATGACAAAACTACCCTTTGTTATCTAAGAAAAAAACATAAATAATTAAGTTAAATAAAAAAGTTAATACTAATCCTCAAACCCAACACCACCCTTCTCCTCATCTTCTTCGTACACCACCCCACCTCAACCCTTCTCCCTTCATCTGCTGCGTAACAATGGTGTGATACTTGTGGGTTATGTGGGTTGTCGTCAGTGGCCAGGTGGAGTGATGTAGGTGACGTGCGACGGTTGTGGCTATTGTTTTGCTCATTGGAATCTCAAACGGGGGTGGCAGCAGTGTGACTGTTTATGAGTTTTTGAAAGTGATAGTAGTGGTTCTGGGATGGTGGTAGTTTGGGGAGGTGATGGTGGTGATGGTTTATGAGGTTGTGGTGGTTTGGTGTAGGTAAAGAAAAAGATAGGTGGGTGAAGATAGGGTGGTTATTTTTTAAATAAAAATGATTTAATTAATTTGTTTAGTCTTTTTAGAGGGTTAAATTAGACATTTCACGCTCACTTAACTGAGAAATTTAACGCCCGTTAGAGGTAGGGACCAACTGAGTGCAAAATGCATACCCCTGGGATCATCCGTGTTAATTGAAGGCATTTATACAATGTGTGTACCACATGGACCATCCGTGTAATTAACTATTTTCCAAACCTAGATCAATAATATCAATAAACCTGTTCTAAAAAAACAGTATAAGAAAACTTCATAAAAACATAATCAACAAAACGACTCAATCTAATTACTAAACGAAATTAGAGCAAATTTCATTAAAAAAAACATAATCATAGCAGAGTTTGATAAAAAAACAGTATTAAATCCATAAAATTACAAGAAAATGGAGAAGAATAATAGTTATACCTTGAGAGAATAAGGGATTGAAAAGATATTAGTTAGTTTGGCTGATGAATGAAGGGGCTGGATTAGGATTCAATTTTATCCGCGTAAATATATTCGGTGGTGGGCGCCTGCTGCTGTAACGGATTATTGATTTTGATGTGATTTGATTTGATTTATCATTCACATGTTTTCAAGGGTTTTGGATGATATTATTGCAAAAGTAGTTAGACCATAGGGTGTGGGGGCGGCATAGGATAGGCAAGGCATGGCTATGCCGGGCCATGCTACACCACCCCCCTGGTCCGGCTTGGCTTAGGGGCGGCATGCACGGCAAGATTATGCCGCTGGTGCCGTTGAATGAGGGGCTGCCACGTGTATTTGAACGTTGGGGTGCAACAGCTAGTTAAAAAAAAGTTTTTTTTTCAAACTATTTAAACCAAACACTCCCTACCTTTTTTCATCACAACTTTTATAAAAACTCTCTCAAATACTCTCACTATATTTAAACCAACAATTATTTATAAAAAAATTTCAAACTCTCAAACAACCATGTCGCTATCATCTTCTTCGTCGTCTTCGTCTTCTTCGGGTTCATCATCTACAAACGAAGCCGTAAATATTGTTATAGACATCGTGGGGCAAGCGGCGCAGATTATTGCCGAGGAGCAAGGAGATGAAGTCGATTCGGTACCTCGAACTAGGAAAGCGGCTATAAATAGAGACCGAGAGGGTAAGTTTTATATATTTTTTATTATTTATGTGTATTATATATTTTTTTTAAATATAGTGTAGATTTTTATTGTGTGTATTATATATATATTTTTTAAATATAGTGTAGATTTTTATTGTGTGTATTATATATATATTTTTTAAATATAGTGTAGATTTTTATTGTGTGTATTATATATATATATTTTTTTTAAATATATGTAGATTTTTATTGTGTGTATTATATATATTTTTTTGTAAATATATTGTAGATTTTTATTGTGTTAATATTTTTGTAAATATGTGTAGGTGCCCATGATAGATTGGTGGCCGATTATTTTGCCGACGAACCCTTATACTCGGCCGAAGTATTTAGGCGTCGGTATCGAATGAGTAGAAGATTGTTCTTGCGTATAGCCGATGATATGGCTAACTTCGAGCCATTTTTTACCTTACGATACGATGCTAGAGGCAAAAGAGGGTTCACCACCATACAAAAATGCACGGCGGCACTTCGGCAACTAGCTATCGGGACTGCGGCGGATTCCTGGGACGAGTATTTAAAAATGTCGGAAAGAACTTCACGAGAGTGTCTGTACAAGTTTAGCAAGTGTGTGGTGAAGCTTTACAGCAAGAAATATTTGCGAAAACCAAACTCCAGTGAGGTCCAACAATTGTATCAGTTTCACCACCAACAACATTGTTTTCCACGAATGCTCGGAAGCATTGATTGCTACCATTGGCCTTGGAAAAACTGTCCGGTAGCATGGCGCGGATGTTCAAACGAGGAGATCAAGAATATCCTTCAATAATCTTGGAGGCGGTGTGTTCACAAGATTTATGGGTTTGGCATGCTTTCTTTGGCGTTCCTGGTTCGAACAACGACATTAATGTTATTAACCAGTTGGAGATTTTTGACGATGTCATAAAAGGAACCGGTCCGGATACCAGCTTTACAGTATCGGGGGTGGAGTATAGGCGCGGTTACTATCTTGCTGATGGAATCTACCCATCTTACTCGACGATCGTTAAAAGTATTCACCACCCTCACGATGAAAAAAGAAAGAAATTTGCCAAGTATCAAGAGGCGGCAAGAAAGGACATTGAACGATTATTTGGTGTTCTACAAGCAAGATGGCACATCATTGCATACCCGGCACGTATGTTCACCCCTAAAAAAATGCGTTACTGTATGTATGCTTTTATCCTCTTGCATAACATGATACTCGAAGACGAAGGCGCCGCCATCTGTGTGTATGACGAGAATGCCCCGCCGGAGAATACGGTGCCTGTCAACCCACATCAACAAGATTTAAACGAGTTCTCGTTACAAAACGAGTACACACACCGCAATCTTCAAGCGGACTTGGTTGAATATATTTGGAACAACGACCAAGAGTAGATTATTTGTAATTTTTTTTATGTCGAGTATTTTCAATTAATATTTTTAATTATTTGTAATTTTAGTTATGTTTTTTTTTTAAATTATTTGTAACGGTTTAATGTAATATTTTCTTTTTAATATTAATATAGAATATTAACTTTTTTATTGTAACATTAATATTTTTTAATTAAAAAAACAAAAAAAAAGAAAAACATTAAATGATGATGGGCCTCTCTCCACACCCCTAGGACCATCATCTCATGGATTCTCCTACCCCACGCTGACGTGGCAGCTGAGGTGGAGGCAAGGCATGGATAATGGGCCTCCTCCATACCCTATGGTCTTAGGGAAACGAAACAACTTAAATCATGAAGAGTATCTACTTTTAAGTGTGTCTATCCTAGTGATGTAAATTTGGGTGTGGTTAAAGAAAGGCTCCATCTATTACCACCTTTTGGATTCTATTTTAACCCCTTCTAAAGCGTCTTGCTATGACCATAATAAGGCGCTTTGATCACATCATCGTATGACGTCAGTATGAGGTTGCGGGAAAAGTCTGAAAACGTAAATCCAAAGCGCCTCGCTATGGCTATAGCGAGGCGCTTTGAATCAGGGGGATGAACTTGGACATCTGGGTGGGTGGGGTATTGGGATTTGTGTTGGGAGGCCGGAGGGTATGGTTTGGGTTTTTTTGACGTTTTGAAGTGTTTTTTTTAATTTAATTCAATTATTGTAAAAAAAAAGTAAAAATTTAAAAACAATGTAATAACCATAATTAAACTATCATTAATAACCCTAGAAGTGTTTTTTTATGTTTTATTTAAAAAAATTAACAACCCTAATCAAACTATCATTAACTGACTTGAGATATGAGTTTGATTAGCTTAAATCTCTCATTCAGATGATCGTTCCACTTCTGCAATGATCAGGAACATTCCAAATAACTGTTCAGTTATGGATACTTTGACCGAAAAATATATTCCCAAATAATTCCTAACAACTGTTCAGTTATGGATCTTTTATTTAATTGTTATAATATATTTTTTTTAACAAAACAAAGTAATAACCTAATCAAACTATTATTAACCAAAATGAAATTAATGAAGACCTTTGCAGTAAATTAATAAAAACATTGATCTGCAATATTTGAAAATTATCATTTCTTGACATGCTTGGTAACAGAAAGGAACACTTTCTTATTTTGTTCTACAATCTTCGTTAGTTGTTAATGTTGTTCTAGGATTTTCTACTTTTAGAAAGGTTTTAGAGAAAAGGTGGTTGTTCTCGAATCTCAGTTAGTCTGAAATGTTACTAAAATGTGAAGACCTTGATCTTCGAACGCGGTATGTGCGTTAAATTTCATTAAATAAGTGAAAAGGCGAATTGGTCAAACTTTGTAGAGGCATATGTTCTACGGCAGGTGAGTTGGCAATCAAGGGATTCGCTTGGAGCCTAAAGCTTTGCGTGTCATTTTGGTCGAACTCATGTTGCAACATTCGTCTCTCGGCTATATAACTCCTGTTGAGAAACCGTAAGGCTGCTTCTTCAGCTCTAACGTCATAATTTGTTTGCACAGAGTTCGTTGTACTGGTTGCGAAAGAAATCAACAGTCGAACCTGCGCTAACAAACGAATGTCCTAAATGTTATTTGACACATGATGTGGTACAACCACCGCCACGTTCAACCACAACCACAAATGTTAACAACATTGTAAAACTTAACCCTAAGAACATTCATTGCACAATTTTCATCTTAATATTTAAGAGACTAGAAGACATACTAAAAGTATTAGAGCATTCACAGTAGCTGCTCCATCTCTATAATCTCTACTACATTATAAAGGAGGAGTAATGGCTAAATGTGTCCACATTGGCAAACTTAAGATGGCATTTGAAAAGCCATATGCTTTAACCTTCAAATGTCATGTAAATCTTCTCCAAATTACCTTCAATGCATTAAGATGCTTGTACCATAATGCATTAAGATGCTTGTACCAACCATTTTCCATTAACTTTTCCATTAGTTATCTATAATCTCTTATTATTCAGTAATAATAATAATTAAATTCATTAACTTCAATTCCCTCAATTCATAAACCACCATTCTTGAATGTCAATTGATTAGAAGGAATTGATTTTGACATTAATACCGTTGATGATTTTCACATTTCCTTCATCTTCCTTCCGTTATCGAATTTTACCATCGATTGGTTTGCCTGGAAGGGGTTTTTGTTCACATCCCAGCTTCTCTCTCTTTATTCTATTACTATTTAATGTCATTCACTCATCTCCTCCACGGATTAAACACATGCAACCCACCTCGCCACTGCTACCAACCACTACCTTCATCCCGACCACCTTCCACTAACCACCTATCCGTTGCAGGTACGTTCTGAAGTCGTTTATTTCCGGTGAACTTTTATTATTTTCAGTTCTAGGTAAATATTGTTTGCGATTTATTGTTTCCATTTATTTAGTTTTATAGTTTTTTTAGGTTTTATTTAATTTAATATGGGGAGTCACAACTATTGTTGTTTCATTTCGGTTATTATTATTTTTTACAATAGTATAGTATGGGTTTATTTATGATGACGACATTGGGGATATGGTTGTTATGTTGATATGTGGGGTTTTATCTTGATGGTGTAAAGGGGTTAAAGGTGAACAGTCAAGGGTTGGGTTGGGTTGGTGTTAGATAATTTCGGTTACGGTTCAGCCTTATCAATGGCAGCAACGGGTTGAATTGGTTCCACCTTATCAGTGGCGACGATTGTGCTTTTAAGTTCAATTTGCAACTTGTTTATGTAGGTACCTATGTGGATTGTGTTTCGTTTGCAATTTATTTGCATTGTCAAAGCTTCATATG
The DNA here is from genome assembly GCA_032199755.1 of Ambrosia artemisiifolia. Classification (NCBI taxonomy): domain Eukaryota; kingdom Viridiplantae; phylum Streptophyta; class Magnoliopsida; order Asterales; family Asteraceae; genus Ambrosia; species Ambrosia artemisiifolia. Next base: position 15,539,856 of record CM063528.1, on the reverse strand, counting down.
GTACGTTTTTCAGTTTTTGTAGGTATCATCAATCATAATACTATCACATAAATCTTTAACTCAATTTTAATGTTGCATTTTGGCACGACAACGTTTTATGGCCAATCAACTAGGTAAATGATAACAAGCAATCCCCTATTTTGCTGATATATAAAGCTCATGACACCAATCTGAGTGTGTTCAAGGTATTATTTTGTTTCTTCGGCTGCATTTTATCAGTCAAATTGTATCGAGCAAATAAGGATAATGTTGAATATAAGTTTGTGAATGTGAGCAAATAGTTATCTGTGATGGATTATATTGAGAATTAGAGCTCCTTTGGTGTTGTTGCTCATCCGATCTTCATGTGGTACTGCCAGAATCACACTTTAATTTTGCTGAAACTTTTGGAGCTTGGGTTTTGCTACTTGTAGTTCTAACGTTAGAAAAAGATGATATAATTTATATGGATGCCAAATTATTGCTACAAAATCAATATGTTAGGCTCCTGTTTTGCTAATCTGAAACTAACCAAATTTAGGCTACTTTAAAATAAACTTCATTTTTATCATGTTTTTGCATGGATATATCCAAGGTTTTCAGAACCGGACCGGACGTCGAACCGGACCCCCGGTCGGTTCACCGGTTTGACCGGTTCGACCGGTCCAACCAACTGGCCCAAAAACAAAAACAAAAAATAAAAGAAATACAAAAAACCGGTCCAACCTTCCGGTTTTCCGGTCCGACCTCCCGGTTTTCCGGTTCGACCGGCCGGTTCACCGGTCCGAAGCCGGTTCACTGCACCAGCGGTCCGAACACCCGAACCGGACCGGTCCAGGCCCCGGAGCCCGGTCCGACCGGCTGGTCCGGTCCGGTTTTCAAAACCATGGATATATCTGAATGATCTATGCTTCTTACATGTTTTACATTTCATAACAGATAAACACAATAATACAGCTAGCAACAAGGCTCCTAAGCCAGCACTATCTTCAGTTCAATATCATCTTGGTACTTAAAAGTTAAAAGGATTTAACTTGCAGGTTTTTAAGCTTCCTCTTTAGCTTCTCTTCATTAAATCACAAGCCATTGGAATCTCTAATTGGTGCTAAGTGGGCAAAGCATCATACTCTAGAGGATCTAGCTTCAATAGGGACAATTTAAGTTCTTGTGACCTACTTAATACAGTAATATTTTTCATTTTAATTACTTTGACCAAAAGTTCCTTTTCTCAAACATTACTGAATAATTTTGTCCTTTTTTCAAACTTTCATGAATAATTTTGTTTCACCTTATTTTTAAAGTACAGTAGATTGGCGAGTTATATGTCGAATGTAACAAGAACATTCTCAGTCTTTCTCATGCTACCCGAGCGAAGATTGCATAACTAACATGTATCTAGAAATTGATACTTCTAGGAAAACTTGTGTGATCCATTGGTATTAACATGCTTACGCCGAAAAAGAATTTATATTTTCTTGTAATTTAAAGATAAAATATTTTAGTTCAGTGCCTCCTGACTTTTTTTTTTGCTGATGTGTACAAGAGTTTTCACTTTTCATACAAACTGTTGCTTAAGTCGAACGGTTGGAAAAGTTGGGGCTCATTGTATCATTGTTAGTTGTATTCATATTCATATGTATCCGTAATATATATTTTGTAAGAGGTTGTATACATTAAAATATACTTTCATCCATTGTGAATTTCAAGCTTCTATATTTTGTTTTGGAAATTGTGACATGATTGGTAAAAAGCTTCTGAACTATAAAAACTTAGTTATTTGCACATTTCTCATCCAGTTTCACTACGCACTACTTTAATATTGTTTGTTCACGGTAGTCAATTGCATAATTGCCAATGTATTGTTTGTGGTATTCAACCATATTCATAAGCGTGCCTGAGCAAGAGGATACACCAGCAACTGTGTAGTATGCTTAACTGCTTTGTTAATTGATATATTAGTTGTCTTAGCAAATTGGTATTAAAAATAAATTATGTGAAACCCATCACGTAACGGGCGCCAATAAAAACATTAGTACCCGCGGCAACGCGCGGGCATTCCCACTAGTTACACTAAAAGTCACTATCTTTCTCTCTCCTTTTCTATTTAATAATACTTATTCTATAATTTTATCAATACCTTTTCTCTATCCTCTACTCACAACCATTTTAAAAAATATTAAACAATTATGGAGGATGAACAATGTTTCCTCCAAATTTACTGATGAACAGTAACTTTTCCTTCTCCTCCACTCACAACCATTTACTACCACTTATTAAAATATGAAGGTTTCTCTTACATAAATATGGAGAACTCATTGTGAATGCTCTAAGAGCATTCACAATAGCTACTCCATCTCAATCTCTATAATTACACAAAAAATTACTAACTCTCTCTCATTTTCTACTTAATAATACTTATTCTATACTTTTACCATTATTTTTTCTCTCTCCTCTATTCACAACCACTTTTAAAATATTAAAAAATTATGGAGGATGAATAGTGTCTCCTCCAAATTTACTAGTGACCAATGTCTCATCTAAATATTTTCTCTCTCTTCTACTCACAACCACTTGAAGCATTCGCAGTAGGTTATGCATATTTTGTGAGTGAAATCTCCATATTTTTATACTAGTAATTGAACCCGCGCTACGCAGCGGGGATAGTTGAACATGCTTTTATATATAGATACTACATATGTTGCTAAGATAGAGATGGTAGTACATATGAGTCAACAATGTTGCCTTGCCAACATATCTATATTTTTACATCTTGTGTGTATGATCCACTTTGGATCTAAAGAAGGACTCGTCTAGCACCTGATACCCTTCTCACGACATCGGTTGGAGTCCAAACTGACCATTAAAGACAGAAAGTTGGCCATGCCACCATATAACAACCACTAATGTTTGACACTGAGATTGGTGTGTGACTTTGGTTTCTTGCTTAGGCCTTCTGTGCCAAAAAAGAAACAAATTGTTATGTGCCAAAAAGAAACAAATTGTTATGAAAGTTCAAATTGCTAAGGTATTATATATACCATTTTTTAGTTTCTTTTTGTTGGACTCTCCAACCCATGAATACGGACATTTAATTTAATATACGAATATACCACAAACAACTACCATTGATGCTTAATATTGCTTGTTTAAAAACATCTTACCAGATGTTTCAAAACCTTCCCTAATCTATTAAAGCTAGCGTATTATAGTTTTTGTGTGATATACATAACAAATAATAATTGGTATTAAAAGTTGTACATAAGGGCATAAAGGGAAGAAAATGGATAAAAAATAGAGGATTACACTTGTGACCCTTTGTATGCCATCTTAAAAAGAGGGTAAAATTACCTTTGTAGCCATCTCTCCTCCTTAATAAGGTAACATAGATGTGGTAGTAAATGGTTGTGAGTAGAGGAGAGAGAAAAGTTACTGTTCATCTCTATATTTGATATAGAACTGTTCATCCTCTATAATTTTTTAATACTTTTTGAAAGTGGTTGTAAGTGAAAGAGAGATAAAAGTATAAAAAAGTAATATTTAATTGAAAAAGAGATAAAAATAATGTGATTTTTAATGTAAGACCATGTGTAATGTGTAATGGTAAGGTGAAAAAATCCAACACCATGAGACATTAATTGACACGTGACGTGTGAGACCATTAAGGGATTCAAATTAGGATGGGGTGTAGTGGAAATGTGAAAATTTTAATGGAGCATCTAATCATTTAATATTATTTATTTTTTTTATTTAATAAAACTTTGAATCTCATTGGCCCAAACAAGATTTCCATGCCATGCTTTTTTTCCCGCCCCAAAAACGCCCCAATTACAACAGTGGGGGGCGGTATGCAATTCCGTTGGGGGCGTTTTGTGCCCCAAAAACGCTCCAATTCAGTCACGATTACACAAGGTCTTATATGTGGTTGTGAGTTGATAGAGATGGAGAACCTGATGTGAATGCTCTTATACCACACACTATTTTGAAGGAGCTAATGTGAATGCTCTTGTATCTATAACTTTTGTTCTTTTTCTCAAAAGTTTTATATGTTATTGAACCTATAAGGCCGTATTGCACGTGTATGGGAAATTCTTGGTGAGTCCAAAGTGTTGTGGACCGGCCTGTTGCGTTGCCCAAGCTGCAAAGTGACCAGGAATCAGGACCAATCTTAAACACCGTTGGCCCGCTCAAACATGATCCTTGTATTGTTGGGCCACTAGTAATAAAACGGTGTGTGACATATAAACTGTTGAACCAGATGGGCCTATGCTAAAGTTGAGCAGCCAACTCCGGAATCATAAAGAAAGCATATGCAAAGCCCCAAGGAAATATAACTTTGGTTAAAAGTAGTTGCTTGATTTTTATGGTCAGTAGTTGCAAAACCGATGTTTGTATCTGAATATATTATAGTCAAGATTCATGATACGTAACAAATATGGAAATAGTGACAACTAGTGTGATGAAATGTGGAAAAACCATATTGTTTAAATATTTCATCATAATTTTATATAACAATTAGTACATAAATATACATTTACATAAATAAAAAGCTTGGTTAGACTTGCTAGCTGGCTTGAATTTGATATGTGAAGCTCGGGCTTGAGCTTGTATATAAAAAAACCTCAGTATAAACTTGAGTTTGAGATCCAACTTGTTTAAGCTACGCTAAATTTGAGTTTTTAACGAATTGAACCGTAGGGACTCCCCTTGTTTACACCGGTAAGATAGGTACTCAACTAATATAGAAGCGTTTATTAGAAGTTCACATTTTCATATTATATATATAACATACTAGGTTATAGTCTTGTATATTAACCGCGTTAAATAGTAAAAAAAAAAAATTAATACAATAAGATAAGTAGATAACTTGAGTACGTATGACGTATCTTTTTGGTCGTTAGTCTTTGAACAGTATTTGATAAATATTCAAACTTGTTCACCAATCTCTCTACATAAATAAAGTAAAACTTTTTATCTATCTTACAATATAGTCGTTTCTCATCATCTCATGGTAAGTTGCACAAATTAGTATGATTAAAATTTAGTATGGCTATTGAAATATATAGGTGATTAATTAATATTATCAATTATTAAATCATAATAAAAGCAAATAAGAATTTGATGTTATTCTATTTATAAACCAAAAGGGAAACAAAGAATCAAATGCAAGAATATAATCATATGGGTGTGAAAGGCAAACGACCGACCATATTAACTACACAACAAATCCTCAACTAATATCATTGAATATTTACCATCTAACAAATCATAGATTTTCAATTCAATCTTATTGTATATACATACAAATTTTATTCTACCTTTTGTTTTGAACGTATATGTCTAAAGGCAAGTTATAATATATAAATATGTTTGAGTAGTCAATTTTAATTATCTAATTTGGATTTGATTTACACGTAGATGTGGCGGTGAATAAAAAGATCATATATGCACACACACCAACTAAATTTTTTACAATAATTAGGAACTTTCTTTAATTTTTTTTTCACTAAAGATTTTATAAATTACATAACGACAGTAGATAGCGGGTAACAAGCTGCGCCGCCACTCCTTTCTGGATAGAAAATCCTAATCTGCTAAAAACGAACCCCGCCCTTGAGGGGTGGAAAAGTTGTTGTGCACTACCCGCTAAAACCGAGCCAAAAACCGCACCGCTTCTGGTATAATGTTAACTAATTAATAATTTATCTCTGCAATTAGTTAATTATCTTTCCCTATCATCTCTACCCTCCCTAGTCCCTTGTCTTACAAGATTGCTACGACATATTTTTTCCAGCGAAATATACATAGGTATACTCTTAAATAGTGGCCAATGATCTCCACCCAATAATCTTTAGCCCAGCTGGTTTGAGGTAAGGTGAGTTTTCCCTTAAGGGTTCCCGTCATGGCGGTAGCTCATAGGTTCAATTTATGCACACCACAAAAAAATTTCCCTTAGACGGTTTGAGCTTAGGTAAAGAAGACACCGGTGTATGGGTAGAGATTCGAACTTAAGACCGTTAGGTTATGGCTGTACAATGATTTCCACTGAACTAAGAATTTAAAAAAAATACTCTTAAATAATGTTTTTAAAGTTTTTGTGCACCAACATATCTATACATATAATATTTAGGAGCAATTTTTGACACATGGCATTCATTTACCTCCTAGCAATTATCTCTCCTCCATTGGTGATGCCACATGGTACTTTTATAGAATTAATAAAATTTTCTTTTTTTTAATAAAAAATCGAGTAAAAATATATATACTCGTCAAAAAACATACGGACATATCATACACACAATAATCAACGCCTCCTTCAAACCTACTAAACCCTAATCCGGCGATTCAAGGGCGATTAAACCTAATCATTCATCTCCAATCCAAGGTAATCTCTATTTGATTGTTATTTCAATAAATCTTTGTGATATATCTTTTTATTCTTTGTTTTGTTTGACTGATTTCGATATATGTTTTTTTAAACTTTCGATTAAACAACTTTTCGTCTGTTTTCTGTTTTACTTATTATTGTATACTTTTCGATTGTTATTGTTCATTGTTATTAATCTTTTTTTTTTGATATATGATTTAGGGTAAGTTTTCGATTTTTATTGTTCATTGTTATTAATCGTTTTTAGGGTTGATGTTTTATGTTTAATAGAGTTAGGTGTTTTGAGTGTTAATGTTTTAGGTTTCTTTTGAGTGTTAATGTTTTAGGTTTCTTTTTAGGGTTCAACTGGTTTTGATAGAAAGCTACGAAACACTAATTGTTTTGATTTATGTATCGATTTATAGGGTTTTAGGGTTCAAGTGATGTTATAATGTGTGACTGATTTGGTTTTTTAAGAAAGCTACGAATCAGTAATTGTTATCAGTTAGGTATCGATTTATGGGGTTTTAGGGTTCAACTCATGTTATAAGGTTTGACTCATTATTCTTTATTTTTGGTTTATTATTATTCAACATTAATCGTAGTTTTATGTTTTAGGTTTGTATTTAGGAAGAATGTTTTAGGTTTTGACTTAGGGTTCATTTGATGTTTTAATGAACATACAAATGGATTCTTATGATACAGGGTCTGTATTAGGTGTTTATGTTATATGTATTGATTTTTGGGGTTTTAGTAGGTTCAACTGATGTTATAAGGTTTGGTTGATTGTACCACCCTTTTAGTTTATTATAATTTAGAATGATTTTGACTTTAGGATTTAGGTTTGCACTTAGGAAAAATGTTATAGGTTTTGATTTAGTGTTCAATGATGTTTTAAGGAAGCTACGAATGGATTGTTAAGATCTAGGTTGCCATTAGAGGTTTATGTTTTAGGTATCGATCTAACGTGTTTTATTGTTCAAGTGATGTTATAAGGTTTGACTGAATGTTGTTTATTTTTGGTTTATTATTATTCAACATTATTCGTACTTTTATGTTTTAGGTTTGCATTTAGTAAAAATGTTTTAGTTTTTAATTTAGTGTTCAATTAATATGTTAAGGAAGCTACGAATGGATTCTTATGATTTAGGTTGCCATTACAGGTTTATGTTTTAGGTATCGATCTGGATTAGGTGTTTATGTTTTAGGTATCCATTTAAGGGGTTTTATGGTTGAAGTGATGTTATAAGGTTTGAGTTATTGTTCTTTATTTTTTCTGTTGTTGAAGATTAACAATATTCTGGATTAATGTTTTAACTGTGTTTTTCGGAAAAACATTTTTTATTCGGTGATACAAAGATTTGATTCATTTTATTCGTCTTATACTCATGTTAACATTACTTTGCTGATATGTATTTGCGATTATGTTTCATGGTTGGTACAGGTGCATACACCCCAAAGTTATACAATGGTTTATGGATTTTGGTGTGAGTCGGAGGCTAACAACCGTGTTTGTATTGTAAGATATCTGTTACATGCTAAAATGTATATAGTACAGTATGTTTATACTTTTCCTAATAATATTTTAATGTTTGTAATTCTAATCAGGCGTTACCAAAACTCTATCATAAGTGGATCGAAGATTATGGTTATCCTATCGGTAATACCAAAATCCGTACCTTGGACTCTAAAGTGTATGATATTAAAGTGTTGAAGATTGGTGGCAAGTGGTTCTTCTACAATGGTTGGAGAACAATGATTACTGAGTTGAAGTACCCATCTGGGTGTAACTTTCTATTTCAGTATGAGGAAAACCTTCGCTCTTTCAGGATGATTACTTTCCATCAAGATGCAGTGTATGCACCTGGTAACTTTTTTTACTGCAGATTGTCCGATCCTTATACCACTGAGAAGCGTCTGGTATGTGTTTTTTTTTAATAAAATTACATCATTATATTTTATTATACAATATTTTGATACAAAAACTTATTTTAACCCCTGTCAACTTTTTTGGTGTTTTTTCCAGCATGTCAGTTGTTACGTTGTTCATGGTTTATTGAACAATCTGCTCCCGTTGGACCCAATTGCAGTTAGAGCTGCTCCACGTAAAAACTTTCAGATACAGCTAGCAGTTGATGATGGTTTCTTTTATGTCACTAAAGGATGGCCTTTCATTAAGGAAAATTTTTCAATCACACCTGATCATCTCATTGTCTTCGAAATCATTGATGAGGTCTTCTCTGTTTTTTTAAATATAAATTCTAAATCTCTATCTTTATGTTTTTTGCTCGCTGGATACGTCATAAGGCTGATCAAATGAATATATTTCTTTTTTGTTTAACAGAGCACATACAATATGTCGCTTTTTGAGAAAAACAAGCTTACTCTTCCTCCTGAACTTAAATGGGAAGCTGAAGTTAAGGAGGAGGATGATGATGAAGATTACTTTGATGAAGACATCATTGTCCTTTCTATTGATGATAGTGAGGAGGTTGTAGTTTCTGATGATTTCAGCGAGGAGGATGAAGAGGACACTGATATGGAGGAAGAGGATGATGATTCTGAGGAAGAGGAGGATGTAGGTGTGCCAGTGGTGTTCGTTGTTGACAAGCACTATGTAAGTGCAATCATTTATTTTTTAAATGTATTAACTTAGATGCATTTTAGTCCATCAGGTTTATTATAAGTCTTTAAGCTACAAATCGGATCAATATATGTAATTCTACTTTGTAATAATGATGTATGATCTAGGTTTCTATTGAAGACAAAGTAACTCCTGTTGAGTTTTATGAATTTGAAGAGAAGAAGTTTGCTTTCAAAATTAAAGTAGGGCAATTCAACCTTGATAAGCATCTTGATGGTTATGGTATACGTAAGCTTACAAATGATTTGGAAATTGTAGCTTCTCTTGAAGAACGGTTCCTTGACATTCAGGTTATGATTATCATTTAAATATTTCGTTATAATTACTGTTATGAATCGTTATTATTTTTGTTGTTATTTAGTTATTGTTTAAACGCTTTTTACGTTAATCGTTTCATTATTACATTTTATTGTTTTTTAGATCGATCAACCTGTGCTTGAAAATATCGATCTAGGTGAATCTTCAACACAGAATGCAGTGTCTGTGAAGGTTAGTAGTTTACTTGGTCAATCATGTTTTCATATTAGATTTGAATGTAGTTTATTCTAACAATTTCGACATGGCTTTTAATATTGTAGGATTCTGTTGGAGATAACACTACTCCAGAATCATCTTCTAGAGTTAGTTTGATTCGTGATGAAGCGGAAGTAAAGCGTAGCCTGGACAAAGTTTACGAAACGGAAGATGATGCAAGTGAATCAACAACTAAAGTCCTAAAGTCTGAAAAGTTGATTTCCCCTAACAAATCACCTGAGAACGCAGTCTTGATTCCTAAGGTTGAAAAATAGGATCAATTACCCGTTTTTTGAACATTGGTTTATTGTCAGGATTTTTATTTCATGTGTGTTGACATTTTGTTTTCATTTATGTTTGCTTTGCTTTTGAGACAATTTTCATCTAAATAAATTGCGTGTTTACATTTGATGTTTGTTTATTATATTGGTAAAAATTCTACATGGTTCAATTGTTTTTTAGGATTTAACATTATTGTTGATAGTTCATAAGAGACCCTGTACTCTTATATGGCCAGCTTTATGGTGCATTATCAAGAGTAAAAAGCAGGACTGGCGTGAAGTTACTTATATTTGATGCGGATGACAAGGTCAAGAATAAAACAAAAATGTTTTGTATAAAGAATTATTTTAGTGATATTTGAATAGAATATGTATTGTTTTCTTTTACATTTTAATAAAATATTTCATCTTATAACAAGATTCCAGTCAAGTTCCTAAGGTGCCAATTCCCAATAAGCGTATGTTTCGCAATGACCATCAATAAAATCCAAGGACAGTCTTTATCGAAGGTTGTATTATATTTAAGAGACCCGGTATTGTCACATGGTCAGCTTTATGTCGCATTGTCAACAGTTAAAAGCATGGCAGGCGTGAAGTTACTTATACTTAATGCTGATGGGAAAGTCAACACTAAAACAAAAAATGTGGTGTATAAAGAAATATTTTGTGATATTTGAATAGAATGTGTATTTTTTCTTTTAAATCTTAATAAAATATTTCTGCTACATTTTTTTATATGTTTTACCCCTCAAAATAATTGTACGTTGGTGAACCGCGTGTAACGCGGGCAAAGATCTAGTATGTCGATATAATATTTACTAGTGTGTTTGAATTTTTACGTACATGCACAAGTGTATCATCATCACATCAACATATTTATTTCAATCAAACGCATATGCAGGTATACCATTATATACACATGTTTAGGTATATATAAAGTCTAGGACCTAAAAGTTTAAAAAAGTGTGCTAGACGGCATACGAGACCCACAGGATTCTCCACGTAAGGCATAACACCTGTTGGATTCTCCACGTAAGGCATAACACATGTTTAACGGTCAAGGCGTGTCCTTAAATGAACCTTAACCCCTATTCTTTTTTGAACAGCAAAACTTCTTTATTGCTATAAATAAAGAGCCAGCAAGAAGCTGGGATACACCAACGCCCCAACAACCGAAGGCAAAACACCAAAAAACAAAGAGAACAAAACAAACAGCAAACTTAAACTAAGTGGGAAACATCAAAGTCAGCCCATTGTTCCCAAGATATATTAGCGCCCTTTCAGCGGTTAGTGAGCCAAAAAAATGCTTCCTCTTTAATCTGGTCCACTATGCTCCTAACTGGGTGGAAAACATCTTCAAAAACTTTAGCATTCCGGACTAACCACAATCTCCAACCTGTAGTGGTCAGCACCAAATGAACGATCTTTCTCCATCTTCTAGAGCCCGGCGATCTCGACAAGTACTCACACATACCGTTAAGTGAAACCACATCAGGAGGCCAACTAACTTTGAGCCAGATAACAATGTTCCACCATACCGCTTTAGCCCAAATACAATTAACAAGAGCGTGATCGACGTTCTCCGAATGCAACCCACATCTAACACAAGCCGAATCTGGGATCACCACCCCATGTCGGCCCAATTCAACTTTGGTGGCTATCTTAGATTGTAACGCTCGCCAAAGAAAGAAGTTCGCTTTAAGAGGAGCCCAGCTATTCCAGAAAAAAGTCGAAGACTGCTGATCAAAAGCATCATACCCAGCAATCTCATTTCTGACCTGCTTAACTGAAAAAGACGAGCCCGAAGAGTTGGGCCAGGCCTAGACGTCCTCTGCCCCACTTAAATTCACACCCGCAACCAGCTCAGAAAGAGTCTCCAGCTGAACCTGTTCTCGAGGGCCCAACACAGTGCAGCCCCAACTCCAAAGACCCACCCAAGTCAGCCCATTCCAAGATAACATCTCCCTTACCAAAATATTTTTGTTGGTAGCAGCTTTGAATAAATCTGGGAAGAGCTCCCTGAAACTATTTGGCGCACCAAGCGTCTTTCCAAAATCTAACTTTCGCACCGTTTCCGAGTTTAACAGTGAGCTGATCCGAAATAATAATATTCTTTTGACCAAGAGCATTCTCCATTCTACTCATATCCTTCCACACCCCAGCCACCGTATTTTTAATCGGAACTAGGCGTTTATCTCTAGAAGTCAAATGTATAGAATTAATGACGTCAATCCATAGTTGCGGCTGCTCATTTTTGTATCTCCATCACCACTTAGCCAACATCGCCAAGTTAAAATCAACAATACTTCCGACTCCCAACCGACCTAACGCCTTGGGTTTTATCATTTTTTCCATTGAATCCAACGAAGTTTCACCCTACCATCCTTCTTACCCCAAAGAAAATCACGTCTCAAAGCCTCTAGTTTGTTGATAACAAATTTTGGAGCATGAAAAAGCGAAAGAAAGTAAGAAGGGAGGCTACCAAGGACCGCTTTGATGAGGGTCAACCGACCCGCAAAAGACATCGTTTTAGCTTTCCAACTAGAGAGCTTCTTGTTAAATCTATCAAAAATGAGCTGCCAAAACTTTATCCTTTTCATATTAGCACCTATAGGAACCCCTAAATAAACAAAGGGGGAAGGCGCCCGGTTGACACACAAGAATACTAGCAAAATCACTAACTTCATGCTCGTCGACCCCTACCCCAAAGAGTTGCCATTTCTTGTAATTAACTTTAAGCCCGGTCACAAGGAATAAGCATCTCAAAAAACGATTGAGACTCACCACATTATGTCTTGACCACTCTCCAAGAAAAATAATATCATCCGCATAACAAAGGTGAGAGATGAGAGGCCCGTTATTAGGAAGTCGAACCCCATGGAAAAGCCCCAAATGAACCGCTTTCCTCATAAACATACTAACGACTTCCATGGCTAAAATGAACAAAAAAGGAGATAGGGGATCACCTTGTCGAAGCCCTCTTTTAAACTTGAACTCCCTGGTAGGAGAGCCGTTCAGGAGCACCGACACTCTACCGGACTTAAGGCACCCTCTAACCCAATCAATCCATTTACTTGGAAAGGCCATATATTCCATAGCTTTAATAAGAAAACTCCAATTGAGCGAATCATAAGCCCTTCGAAAATCAACCTTGAACAAAAGCATTTTAACTTTCGCCTTCTTGGCCCAAGATAGAATTTCGTTGACAACAATGGGGCCATCCAAAATGTTCCTCCCTCCCACAAACCCCGATTGAATAGGACTAATGATGGATCCTATCACCGATTTGAGTCTATTGGCGAGGACTTTAGACAAAATTTTATAGAGTGAACCCACAAGGGAAATAGGCCTATAGTCTTCAATCAATTGGGGGTCCGATCTTTTAACAATGAGGGCGACAAAAGAAGAATTACAACCGAAAGAAATCAGCCCCGACTCGTAAAATTCCGCAAACATACCACAGATGTTTTCCTTGAAATCACTCCAAAACTTTTTAAAGAACCTCAAGGTAAACCCGTCCGGCCCCGGTGATTTCCCACCATTACAATCAATAATAGCCACCCATATTTCCTCCGAAGAAAAAAGAGAAATAAGAGAACTTGCCTGCGATTGATTCAGCGAGGGCAACCCGAAATTGGAAAGGAAGGCCTCCGCCTTATAGGTTCGTTAAATTGCCACTTAAACCATTTGAGCACTTCACTTTTAATCTCCTGCGGGTCCGAAACCCACTAATTCTTAACCAACAGCCCTTGGATTTTATTAGCAGCCCTATTTACATTCAAAGTGTTGTGGAAAAACTTGGTATTTTCATCTCCATTTTTAAGCCAAAGAACCTGTGCCTTCTGTCGCAAATCTCCAGCCACCTTCTTTTCCAAGACCTTTAATCTAGCACGAGCTTTAACTCTAGCTTGCTTTTCCTCAGCCGAGATACTGCCCAACAGCGCCTTTATTTCAATCTCCTCTATGGTTTTGGACAGCTTAGAAGTTTCAGCTTCCTCCTCCGCCTTCTTAGCGCCGCGCCGCTTCTTAATATCAACTTTAATTCTCTTGAGACACAACAGAATAGAGCTATCCTTCGGCTTGTTCCTGTTCATTTTAGCCACATTTCTCTTCACAATATCAGCCAGATCAGGCTCACCAACCCAATTATTGAAAATTTTGAAGGGAATGGGGCCAAAGTTGCGAGAATCACACACCAAAGAGATAGGACAGTGGTCCGAAAACCTCCGATCAAGAACTGAAAATTTAGCATCCAACCATCGAGTCATAAACAACGGGCAAACAAGACATCGATCAAGCTTGCTAAATTTTATCTCTTCATTATCCGAAACGTAAGTAAACGCCCCCCAAGCATATTATATTCCAGCCATCCCAATCGGCTGATAAAATCATTAAAAAATCCAGCCGCCACATGATCAAAAACTGAGTTGAGTCTTTCACCGGCACTTCTAACTTCGTTGAAGTCTCCTATAGCCACCCACATGCCTTGACGACAGGCAACCATCGCTTCTATCTCCTCCCATAAATCCTTCCTAAGACCCGGATCATTAGGCGCGTGAATATTTAGGATATTAACCTCCTCCACGATATCCTTGACCAACCCGGACACCACCAAGAAGTATCTGTGTTTAAGAACATTCAGCACCGAGAATTTATTAGGATCCCAAATAGAGACTAATCCACCCGATCTGCCAACCGCGTCTACCGAGTCAAATTGAAATTGAGAAAAGCCCCAAAATTTAGAAACAATGTCAGCGGGAATCCCCCATTTATGCGATTCTTGAAGACATAAGAAGTCAATAGAGCTGTCTTTCTTCAAACCTCTCACCCAGGCCTGTTTTCTAAGATCAATAACACCACGAACATTAAGCGAGAGAAAATTCATTGATCCCTACGTTCAGCCGCTTCTCCAGCCATAATCTTTCTCATGTGGTTCTGAAAACCATTCAATCCCATTCCCAGGCACTCCCCGTAATCCAGAGAATCGATCACCTTGTTTTAAAAAACATCATCTTCATCCGAATCCATGTCACTATCTTCCACATTCACCCGTTCCTCATCCATTTCAGCCCCACCGAACTTAACACCAGTGGATCTTCTTCGCCTATTCTCTTCCGCGTCTCTTTGGATAATATCGACTAGGTCGAAAGGATCAGAATCCAGGGAATGATTAAGATCCGGGGTAATAAAAGGATTATTCACCATAGCATCAGAAACAGGAGTACGAGAAGGATCAAAAGGATCGTTGGAATAAGAGCTGGGATCCAAGCCCGAAGCGGTCTTGGGCCCGACGATTTTCAAATGGGTGGATGGATTGGTCCTTCAAAAGGTCGAATAGGGCTATCAAAGCTGATGCCTTCTCTCTCTCCTGGTGGGGCTTGTTGGAGTTATCAAAGATATTAGTATCATTACCTTGCATCTTCTCGAGACCATGCAGGGATTTAGGAGAACCCATGCACGTCCCTCCAACTTCACTTGACCTTCCATCTTCCTCATACTCCATTGATCTAACCACCACTGATTTCAACATACGGCCTGCCGGGAAGTTCGACCGATTGCCCAAATGAGTCTGATTAACGGGAATGTTCGGGACCCAGCCTAAATCAAACTCCTCTACCCAGACTTTAACCAACTTATTATTCTAGGACAAAATCACTTCCGAATTCACCTTCTTACCGGATTGCACTAGGACCACCAAAGAGTTGAAAGAAAGATCATTTGAGAATAAAGAAGCCGAGGATTTCACTAAAATCCGGCCACACCTCTCACCCACTGTGTTGATAATATGTATATTCCACATAGACAATGGTATTCTTGAAACTTTTATCCAAGCCAACCTTTGTAGATCAAGGTCATCCCATCCAACACTGAAAGAGGCGAAAACCAATGGGACCAAGAATCTACTGCCTCCGAAAGAAACACACGGCCAACTTCTCCATCCAAGAAAATTAGTCCAATCCGCAGGCCTCCTAAATACTTTATCTGGACATCCCAATTCACCAACTCCTCATGGAGCTCGTTCAGACGGTTAAGCTGCTCGAACTCTTTAACTTCACCATACAAAAACTTACCACCCTCCCACTGCGTCAGCTCATCAACTCTGGAAGGTGGGAGTCCAATCCCGAAACTATTGTCACCTTCATGCATTGCGTTTGTTAAGGCTTCTTTAAAAGACCTACTATTCGCGAAGGTCATCACCTCCACATTACCATCAGATGGGCAAGAGTGCACCTTAGTCCTTGAACCAGCATTAGACGTGATGGCTAATCTGTTGAAGACCGACACCCTCGGGGGATCGCTGGTGTTTTCAACGGCTTTCCCTTCACGGTTGAACCTAGCTAAGTTTACCCCTAGCACAACACCATCAAGAGTTACTCCCTTCAGCTTTTTGATCCACTGGTACACATCTCCCACCCTGGAAAACTTTACAAAACCAAACCTATTGCCAAATCTGTCCCTCTTAGCTGGGATGAAAGTATCTTCAAGATTACCGAATTGCTGAAACGCCACCCATAGACGCTCCGCGTTGCAGTCGTCGGGTAAGTTAGAGACAAAGAAGGAAGTCACCAACTTGAGCCGTTCCTCCCTTGACTGAACCTTCTTAAATCTTCTAGCCGTATTCTTGGATACCACCTGTTGCCAGTCTCCATCCGCTTTACTTGCATTTCCTGGTCTTCTGATCTTCTTGAGCTCGTCCTCCTTCCTTTTCCTAAGGTCTTCGTTGATCTTCGGGGCTGCTACCTGACTCTTGAGTTGCCTCTGTCTTCCCATGGAGAGAGGAATCATCACTTTTAAATTCGAAGCACTTTACTTCTTAACCCCTATTTATTCATACATCTGTTTTGTAGCTTCTTGCCAATATGTTTTTAAATTCATTTATGATTATGATTCATAGAAACAGTACCTAAAGAGTACCTAAAGAGAAAGCGATCCAATGATGGCTATTGGCTTACAACATTATAATGGCTCACATCCAAGCTAGATTGTAAATAGTGTTTAGTAGTAGACTCTAAATCCGCTCCAATGATGGCATACGACAATGTTCCATCTGAGCAAGCGATTGGCTTCCACATCTCCTTTGAAAACATTATCATCCAGATTTGGAATCGAGCAGCCCGATGTGGACATAAGTGAGAAGGCGAAGTGTAAAAGGTTACTATTTCAATGACGATGGAAGGGAACTTTTTTTATTGAAAGACAAACCTTATTAAAAGGGATCTATGATTAATACACCACGTGACGTCATGTTTACCCCAGTATCAGATTCCACCATTCATGTGACGTCATGCTTACCTCATATTTTTTGTTTAATCATTCTAAATTTACATTTAACTCCTTCATCTTTTTTTTTCTTAACTAATCTTCTATTAATAATAAACATACATTTATTTACAATATTATAGTGCCGACTTCTAGTTTCTTTTTAGAGTTTTTTCTATTTAACCTTAGAACCCATCCCATCCTTGTTTTTTTGAACTTGGTTTTCATTTTTTTCAAACGTACATGTTACGTTGAACAAATAAAGAATTTTAATACGGCCTTTAATGAGATCATCCTCCCTCAAAGATCTCTTTACGTCGCTTTGTTGGTATGAGGTTTTACCATAGTGTGTCAGAGGTTTTACCACAGTGCCCCAACCCCCTTCGTGTAAAAAACAAATTCAAATCAATATTTATAAAATATCGATATATTTACATAGATATTGTATACTAACAATAGCTATAAATAGCTATCAACCATAGTCTTACTAAACTATGTATTTTATATTCCAACAAAATATTTTTGTTATTATACGAACTATGTCTAGAAATCTACGGTTGCAAACAAAATATTTGGTCACGAGTATCCCACTACTAGCACGGTAACACCACCGTTGATAGTACCGGTCGAGGGTCCGTGACCATAATCCGTGAGTTTGTTAACGATCCAGCTACCTTGTTTTGTGTTTTATTTTGATTTAATTTAAATTGTTTCATTTATTTTAATTATATAAAAGTCTTTCAAAGACCGGACCAGACGAATATATTATCAGACAAATTGAATATATAAAATTGTTTTTAACTATTATTAAGTCAATGTAAGTAAAAAATGGGCTAAACCCATAATTAAGGCTTAAGCTGACACCTTCTGTTGGTTTTGTAAATTCTACGCTTCCAACTTAATTAAACTAAATAAATGTAAGAAAACAAAACATATACAGCTTAGCTGCTCCCTTTCGACGACAAATCAAATATCACGGCTTATGTTTGATGACTTGTTTAATTTTGCAAATTATGGATAGCTTTAATTTTATTTATCAAACCTTATTTTTGATAAACATTGCATTAGATAAAAAAAATAACGACTTGAAAGATCGTAAATAAATAAAAAAAATTAAATGAAAATGACACAATTTGTGGGTATTATCTAAATTTGGCGCACTAAAGAAAGTTTGTATACCATTAATTAATATCCATACTTGAATAAATAAATAAGAAAAAAAATACTCCATAAGAATGGAAATGGATGTGCACAATAACCTAGGAAAAAAAAACTGACATCTTTTTTACTTTTTAGAAACTTTTCAGGTGGTGTATATCTGCTAATCAGGAGGGTATATATTTCCATAAGAGTAAAGATCAAATACATATAGTTTTTTTGTAAGAACTGTGAGAATCAAAGGGGGTAAAAAAAATTTATTTTTTTTTAGAATTTTTTTCCCATGTGCTTAAACATTCTTTCTAGATGAATAATACAAAAAAAAATTAAAATTTTTTTTTTTTAGTGTAATTACGTCATTAAGGTAAATACATTAGTTTACACTAGAGTAATTATGTAATTACTCTACACGTAATTACTCTACACCAATTTTTTTTTTTTTTTTTTTAGTTTTCAATACTATAATACATGTTTAACAATACAGGGAAAAAAAATTTAAAAAAAAAATAAAAAAAAATACCCTCCTTTGATTCTCACAGTTCTTACCAAAAAAGCTATTTGTACCGGATCTTTCCCCTTTCCATAATCCCTATTAAAAATATTCACCCGTCTAGCAAATTACTAACCTGGGGAGAAAACACCGAAAAGTTACATACTAAAGAGTGGATTTTTAAGCCGCTCAGTTCAACCACCTATTAATTTAGCATTAAATTTGTGTGCCTTCTTTCTAACCGAACACCTCTTCATTCCGAGATATCAAATGCACTACCAAACGAAATAATAATAACCTCGATAACATTTTTATTCTTCTTGGTATTAAATGTTTCACGGAAATAGATTTAAGAACTGATGATGAAATAATTGTTTCAAAATAGATTTGAGATTTCTCATCTCTTTTGCATCATTTTTCCAAATATTTTTTGGGACATGTTTACCATTTAATATTTGTATAGCTGTCGATTCCCTGGATTAACACGACGGCTGCCATGGACTTCAGGTGTCACTTCGGTCACTGGCTCAGCTCCTATTTCTGCAAAACAAATACCAATAGCCGCGTCACAAAGGACCCAATGAGTGTCTTTGTGACCAACAGTCACTTGAAAAGGAGAAAGATGAATGAATGTTCAGAGTTTTATGCATGTGTAGGTGAATTGAATGTTTATTTACCTTTCTAGGGCCTAAGATTATACGACTCATTTGTTTCCGGTTTTCTCTCTTCATCTTGATCATCGTACCCTTTGTACCGGACAAAAGGGTGTATGTCACTACAAAGGATAGATTTGGTACTGTCAGCCTCTGACATGGAGAGATTCAGACACCATTCATGTTATCTCTCTTATGGTGTTTCTGGTTTCAGTCGTACCTGCATTAAATGCAGATATGACCGAGCGTGGACACCTTGGTCTTGGGCTTTGTTGGATAGAGTTGCACATGTGAGTCCCTGTAGCAACCAGAAATTTTTTCTTCCTTTCATCTCTTCCTTTTCGGCCTTGAGCAATTTCTAGGACGAAAATTCTTTCAATTGGGGGATGATGTGACACCCGGCAAACTCAGGTTAGTAGCTTTTGTCAAACTAATAAGTCTACCTTAGCGAGTCATGCATACATTATACTTAACTGGGCCAGTTGAGTCGTTATGATGGTTCGGGGAATCATCGGGAGTCGTTATAAAGATCAAAGGGATCATCGGGAGTCCGTCCATGACCATGTGTACAATGATTGGTGATTTGTAGGATCGCCGGATTTAATGCACACACGCAAGTCTTGGGTCCCGGGGATTGGTAAACGAATGTGAACGTGTTAGTTATCAAGTAATATGTGTTTATAATCATTATATAACTTGTCGGTATGTGAATACGTGCTTATATGTGTTAAAGCACGTATAAGCAACAACTATAAATACCATACTTGACCTTAGTCGCAAGGTAAAAGGGGCAACTAGCAGAGGGTGACTAGGAACCTAGTCGCATGCAAAGGGCGACCATACTTGACCCTTTTACCATGCAGAGGGCGACTAGGACCCTAGTCGCATGGTAAAAGGGGCAACTAGCAATGCTAGTGGCCACCTGCAAATCCTAGTCGCGTGTAATGTCTGAAACGACTAGCAACAACTATAAATACCATACTTGACTTGTATAACATCATCTGTGAAACCTTAACTCGCCCCAAACCTCTCTCACACTGTACTCAACCTCTAGAACCCGTTTTTGCCCTAAAACCTACCATATCGGAGCTCTAAACATCGTTTCTAGCAAAATCTAAGGTGTGTTATCCATTCTAAGCTTTCGTAATAATGTTATTTTGATCCCTAAAGGTCCAGACCTGATTTTATAAAGTTTGTGTCTTTGAAAACCTTTGAAAAACAGTTTTAAAATAAGTTCTATGTGAAGAGTTCATGCAAAGAACGGTTTTTGATGATTAAAACATGGGGATTCTTATGTGTTTGATGTTTTGCTGATATGAATGAGTTGTTAGGATGATTATCTAGGATTATGAAGGTTGTTTAATGTGTTTTGATGATGATATACGTTTTGACCTGTTTGAATGCATTAGGAGGATTTAGGAATGTTATAGGGTGATTTGATGATTGTATAATGTTAGGGTTTATGCTAGAATGATGTAGTAACAGTAGGATGATGATTTTTAATGCGATTATGTGACGAAATCTGATTATTTGCCATTTAGGGTAAGTTGTTCATGCAATGATGTGATGTTTTCATAATATTATTCCATTTTGGGAAATGCTTGCAATTAGGGTGTTAGACTGATGATAAATTGGGGGGTTTTTATTTAGGATAGGTTGATTGATGTTGGGTGTTTTTACATGTTTTGGATCTGATTTGGAGAGTTAAATACGCAAAAAGGGGCACCCGGACTGTAGGAGGCGACTAGCATTGCTAGTCGCCTGTAATGGGGGGCCAGTCGCCCCTTCAGGTAGCTACTAGTTTTGCTAGTAGCCTGTTTGATACCTAATCGTGTGTTTTGATACCTAGTCGTGTGTTTTGCTGCTGTAAGTATATATTGGAACCCCGAAACATGATTTAACACCTAGGAACCGATTGTAAGCCCCGTGGCATGTTGGGAACCCTGATAATACGTGTTGTGACCCGCATGTACGATATGTGAACTGTATGCTATATTTTATGGACTGTTATACGTGTAAGGTGCATGTTTACACATGATTATTTGATTACTTGTAGTTGTCTAACATAGGGTGTATCGGGTCACCAATGGGATGTCGGGTCTTGTCTTGTCTTGTGTGGTCAGGTTACCGTTAAAACATGTTTTCAAACATACAATGGTTATGGTCTGGACGTTCAGGGACTAGTTAACCTACGGGTTATTAGTCCGGATACTTATACACATTTTATGATAGGTCGCTAGTATTAGGGACTATCATAGCACTGTTGATTTAACTATTTTCAAGAAACGCAACCTAAGGTGAGTTTCATGGCACCACTTTTACTGATTTTACTTTCGGGGGAGAAACATGCTACGTATTTGTATTCACAATAGTTATGTCATACTATGGTCGTCTTTTGTTACTATACGACTCGTTTTAAGTCCTGGGGAAAACCATGTATGTGTGGGGTAGCACAACGGGGGAAATGTGGATAGATCTGTTGGGTGTGACCTGAAGTTGAAAGAATTTAGCTAAAACAGGAAAATATGATCATACAAGTCACAAATCTAGGTGCGGAAACCCTAGATATGAACAAAATGACAATACTCGGATCAAAACACGTAAAACATCATTTCAAACACTTTTTCATAGATTAACTTTCACAAATACTTGATTACAATCACTCACACGTTAATCTAGACCTTCTAAACACTTTTACAAAATCCACACGAACCTGACCTTCAAACTCACACAAACTAAAACTCTCTCTTACTTGAAAATACACAAAATCTATTTATAGGGTCTGCAGGTTCGCCCAGTTTGTTGGTGCGAATGTGGAATCTTTCCACATTCGCCCATTTCTAAGGTACGAATGTGGAATCTTTCCACATTCGCCCAGTTTGTCTTCTGTGTAATTTCCACGTTCGCCCATAACTTCCACATTCGCCCACTTTAAGCCACATTCGCCCATATAA
Organism: Ambrosia artemisiifolia; assembly: GCA_032199755.1. Taxonomy (NCBI): domain Eukaryota; kingdom Viridiplantae; phylum Streptophyta; class Magnoliopsida; order Asterales; family Asteraceae; genus Ambrosia; species Ambrosia artemisiifolia. The sequence goes on along the minus strand of CM063528.1, from coordinate 15,517,560 downwards.
AGCCACCTTCGCCCTTTTCTGATGGTCGAATGTATCTTCATGTTTAAGTCTTGGTCGTTTTCTGATTATCTAGACCTTCGACATTCAGTACCGGATCACTAGCTAGGGACATACATGAATAATGCACTAACATGACCTACCCCACTCGGTTCGACTGGAGGTCGGACGGGTGCATATTATCTCGACCTACGTATTCTTGTATTCGGGTAGGTGTATTCTTGTATTCATGTATGCGTGTCAGTAATGGTTTTCGAATCGTAGTATTGGCAATGCATACGTCTAGCTAATGTACTTGCGATATAGTATTGACGGGATTGATGTTACAAAACTTATGGAAATGTTTTTATAAAACCTGTGAACTCACCAGCATTATATGTTGACATCTTTGGCATGTTTTCTCAGGTCGCTAAGGTAGCAGTTCATGGACTAGGTGCACGGAGTCTTGCACAACGTCTAGGGTTTAGTTGCATGCTTTAAATAATTTCATAATACGTTACTTTGTTTTGTTTTGAGTTGTATATTTCAGCTTATGCTAACGGTTTATGTTATGAAATTGCATGGTTTGGTTTACGTATAGTTTTACATACAATTGTCGTTTATTGTGACCGTTGACTTGGATCTTGCCATGTCACGCGCCTCGAGATAAAACCCCGCATGTGGAATTTGAGGGTGTGCCAGTCCCCATGTCTGGTATCAGGCCTATGCGGGTTTATTTGAATTGGGCCTGATTTAAGGCTGAGCCTTATCAATACTTAATTAGAAAATTATTTTATCGAATACAACAATTATTAATCTATACTTACTATAATATGAGAGTCATGAGTGACATAAGAAAGCTGAGGTGTCAACCATAGAGATAGGCTAACAATGCCCGTGTGATGCAAAAGATGATGTCATAATTAAATTAAAAAAATATGTGGGCCTCTTCTACTAACATCTGTTGACACACCCAAATATTGTTGTTAAAGGAGTGAAGGAGCTCCAACATCTGTGAATAACATCTGTTCCAAATTTGAGCTCCAAATTCAAAATAAAAACCTTAATATAAAAAGAGGGAGAGGGAAAGATATTCATTTCATCTCCTTTCTTTAGTTTCTCCCCCCCCCCTCTCAAAATTCATAAATCTGGAACATATCCACGGAGGAGGAGAGGAGGAGCAGAAATTAGAGAAGAAACATTCGCCGGCTAAGGTACAATTTTCCAATCAGTGTTCTGTATTCATTCTTCCATGTTTGATCTATTAATATCCTTTGAAACTGAAAGCCCTAAAAATATCGATTCTTCAAAAACAATATTTTGAAATGACCGTGATTCAGAAATTGAATATCTCTTGAATCAAACTCTTGGATCTCACCCTGTTTCAAAATGTGAGATCCAATAGCAACATGATCTTAGGTCAGAAGAGTTTATGACTTTTCCTGTAATCATCTTCTTCTTTATTCTTCATCAGTTAGGTCTTATTTCAATACATTTAGGGGTAATAAGAGAATTTTAGTGTTTTGAAATGCTAATAATGATGAGGGTAATATTAAAGTAATCCTAATCTTATGTATTACGAAAGAGTGATGGTGTCATGATGCAATAAGTTAAGCTTCACATATCTGTAATATTTTTCTTTTGTAACATAAGGTTGTTATTAATTTCTTTCTTATTGCATTATATCGTTATTTATGACCTGTTTCTTATTGCATCATAAGCTTCCTAGAGGCTGGCTTAAGGAGAAAGAAGCCATGACCTTGACAATTCTTCAAGTACCCTTTTCAACTTCCAGTGATCTTTTTGTTACTTTAATGGAATGCAGTAAATGATCCTTTTAGCTAAGGTCAATGAACCAGTTTTGGGATCGACTTTGGTGCAAAGCTGCTCGCTTGCAAAGTGTTCGGAGGTTCGTCGAATGATTTCATTATTTGTATTACAATAAGAAATAAATTTATATTTTTAACTAGCCCACGTAAATAATTTGATTTTAGTTATTTTCTCTGCTTTATTGTATTATATTCTAAAAGTGAAGTTTGACGAGTGACAAGAAAGATGTACTTTTGTATCTTATCTATGGCTATAATAATGTATCAACGTTTGACGCTGAGAAGAGGACGACTGAGCGTGATTTTTACAAAATATGCCTTTGTTTTTTTCTTAGTTTGTGTAGGCAATATGCAACATCAATTATATTAATGGATAAAATCACTAGGAGAAAAAATTGATATTTTGTGTTTGTGAATCACCAGGAGAAGAAATTGATGCAAAATATTCACATTTATGAAGTTCCCTTTCACAAATATGTGGCTATGATGGAATTTGAGGTATCATTCGGAGCATTATTGACCTTCTCTTATTTACTTTTTTGGTTTGACTTCCAGTAGTCAACATATTTTGTGAGTTGAATTTGTTATTTGTGGTGTTTTTTAGAGATGAACCTGATGACATGAATGGTGTTACTTGCGCATGATCATATTAGTAGTAGTTCATTATTGTTCTGTTATGGTTTATAGGAGCGAAATGAGAGGCTTTTCTGCAAACTTCTTATTGATAATGTGGAAAAACTTTTCCCTATTATGTACACTCCCATAGTTGGCGAGCCTTGCTAGAAATATGGGAGTATATTCAAGCATCCTCAGGGTCTCAACATTAGTTTTAAAGAGAAGTAAGGCTAATAGATTAAACTATGTTTACTTAGATGTATATTATTTCAATATTAATATGGCATGACAATGCAATAATCTGATTTACAGGGGAAAGATTCTTGAGGTGCTTAGGAACCGGCCTGAGAGAAATATTCAAGTTATTATGGTGACCGATGGTGAGCTTATCTTGGGTGTCAGATAAAATTAGCTAATTTTTATGCTTATGTTTTATCAATGTCATAGAAGTTTTATATCAGATGTACTAGTATTGTAGTTCAATAATGGAACATTTTAAATTTGTACAGGGTATGAGAATCTAGTTGGGAAACTTGCTTTATATACAGCAGTTGGAGGAGTTAGGCCTACTGTGGTAAGCCTTATCAAGGGATCTGCTTTTCTAGTTTTCTATTTGGTTGAGTATGTAAATATCTGCTTCATTCAATTTTAAAATCAGCCTGTTGTAACTTGTATGTTTAAATATGGTCTTTTAGCTTGCTCTGTAGTGCTTGCCTGTTACCATCGATGTGGGGGATGAGCAATCAAAAGCTTCTGGATGATGAGTTTTATATTGGTCTTAGACAAAAGAGGGCCACCGGAAAGGTATATTGTGATTGTTCAACTAAGTTAGGATCATTAAAGTTTCATTGTTAGTTTGTTACCTTCATCATCTCTTTTATTTGATATAGGGGTAAGCTTTAACGTCTATTGTTTCTACATGAATTGAGGAACTTGTGGCAACATGTTTGGAGGCGACAATCTGTAAGTAGTCTAATGAATCATTGAATCTAACTCAATATATTATGAGCTGATCTTGGTTTATTTAGACTTTTGATTTAGTCAACCACTGGGCCTAACGGGAACGAAGAAGATAGCGATGCACAACAGAAAGGGGAAGCCTCCGTTGAAAACAATGCGACTAGCAATGGTTTGAGTGGTTACATGGCTTGTCTAAAAAGAAACACGGAATGCATTGGAAAAGGAAGTGATGCATAGGTAGAACATTGATTACATATATTATTAATATAAGAGACTCATAGATACTGCCAAGATCTCCCTCTCCTCCTATACACTATACGATGACTCCTGTTCCAATCTCTCAAACCCGTTTTTGTTGGCGAATATCAATCTACAGAATTATAAGGTACTAACGATCTAATTCTGATTCTACTTTTCTGATTCTTTTTTTGTTCCCTAATGCCAACTATTTATTTAGCGCAAATCTGTATATGATTGTATGAGTATAGTTTGTTTTATATCATCCAAACGATCACTGATGTACCTGGTTTTATTAATTAGAAAATATATCATTTTTTCGGTGCCAAAAACTTTGATGTGTTAATTTCAAAACATTGGTTTCGGAAAAAGATTAATTTTTACTAAACCTTTAAACAAGTTTTAAATTTATAAGTAAACAATAATTACATAGAAACTAAAACCAACACATAGGCAGAGAACCTGACGTGTATAGTATAGTTTTCTAGGGTAAATACCGAGTATTGTATTCCTAGAGAACACACTTTTCCCTACTCAACATTTCATCACATTAGTTAATTGGGTTTGAAAAAGAAAATAAAATGGAGGGGTTCTTAGAAAAATAGTTTTTGATAAAGGTTTTGGTTATGAAAAAAAAAGATAAAAATAGTAGGAATAGTAAACATGCACATAAGTATTTAAATTTATTATAGTGGTAGTATTTAGTTTAATTATCAATGAGAAGGACATGGGTGAACGGTCCCTTTAGAATTGGGGATGAGAAAAGAAATATATAAGGGATGATGTTCTAGCAACTCTATAGGTCACACATAGGGGAAGTGTACGAGTCCCCATAAAGGTGTCTTCGGACTACTAGCCCGTAAGCCATCGTTCTCCTGTTGACATGCGGTCTAGGTCCAACTCGCATCGTCGTGCAGCTCTCTGGAAAGTCTGGCTCTGGATTAAGAGAGAAACGGCGCCACTGATGAGTGGTGTGTTCAAGGTGCGCATCACTGCATAACTCTGTAGACTTGTGTTACCACCGTTTGAGTCCTAAATGTCAGGTACTGCCCAAACCACCGCCAAGCCACTGGTTTAAGCACTGGTCCTCTAAATTATCGCCTTAAATTAAAGTAGAGGCTTGGTCCACCTCACTTAGCTCTCGCTTCCGTACCAAAGGATCTCTCTTACTATTAACCCTCGTGACAACGAACCCCCTACCTAGGAGATGGCTTTTGAACACCGAAGAATCTCTCTTACAGTCATCTTGAGGGACAACGTATCCTCCATTGGTTAACGGCTTTGGAATGACGAGAACTAGATAAAATATTCTTGTTTTATTTATCCTACAAGTGACAACTTAATAATTTATTGATCAGATAAATTTAAGTTTGGTTTAGTGATTACATGACAAACCCAACCCATAACCTCCTGAGATGAATGAAATCCTTGACAAATGTGGAACAAAATCCTAAGAGTGTGCAATCCAAAGATCACTGGTGCACCTGTAGGGAATCCTCCCTTTGCCAAGAAAATCATCATGCATCTAGTAAGAACCAGAAGCGTGTCACTCGGATTTGGTCCACTTCAGAAGCCATTGCTTAGAACCCGGTTTGGATATCAGAAGCCCGAAGGATCTGTCTCACTACCGGGTTCCGTGCCTTGGATCTAGCTTAGGACTATCAGAAGCCGATTGAAACCAATGATAGTTAATTTATTATTTAAGTTAGGGTTGTTTTAGATTTATCAAGTAAATCACTAGTTGAACCTGTCACAAGGATAAACAAATAAGAATTAGTTAAGAAGATAACACACCAAATAACTAAAAATAAACTACTACTAATAATAAAAGTCCACAAATCATTGGAGATAATAGAAAGATAATGAATGATCAACACAAGAATCATGGCTGCTCATAGACAAGCCTTCCATCATCTTGATGCTATGTATCTAGTATAAACCTCATGACCCTCAATGTTTTATTGCATGAACTACTCCTACGATCCCGTTCTTTGCCATGATAATCAAGGTAGGACGAGCCCTAACCTTGGTGGGATGTTAGGATGGCCCTAAGGCCTCCCACAAAACCCCAAGATCTCTGGAAGAAGCTTGGAAGTCGGCCAAAGAAGCACAAGAATGTCACACCCTCAAATTCCACGTGCGGGGTTTCACCGCGAGGCGCATGACACACCAGGATCTCAGTCAACGATCACAACAAACATTCAACAAACATGCATTCATATATAAATATATAAACCAAAATATCATGCTTTGAGCTGTAAACCAGCAGCGGAAGCATTTCTTGTTTACAACCAAAAGACATATTAAAGTTTACAAAACATTGTTTATACGTTTCAAAATAATAGACGCTGTGCAAGACTCCGTGCGCCTATTCCATTGACTGCTACCTTAGCGACCTAAGAAAACATGCCAAAAAGATGTCAACATATAATGCTGGTGAGTTCACAGGTTTTCTTTTATAAACAAGTTTAAAAGTTTCCAAAGACCATATTCGTTACTACTAGGTTATAAGAACGTTAGCTAGACGTTAAGTTGTTTTACTACTACGGTTGGGAACCATTACTAAACACCGTCTACTGTCTGCCCAGACTATCTAGGTCGCCGATGCATCGGCAACCCGAATGTTAAGGACAATATGCACCCGCCCGGCCCTGCCGTCGAGTGGGACTTGTGAGGCCCAATAGATCTATCCACATTTCCCCCCGTTGTGCTTCCCGCACATTCATGTTTCCCCCTGGGACTTTCCAAAAAGCCGTATAGTAAATGTAAAGTAACCACAGTATAACATGATCTTTAATAAATAAGTTCGCAGCATGTTTCTCCCCCGAAAGCAAAACTGTAAAAGCGGGGCTGTGACACTCACCTTGGGTTGCGTTACTTGAAAATAGTAAAGTATTTATGCTATGATAGCCCCAAATAGCGGCGACCTATCATAAGATGTGTATAAGTATCCGGACTAATAACCCGCAGGTTAACTAGTCCCCGAATGTCCAGACCATAACCATAGACGTTTTAAAAACACTTTTGACTGATAACCGACCGAGCCAGACAAGACCCGACATCCCATTGGTGACCCGACAATCCACGTGTTAATTATATGCAAGGTATTATGCAACATATAAAGTTAAACACTTAGCACACGCAAGAGTTCGTCTAGTCTAGCAAAATGCCCAATTTACGCATAATCGAGTCAGAACGCGTGTTACCGAATCATCCGGCATGTCCCGAGGTTCTTAACATGTTCCTAGGTGTCAAATCATGCTTCGGGATGTCAAAATACGCTTACAACAGCAGTACACGCGACTAGGAATTTAGCATGCAACTAGGAAAAGTCAACTGGTGACTAGGAGTGGTCAACACGCGACTAGGAGGCTAGTCACGTGTAATATCAGGCGACTAGGGCTCCTACTCGCCCCCTAGTCCCCTAGTCGCCCCCTGTAGCATGCGACTAGGAATCCTAGTCGCCTGCTGCAGGTGAGTGACGGATTTTTGCGCGTTTAACCCTCCGAATCAGATCCGAAACATGCAAAAACACCAAGTATCAATCCTAAACTCAATTACCAACCCATTCCAAGCAAAAACTCCCAATTTACCACGGGTTTAACATCTTTTGTGCAATTATTTCCAAAAATGGCAAAGTACCAAGTTTCACCAACAACCTTATCTTTCCCTAAATGGAAATAATCGATTTTCATCTTCTACAAACCTGAAACTTGACATTTCTCAGTTATAACATTCCTCTAGTGTGAATCCTAACCACATTCTATCAACAAATCATACCATAACATCCTAGATTTCCAAGAATCACTCAAACGGGTCAAAATGCACATCTTCTTCAAAACACAACAACAAAAGCTCAAACTCATAAATAATCATCCTAATAACCCCTACATAACAGAAGTACAATCATTTCATGAAAACATTCATGTTAAAATCACCAAGAAGGTTAACATAAGCGTGCAAACTTCACATATAGCAATTATTGTGGTGTAGACTTGTTTTAAAACCATTTTCAAAGGTTTAAAAGACACAAACTTAACAAAACAAGGTCTGGACCTTTGGGGAATCAAAACAATAACTTTACAAAGGTTTAGGATGAAGAACACACCTTGGATTTTATCAAAGAAAGGTGTGCAAGCTTGGAAATGGTGATTTTTGTAGCAAAACAAGTTTTAGAGGTGCTCTAGGGTGTGTGGGCGACTTGGGATCAGTTAGGGTTGCTCTAAGGGTGTTTGGGGAGTTAAGGGTTGTATTTATAGGTGTTTCTAGTCGTAGGGCTGCAACAGGCGACTAGGGAGCATAACCACGCGACTAGGCCACGTGACTAGGCCTAGTCGCCCCATATGGCATGCGAGTAGGCCAAAAACATGCGACTAGGAGCTCCTAGTCGCCCCCTAGGGGCTGCTAGTCGCCCCCTGGGGCTGCTAGTCGCCCCCTGCAGCTCAGCCTTGGTTTTTCGCGCGTTAAACACTATTTTAACACACATAAACACGTATTCACATACCAACAAGTCACATAATGATTATAAACATATAATACATGACAACTAACATGTTTACATCCGTTCACCAATTCCCGGGACTCCAGACTCGCGTGTGTGCGTTAAACCCGGTGATTCCACGAATCACCACCCCTTTACACATGGTTATGGACCGACTCCCGATGATCCCACGGATCATCGTAACGACTCCCGATGACTCTCTAGAATCATCATTACGACTCGACTGATTTAGTTAAGTATGAAATAAGTATGACTCGCTAAGGTAGACTTACTAGTTTTAGTCAACGTTACTAACCTGAGTTTGCCGGGTGTCACATCATCCCCCTGTTGAAAGAATTTTCATCCCGAAAATTGCTCAAGGCCAAAAGGAAGAGACGAAAGAGAAGAAAAAATTTTCCGGTTACCACAGCATCCCCCTGTTGAAAGGAATCTCGACCCGAGATTCATGCAGTTCCAGCAGAGACATGTCTAGATTCGAAAGCGCGCTTAGGGAATAAATGAGGATATTTAGCTTTCATTTGATCCTCCCGTTCCCATGTGAACTCAGGTCCACGATTAGAGTTCCAACGAACTTTCACAATGCGGATCTTACTGTGACGAAGGCTACGGATCTTATAGTCCAGAATCTCAACCGGTTCTTCCACAATACGCAGACGATCATCCACCTTGATCTCTTCGAGTGGAACAACTAAAGATTCATCCGTCAGACACTTCTTAAGGTTAGAAACATGGAAGACGTCATGAACGTTACTGAGTTCGGCTGGCAGATCAAGCCTATATGCTACCGGTCCAATCCGTTCCAGAATTGCGAACGGTCCCACGTAACGAGGATTCAATTTGCCACGTTTCCCAAAACGTATAACGCCCTTCCATGGGGATACCTTCAATAAAACCCTGTCGCCAACCTCAAACTCTAAAGGTTTGCGACGACGATCGGCATAGCTCTTTTGACGATCTCGAGCTGCTGCCATACGGTTGCGAATCTGTATGATCTTTTCGGAAGTCTCGTACACAAGTTCCGGGCCGGTGAGTTGGCTCTCGCCTACCTCAGCCCAGCAAAGAGGAGATCGGCATTTCCGTCCGTATAGAGCCTCGAACGGAGCTGCCTTGATGCTAGAGTGGTAGCTATTGTTGTAGGAGAATTCTACTAGTGGTAAATGATTCTCCCATCCTTTGCCAAAGTCCATCACACATGCCCGAAGCATGTCCTCTAGCGTTTGAATCGTCCGCTCGCTCTGACCGTCAGTTTGCGGATGATAAGCCGTGCTCATCTCAAGTTGTGTACCCAGAGCCTTCTGCAATTTTCTCCAGAAATTGGAGGCGAACCGAGTGTCACGGTCGGAAATAATAGAGACGGGCACCCCGTGCCGAGAAACCACTTCCTTAAGATATAAGCGAGCCAAACGCTCGAGGCTGTCAGTATCCTTGATTGCGAGGAAGTGCGCAGACTTTGTCAACCTGTCAACTATCACCCAGATCATGTTACAACCACTGGGCGACTTCGGGAGTTTGGTCACAAAGTCCATCGTAATTCGTTCCCACTTCCACTCAGGAATTTCAGGCTGTTGCAGAAGACCAGACGGCTTTTGATATTCAACCTTGACCTTAGCACAGGTCAAGCACTTGCTTACGTAGGAAGCTACGTCCGCCTTCATGTTCGGCCACCAATAGAGTACCTTTAAGTCTTGATACATCTTGTCGGAGCCAGGGTGAATGGAGTACCGAGACTTGTGAGCCTCGTCAAGAACGAGCTCTCGCAAGCCCCCGAATAGTGGAACCCAAACACGTTCAGCGAAGTAATGCAGGCCATCAGCCCTGAGCTCAAGGTGTCTATCTGCGCCATGCATGGTTTCAGCCTTAAGGTTTTCCTCCTTCAAGGCTTCTTGCTGCGCTGAACGAATTTGGTCAGGTAAACCAGAGTGGATAGTAAGCTGAAGAGCTCGAATACGACGGGGTTTAGCGGATTCCTTCTTGCTCAAAGCGTCTGCAACAACATTCGCCTTGCCAGGATGGTATTTAATGGCGCACTCGTAGTCGCTAAGAAGCTCAACCCAGCGACGCTGCCGGGTGTTCAATACCTTCTGGTCAAAGATATGCTGGAGGCTCTTGTGATCGGTGTAAATGGTGCACTGGGTACCGTACAAGTAGTGCCTCCAGATCTTCAAAGCAAAGACCACTGCACCCAGCTCTAAGTCATGGGTGGGGTAGTTCTTCTCATGTACCTTAAGCTGACGAGAAGCATAGGCAATGACTTTCTTGCGCTGCATCAACACGCACCCAAGGCCCTGGATGGAGGCATCACAGTAATCCTCAAAATCGTCCGTGCCTTCAGGCAAGGATAAGATAGGAGCAGAACAGAGTTTAGTCTTTAGCAGCTGGAAAGCTGACTCTTGCGAATCACCCCAGCTGAACTTCTTATCCTTCTGGGTGAGCGAAGTGAGGGGCTGTGCGATCTTCGAAAATCCCCCGATGAAACGGCGATAGTAACCTGCGAGACCTAGGAATTGCCGCACCTCAGTTGGCGTCTTTGGTGCTTCCCAGTCTTTGATAGCTTCTATCTTAGCTGGATCAACATGTATCCCCTCCGCATTAACCACATGGCCAAGAAATTGAACCTCACGCAACCAAAAGCTGCACTTAGAGAACTTGGCATACAACTGTTCTTGCCTCAGGAGTTCCAAGACAAGACGCAAGTGTTCCCGGTGGTCCACTTCGTTCTTGGAATAGACTAGAATATCATCGATGAAGACAATCACGAATTTGTCAAGATACGGCTTGCAAACACGGTTCATCAAATCCATAAAGATGGCGGGTGCATTGGTGAGACCAAAAGGCATGACCAGGAATTCAAAATGGCCATAACGAGTTCGAAAAGCAGTCTTCGGAATATCGGCTTCTTGGACTCTCAACTGATGGTATCCCGATCTCAAGTCAATCTTCGAGTAGAAACTAGAACCCTGAAGCTGGTCAAATAAATCATCGATGCGGGGGAGAGGGTAACGGTTCTTGATGGTAACCTTGTTCAGTTCACGGTAGTCGATACACATACGTAGGCTTCCGTCCTTCTTCTTGACAAACAAAACAGGGGCTCCCCACGGGGATGAACTAGGTCGGATAAAACCTTTCTCCAACAATTCTTGCAACTGGTTAGACAATTCTTGCATCTCTGGAGGTGCAAGGCGGTACGGGGCTCGGGCAACTGGGGCCGCACCAGGCGTAAGTTCAATACTGAATTCGACCTGGCGATAAGGCGGGAGGCCTGGCAGTTCTTCAGGGAATACGTCTGGAAAGTCGCATACAACAGGAATGTCTTCAAACTTCTTCTCTTCCTCGGACGAAACTGAAACAAGCGCCAGAATGGCAGAATACCCCTTACGTAGATACTTATAAGCCTTCATGCACGAAATGATGCTCAGAGGGATCCCGCTCTTCTCACCGTATACCAACAGAAATTCTCCATCCGGAAGGGGAAGTCGAACAACTTTATCAATACAGACGATCTCGGCATGATGCAAGGACAACCAATCCATACCAACAACGATATCAAAGCTGCCCAAAGATACCGGCATAAGATCAATAGGGAAAGAATAACCCGACAACTCAAGGTGACACCCCCTAAGGACATGTGTCGCTTCGACTTTCTTACCATCAGCCAATTCTATCAGGTACTTAGCCTCTAAAGGTGTAGGCACCCTATCAAACAACTGACTAAATCCAAGGGATATAAAACTCTTATCGGCACTGGAATCGAATAAAACCGTAGCATAGCGATTATCAAGAAGAAACGTACCGGTAACAGTGTCAGGATCCTGTCGAGCTCCGCTCGAACCAATCACAAAGGCACGAGCATTCCTGCCCCCCGCCTCCATTGTTCCCATTACCAGTCCCAGTCTTCCCCCCTCGCCCTGCTTCAACTTGGGGCAATCCCGCTTGTAGTGACCCAGTTCACCACAGTTATAGCACCCCTGCTTTCCCTGGTTTCCCTGGGGAGCAGCAGTCTGAGGAGTTGGGGTAGGTGTAGCAGGTGCATTACGGTTACCCTGAAGGTTGACCTTACAGTCTTTCACCTGGTGCCCCTGCTTATGGCACCGGTGACAGCGGTCCCTCTCAGGGCAGCGACCATTGTGGTGAAATCCACACCGGTCGCACTTCGGCAACTTCCCAGAATAACCCCCTGGTTTTTGCTCAGATGACGATCCCCCAACATCAAACCTCTTCACCTGTTGAGGCGGTGCGGAGCTCGAGCCCTTACCCGCACTTTCCCACTTTTGCTTGTTGTTCTCGGGAGCCTTTACAGCAGCGCCTCGGGGAGGCAAGACTCCTTCGGTCACCTTCATGTTGGTCAGCCTGTGAGCCGACCGAACCACTTCAGAAAACACAGTAAGGCTGCCCGCAGCCACCAACCCCGCAATTTCCGGCACTAACCCAGCAATATAGTGCTCAATCCTCCGGTATTCCGGTGTGTGCAAATCCGGGCACAGCACCGCCAGCTCATTGTGCCTAGCTGTATAGGCTTCAATCTCTGACCCCACCATCTTATGAGTCCAAATCTCATGCTCAAGCTTCTGGATCTCATCCCTCGGGCAGTACTCGTTTTTCAAGAGTTGCACGAATTCTGTCCAAGGCATCGCATGGGCTTCCTCGATGCCCCTAGTCTGCTTGGTGGAGTTCCACCAGGACAAGGCTTGATCTTCAAAGGTCGCAGCAGCATACTTTACCCGGTCGCCTGCCGAGCAATTACACATCGAAAACACAGACTCTACTTTTTCCAGCCATCGGAGTAGTCCCACTGCCCCTTCAGTCCCAGCGAAGTTGTGAGGTTTGCAATCCATGAACTTCTTGTAGGAGCACTGAGTTGGAGGGGGATTGACAGCACCCCCAGCACCCCCACCTATAGTAACACACAGGTAAGGCAAGAAAAGACACGGCACCCAAAACAAGAGAGAATAGGCGGAGATCAACTTACCACCCATAGCAGCAAGTGCAGCCTGGAATGCAGCCAGAGCTACATTCGTTTGCTGCTGCATCAGATTGTTCAACTCTTCCTGGGTCATGTTAATGTTCCCTCGGCCACCGCCGCCACCACGGCCGCCTCGGCGTCCCCCACGAGCTCCCGACATCTTCTGTCACAACAAGAAACAAAAGACTTAGGTTTGCCCGTGGTATAACCCATTAAGAATTTAATAACTAGACCGGGTCCGGCTCGGGTCCATCCGTCCAAACACAAAGTCCACCAGAACTTCCATGCATTCCAGTTTATGATCTCGTGTGCACCCGACATGATAAACTGTTCCGCATGGTCCTCCAGGTGTTCTTTCTGTTTGAAGTTCAAGTCACCTAGCGCTAACACGCAATCATGATGTTATCACAAATATGAGGCATTAGACGTGAGGGCGAGCGCGTCCATTGGGGCATAGAAGGGAGATGTCCGAATCCTTGGACAGATCTCGAGAGTAAAACGAAGTCACCCCAATGTCCGTCGCCGCCAATAAGGTACAAGGGTAGATCGTCCACCGACGAATCAGATAAGATGGAACAAGGAGTAGGATGAAGAATGTGGCATAGCGGATGATGACACCGACACCCAGACAAGTTATAATGTTACCCATGTTAGGACTCGACTATTTGTGACCGTCTAGTGTGTGCGACTCAGTTATAGACTAGACTCTACATGTAGTCTCAGTTCACTATAACCGTTCGCTCTGATACCAATCTGTCACACCCTCAAATTCCACGTGCGGGGTTTTACCGCGAGGCGCATGACACACCAGGATCTCAGTCAACGATCACAACAAACATTCAACAAACATGCATTCATATATAAATATATAAACCAAAATATCATGCTTTGAGCTGTAAACCAGCAGCGGAAGCATTTCTTGTTTACAACCAAAAGACATATTAAAGTTTACAAAACATTGTTTATACGTTTCAAAATAATAGACGCTGTGCAAGACTCTGTGCGCCTATTCCATTGACTGCTACCTTAGCGACCTGAGAAAACATGCCAAAAAGATGTCAACATATAATGCTGGTGAGTTCACAGGTTTTCTTTTATAAACAAGTTTAAAAGTTTCCAAAGACCATATTCGTTACTACTAGGTTATAAGAACGTTAGCTAGACGTTAAGTTCTTTTACTACTACGGTTGGGAACCATTACTAAACACCGTCTACTGTCTGCCCAGACTGTCTAGGTCGCCGATGCATCGGCAACCCGAATGTTAAGGACAATATGCACCCGCCCGGCCCTGCCGTCGAGTGGGACTTGTGAGGCCCAATAGATCTATCCACATTTCCCCCCGTTGTGCTTCCCGCACATTCATGGTTTCCCCCTGGGACTTTCCAAAAAGCCGTATAGTAAATGTAAAGTAACCACAGTATAACATGATCTTTAATAAATAAGTTCACAGCATGTTTCTCCCCCGAAAGCAAAACTGTAAAAGCGGGGCTGTGACACTCACCTTGGGTTGCGTTACTTGAAAATAGTAAAGTATTTATGCTATGATAGCCCCAAATAGCGACGACCTATCATAAGATGTGTATAAGTATCCGGACTAATAACCCGCAGGTTAACTAGTCCCCGAATGTCCAGACCATAACCATAGACGTTTTAAAAACACTTTTGACTGATAACCGACCGAGCCAGACAAGACCCGACATCCCATTGGTGACCCGACAATCCACGTGTTAATTATATGCAAGGTATTATGCAACATATGAAGTTAAACACTTAGCACACGCAAGAGTTCGTCTAGTCTAGCAAAATGCCCAATTTACGCATAATCGAGTCAGAACGCGTGTTACCGAATCATCCGGCATGTCCCGAGGTTCTTAACATGTTCCTAGGTGTCAAATCATGCTTCGGGATGTCAAAATACGCTTACAACAGCAGTACACGCGACTAGGAATTTAGCATGCAACTAGGAAAAGTCAACTGGTGACTAGGAGTGGTCAACACGCGACTAGGAGGCTAGTCACGTGTAATATCAGGCGACTAGGGCTCCTACTCGCCCCCTAGTCGCCCCCTGTAGCATGCGACTAGGAATCCTAGTCGCCTGCTGCAGGTGAGTGACGGATTTTTGCGCGTTTAACCCTCCGAATCAGATCCGAAACATGCAAAAACACCAAGTATCAATCCTAAACTCATTACCAACCCATTCCAAGCAAAAACTCCCAATTTACCACGGGTTTAACATCTTTTGTGCAATTATTTCCAAAAATGGCAAAGTACCAAGTTTCACCAACAACCTTATCTTTCCTAAATGGAAATAATCGATTTTCATCTTCTACAAACCTGAAACTTGACATTTCTCAGTTATAACATTCCTCTAGTGTGAATCCTAACCACATTCTATCAACAAATCATACCATAACATCCTAGATTTCCAAGAATCACTCAAACGGGTCAAAATGCACATCTTCTTCAAAACACAACAACAAAAGCTCAAACTCATAAATAATCATCCTAATAACCCCTACATAACAGAAGTACAATCATTTCATGAAAACATTCATGTTAAAATCACCAAGAAGGTTAACATAAGCGTGCAAACTTCACATATAGCAATTATTGTGGTGTAGACTTGTTTTAAAACCATTTTCAAAGGTTTAAAAGACACAAACTTAACAAAACAAGGTCTGGACCTTTGGGGAATCAAAACAATAACTTTACAAAGGTTTAGGATGAAGAACACACCTTGGATTTTATCAAAGAAAGGTGTGCAAGCTTGGAAATGGTGATTTTTGTAGCAAAACGAGTTTTAGAGGTGCTCTAGGGTGTGTGGGCGACTTGGGATCAGTTAGGGTTGCTCTAAGGGTGTTTGGGGAGTTAAGGGTTGTATTTATAGGTGTCTCTAGTCGTAGGGCTGCAACAGGCGACTAGGGAGCATAATTACGCGACTAGGCCACGTGACTAGGCCTAGTCGCCCCATATGGCATGCGAGTAGGCCAAAAACATGCGACTAGGAGCTCCTAGTCGCCCCCTGGGGGCTGCTAGTCGCCCCCTGGGGCTGCTAGTCGCCCCCTGCAGCTCAGCCTTGGTTTTTCGCGCGTTAAACACTATTTTAACACACATAAACACGTATTCACATACCAACAAGTCACATAATGATTATAAACATATAATACATGATAACTAACATGTTTACATCCGTTCACCAATTCCCGGGACTCCAGACTCGCGTGTGTGCGTTAAACCCGGTGATTCCACGAATCACCACCCCTTTACACATGGTTATGGACCGACTCCCGATGATCCCACGGATCATCGTAACGACTCCCGATGACTCTCTAGAATCATCATTACGACTCGACTGATTTAGTTAAGTATGAAATAAGTATGACTCGCTAAGGTAGACTTACTAGTTTTAGTCAACGTTACTAACCTGAGTTTGCCGGGTGTCACAAAGAAGGAATGCCAAATGATTGAGGTGAGCTTGCTATTTAAAGAGCTTCCAGGGGTGCATGACCGTGCACAATGGTTGTGCACGGGCGTGCTGTCTGCCCCACGTACATTCTGTTGCTGCAGATTTGTCTTGTATGTACGCCGTGTCTTGCACGGGAGTGCCAGAGGGTATGCAAGGGCGTGCACTCTACAACAGCTAGATTTCTTGTCTCCCAAGTTGGCTGCGTTGTCTTCTAGCGTGCGTGACCTCTGTGCAAGTGAGCATGGGTGTGCTTGGTCAACTCCGGGTCAATTTTATCATCATTTAAGTCCCGAAAAGATCTTTACACATACAGGAAACATGCTGCGAGCCCCGTATCCCCAGGAATCTCTGATTTTTAGCTGTTTTACCCGAAAATCACTTGTTATCTGTTTAGAGCTCCAATTTCCAGAAAAATACAAATAGGAACGATTAAGTAGCTAAAATCAGTAATTTAAGCCCAATTTTGCCCTATTATGAGACAAATTATGCATGTTTTATATGTGTAAATTACGGCACATCAATCACCGTACTATTTGCATCTTAAACCATTACTTAGGTTTTTGGCTTTGCCTTGATCTAGGAAACTCGACGGTTACTCAGTGAACCAGGTGAACTTGATTTCGTTATGTAACTATTTTTTGTGTATTTTCATTGAGTTTTATGTTATGGAGTTTTAGATTAGTATAAGTTTGTGTTTTTTTATTATTTTTGTTTTTGTAGTGGCGGGGATAAGTACACGCCATTTGAAGATAATATGCGGTATTTTAATCTCACGATCTTTGGTACAACATAGCTTCCTATGAAGGTAGTCTAACTTTAATCGCATTTTCACTTGGGATGGTTTGTTTAGTTGTACTTTTAGTGTATTTTGCAGTTTATATGTTGCTTAATGTCATAATATGTTTGGAAGGATGTTAGGAGAAAAATGATATCTTTTTTAGAAAACTGTGTTTAGTGCGTCTACATGATAGACATAAAGTGAATACACGATCACAAGTTACTTTAAATGGTTGTCTAATTTTTTAAATTTATGGATTTGAATAATTTCTTTTTAAGTCAAATAGAAGCATCGATGAGGAGTGAACAATTTGTTAGGTATGCAAACTATTGTTTATGTGTTTTGTAATCTATTATACACTTATTATTTATAAGTTTTTTGTTTTTGTTTTTGCATATTCTCTACTATGAGACTATGTTACTGATATACTCCCTCTGTCCCAATTTAAATGTCCCACTTTCCTTTTTTGTTTGTCTCAAATTAAATGTCCCTTTTCAAAAATAGAAATGTAATTTCCAATTTTACCCTTAAAAGACAAAACACAATCACCACTTTTGAGGATATTATTGTCATTTTACCACATACAAACAAAAGATTTCTTAAAATGTGTGTTTTTTGAACTAGGACATTTAAATTGGGACGGAGGGAGTATATATAGAGGTATGTGTAAATTGACTAGAGTTTTCAAGTGAAGTGTGATTTAAATTGATTTGAGTTTTCCATTGGGTTCTTGAATCGTCTTCAAGTGAATTATGATTGGGTTTCTAAATGATACAAGATGTTCAAATGTTCATCACAATGTTCATTGCCAAATAATTATGTAGTAACTATTAAAAACAATAGTGACTTTTTATTTTTGATTTCTTGTGCTTACTTTGTTCAAATTGGTTCAGGCGGCAAATGGATTAGGGATGCAAGTTATTGGCAGCAGAGACTACTGCAAAGTTATGCTACAATTTCCCAGTGACACCATCCCTACACAGGAAGACGTTACATAATGGTCAGTGATTGAACCTCGGGCTGCACAAATAATAGAAATAGTGGATAATAAGGTACTCCTGTGTACCTTTTAGCCGGTCATAGAAACACCATATTTTTCATTCTATGATTTTAAAGTGTAAACATAATGTAGTCCCAATTGTCTTGTTGAGATGAAATATGTAAGTTTATGTCACCAATTTGTATCGATTTGGTACTGAATTGTGATCATGTTTGATGGAATCCAATGGTCATTCTTAGTGATATATAAGAACTTTTGTAGTACAAATTATGATTTATGTAATTGTGAGGTTTGGGAAGCTATTGCAATGTTGATAATTTGTGTGGTGTGAATGGAAGCATCATGAACTTAAGGTTAAGGATGAGAAGACTCTTCTCTTTGGTGAGAAGCCAGTCAGTGTTTTTGGCTTCAGGTAAATTCCGTTTGAGGATTAATGGACTAATAATTGTGTGTTGGTATATCATTTTCTCTTTAAGTAATCAGAGTGTTTGTTTCGTTTATATTATTAGGAACCCATAAGAGATCCCATGGGTTGCACCAGGAGCCGACTTTGTGGTCGAGTCCGCTGGAGTCTTCACAGAAAAGGACAAAACATGTAAATTTTCAGGTAAAACTTCTATCCGAAACCTAAGACTACGCCAGGTTTTTTTTTTTTTTGCATTCGCGGTAACTGATAAAAACAATGTAAATTTGTGACAAACTTTCGGTCAAGAACAGATATCATGCATTTTTTATAAGATAGATAAATGAATAACAAGGTAATTATTAATTCAGACTATTCTATTTGTACGTGCACGCCCTTAACATGCATTGCCAAGGCGAATAGACGCTTAGGAGTTTGATTCGGTTAGGCATGTATTCGCTTAGGCGCATAGGCGTTTATTCGCTTAGGAGCTAAGGCTTTTGATTCGCCTCAGCGTGTAGGCCCCAATAGCTAAAAAAACTAATAAGTAGCATCACGTTTTCATTTTCTACAAATTGTGTTTTTGAGGGAATGTTTTTCAAACTATATTAGGGAATTTTTTTCCAAAATGTAAGTTTTTTTATTGTAACTGAAAAATGCAGCAGATTGAGACTTGGTTGGTCTGTGAGTTGATATTTGTTTAGTTTTATGTAACTTTTTAATCTTAAAACCATTGAATATTCAAACTAATCCCATGTTCATTATTGTTTATTACTCTTGTACAACATTTTAAATATATTATTATCCCACGTATTATTAATACATGTTTCATATGTTTATTCCAGGGAAAGATAGATTCAAAAGTTTAAATATGTCACAAATTCGAGAATGGAGTGGTTAAGTTTTCCTTCACATTTCATATGGCCGCGAGTAAGCAAACTTGGTACCAGATCAAAGCGTTAAATGAAATTTCAAAAACTAAGAGAATAAAATGACTATCATATTTTATATTTTATATTTGTGTTCACCTATGATCGTTATCTAGGAGTAAGCCTAGCAAAATGGTCGGGTTAAATAACGGGTCAAAACAATTTGAAATTTTGTCTAAATCACCTATTAAGGTGTACAAATCAATAGGAGATATAATTTATGGTGATTTGGTTCCAAATATATCAGGTAATCACGATTTTTTCATAATTTAAAAAAGTGGGTCAAACATATAGTTTAAAATTTTCCTTGTCCTTCACTCATTTAATTTTAATAACTTATTGTTACATTGAACTTAATTATACAAGCATCATTTACATGTTCAAACTGGTATTGATGCCTTGATGGTTGTTTAACGAAAATGAAGAATTCCCCCAAGAAAAAGTTGTTGGAGCGTCTCCTCCATAGTAAGAATATTCATTTCGTAACACAACATAAAGCATATTCATTTCTCATGGATAAACCGATTAGACACATATAGTCTAAATTTGATCATCCTATTAAAAGATGTGTTTATTCCATGTAGATTCGAAACAATTAAGTACGGTGGATGTATGTTTCGTGCTAGGTCCCCTATGCATCATGCAAACAAAAGAGTCCTAAAGCAAATGGTTATGTACCACTTTCACAACGCATCCATAAAAGGTCAAATGATGCTCGCACTCATGATATTTTAAGGCCTATGACAACATAAGAATTAAAAGTTTTTACTTGATATGCATTTGGTATGTGGAAGGTTTGGATATGCATTTGGTGGTAAGCATCCATTATTATATAGATACTTATTATCCATGTTATTAAACTCTTTCATGTGTTATTGTATTTTTCTTCTGTCACATCTAGAAGCATGGTGGTTCATGAAAGAATGAGAATGAGACAATTTAGACGAAAATTGTAGCCACAAATGGGCCAAACTCAAGGTAAATAAAATATCATTGTTTCACAATCAATTAGTTAGGTCCATATTTTAGAAATTTGATCACTTCACTTACTGTTGAGTATGAGAACTTGGTGATGCCTTTTACAATATTGATGAGATAGTGTTTTTTTTTTGTTAAAAATAAACATCACCCTATTTTTCTTACAATTGTCAAGCTAATAATACATGTCAACATATTACCTCTAGTAGCTTGATGACGATACTTTAGGGGATATTGTGTGTTAAAAATTGGTATGTCCCATGTCATGGAGCGCGCAGATAGAATTCGTATTACATCCTCTATTTATTTACTTTTTTGAAACCTTATATTATACTATGCCATATATTTATTCCTTTATGTTCATGGATTTGTATAACGGGTTGCCTCTGTACATGCCTTTTACATCCTCTATTTATTTACTTTGTGCTTCTTTAAGTTGCAGCCATGGAGACATCTTCTGTAAATGGGATCAAGATTGTGGAGAAGGAAGTCAAGGTTTTGACAGAATTACTCATGAAGGAGCTATTCAAACTGCATGGATTTAGGCTGATGGGCATGAAGTTGCTTTATTCATTTCATAAAAAAGTTTTTACATTTTGTTTGTCTCAAAGATAATGCATTTGTCTACCTATTATGACAAGTTTCTTGACGTGAAAAAATATCCAAACTCTTACTTTCATATGGACATCTCATTTATAGTTGTATATTTGGATGCCAGTCCATTTTGGGAATGTGAATTTTTAGACATTTTCCAATATAAAATTGTGCAGCAAACACTTAAATTGAAAATAAGTTGAAAATTTTGGTTCTCATGAGTATAAAAGTGTAAAATTTTTTAAAAGTAGACAACATCTGTTAGACCACATTTGTTAGTCTACAGACTTGGGACAACATTTGTTAGATAATATATTTTAGACAAAATCTGTTACTCAACATTTGTTGTAGCAACAGAATTTGAACTCTAGGAGACCTTTCACTATATGTTTCTCTTCAACATCCTTCAATGCTTTCAACATCTGCTGAGTGTTCATCATCTGTTTCTTTTCAACGTCTGTTCTGTTCAACAGACTTTATTAAGGCTTATTTACTAAACACTAAATCAAGAAGTCAATCATTTGTTGCAAGCAAAGTCTATTTACTAAGGCCTGTTCTAGAGCAGTGGGTCTGTTAAGAAGATTTGTCTGAAACAACTATTCAACTAAGGTCTGTTTCAAAGCAGTAGGTCTGTTAAGGAGATCTGTCTGAACTAGTTGTTCAGCTGTTTGAAGCAACAACAGTTTCATTTCTTGATACAGTTATTCTGATCTATTGGAGAGGTTCAACATAAAATGATCCAGATCTGGAAAATAACATCAATCAATAATCAAACTAGCATAATTCAACGACAACAACTACAAAAAGCGACATTTATCGATACAATATTTGAGATCTATTGCAGAAATTCAATAGAAATCAATCCAAATATGGAAAATGGACAGGTAGAATAATCAAATTCATTTAATATCGGTAACCATCTGCCATCTCCCATAGTTCGTGCATCATTTACAAACAAAATAAGAATTTATTTATATGTTATATGCATCATTTACAAACAAATTAGGTATTTATTTTTAAATGGACAATGACTCAAATAGAAAGCTAAAATCTTGAATAGTCCTTTTCGATCAAGAATAATACAGACTTAGAATGTAATTATCTTACCAAACTTATGGAGAGAGTCCAAGAACAAATTTAGAGTTAAGATCTATTTGCCACAGTTTAGGGTTTGTATACGATAGGTTAAAGAACAAATTTGGATGCAACACATAATCACAATCATTATCCCCATACTCATCGGTGAGCCTCTTAAATCATCAAAACCAACTCAATCAATCAAAGCATAAACACGACTAAAAAACTATATACCTTAAGAAAGAAAGAAAGGAGGAATAATAAAAGGCATATAAATTACAGATATAAGAAGATGACTAAATACAAATCTTACCTGTTTCAAATCAGCAAAGACAAAATCCGGCAGTTGAAACATACAACAAACAAAATCAATTTTAGGGTTTAAAAAAATCAATGACGGATCAAGATAATCTTGATAAAAGGCTTACTGATTGATGGTTATGTAGAGATGAATAACTGATCTTCTTCTTGTAAGTATTAATAGAGAGAGAGAGAGCGGAGAGAAGAAAAGAGGAAGAACAAAATGAAAGCAGATGAATTTGGAGATGAAAAATGAAATGATTGTTTCTCTCTCCCGTGTTTTCATGTGGATCTTCACTGCTAACATATTGATTGTTTTATTCGGTGCCACCCAAGGTGATCGATTGTGTATCCATAATAAAGATTGAACATGTATGTTATTTTTTAACATATGCCCACTTTACACATCAGAATCGCCTATCATCATCATCAGTACATATCATTTTATACCAATGTGGTTTTTTTCTAGGTTCACATCATAGCTTCAGAATGTCTTGAGAAAATGACAAAGTTGTACAAAGACTTTACTCGAGCAAGATGTGCACACGTAGAATTACAAGTAGGTTTTATGAGTTATCGAGTGTTGATCATTTACAAATTTTTTTTTGGTTTTTTTTTTTAAAAAAAAGGCCTACTCCTTTTATGGTACAATCATTTTATTACTCCATATTAGATTTGTGTATTTCGGGATGTTTCAAAGGATAAACAAGTTCAATAGATGTAAGTTAAAACAATAATAATTAATAAATGTACCTAACATAACATTTTTTTTACAAAGACACATGGAAGAAAAAGTGGCCTTAGAATAATGTATAATTAAACGGGTAATTCATTTTTAGGGTTAGGATCAAATACATAGTGAAATAAAAATAGGAAGTCGTAGGAAGGGTATCAAACGGACTCCGATTGAACTCATTCAAGCGGCATTGGAATTGTCTTATCGAACCCTACGACGTTAGTTTTTAGGTCTTCGTTTTTTGGGGTTTTAGCTTGTAGTTTTTATAATTTGCGTTATATCATTGTGTCTTTTATGTACCATTGTGTCTTTTTCTTATTTTCATCATTGTGTCATTTTTTCAATTCATTGTGTCTTTTTTCTTCAGTATTGTGTTATATTTTTTGGCACTATGTTATATTTTGTGGTTCATTGTGTCATATTTCATTATCTATTGTGTTTTTTGTATCCTTCTCACCCTTCTCATTTTTTGTAGCCTTTGTAGAATAACCCAACCCTTTTTAATATATAAGGTTCAAGAAACAAAAAAATTGGACATTATTATTAAACTTATAGCAAGATAAAATATCTCTGCGTTTGAACATGAAAAAAATATATTTGAATCTATTTAAAACTGTTTTTATCACAAGTTATGACAGCCCATGTATGTTAAAACTCCTTCAATATATTAGTTTGAACCCAAGATTCACATAGTCTTAACGAGTTTATTATTTACATAAACTTAATAATATATATTATCAGTGGTGGATTCAGAGGGGGTTCCAGAGGTTCTCAGGAACTTCCTCGATTTGGAAAAAAACAATAAAAATTTTAGTGGAAAAAGTTGAAAAATTAGTGAAATCAATGAAAATAAATGAACAGGAACCCCCTGAAAATTATTCTTGAATTCGCCACTGTTTATTATTATGACATGATATATGTTATTACTTATTTTAGATATACAATTACGAAAAAAAAATAGTATACACTATGTATACATGTATATTGATATAATAAAAACATTAAAAATGATTCTATATATAAACATTTGCTGAAAAGCTTATGAACAACATGTTAATTGGACGAAAATACCAAACTTATTACAATTTTGCCGTTCCCTTTCTAACCTTATTTCCTTTTTTTCTCCATTGCCTCATTTTTTTTTCTCTCCTCATTACAAAACCACAATTAACATCTTTTTCATCTTCTTTCTTCTCTCCAAGAGGAGACACACTTAGTTACCTTGGTTTTTTCTTCTTTGGTGGCGCACGGTGAAGGGTATCACCCCCGTAACGACATGATGGCGATGAAGACTAGGTCCATAAACGACGTTTTTGAGTTCAGTGTTTAGATCGATGACAGATCTGGCGATTCCTGACTTTCCGACGACGATAACGGTGACGATTCAAAGGTTCAAATGAGTTAGTCGGCAAACGAGATATGGTGGTGGCAAGCTGAACTACCGGCATAAGCGACAAAGATGATTGGGTTTTTGTACCTAAAATCTGGATTTCTACACAATAATAGAAGTTATTCAAAATGATACATGCTTTTACCACTCTGTATGATAGTAAGGAGACAAGGAGGAGTACTGCTAAGATGGGTAAGCCCACAAATTTTTAAAGCTTTATGTTGACCGACAAAGCTTTCCTGAAATCGATTGCGTCAATTGTTTAGTTCCTTATCATTTTCCTTTGCTCTAAATTTTGGATCATACTAGGCTCAAAAGATTATGTTCAAACATTAAGTGTTTGTTATTGTCGACTTAGTTGAAGGAAAATGTATTTACACATTGTATGCGATTTTTGGTTCTCTACATGTGCAAGTCTTCCGCCGCAACACGCGGGAGCAGCATGCTAGTTTATAGTAGACAATGAATAATATTATTTACTTCTTATTAATAGTATCAAACCTACACGAGGAATTCGAATTCAAATTAAAACTAGTGTTTTCTAATGGCGCGCGTTACGTGCCCTCATTTTCCGCCTTCGAACAAAAATTATGAAAGAATAGACAATCATGCTTAATAGTTGGTGCAAACATCAAATAGGACGGTCTATACATTCTATAATAACGTAACAATACAAACATGTTTGGTTTGACATAAAAAAGTCTACCCAGTAGATAAACATGCAAGATCTATATTTTGTGTACCAAAAATACAAATGCAGACTATGTAACAAACCAATACACCATCCGACAGAGTTGATCATTACATTAAAGGAAAATACAAAGAGTTAGTAGTGACAAACCTATATATGTTTTTTTTTGCTTCATCTTTGATCATGAGCATATGTATATCAAAGTCAGCAAAAGATCCACTACTCATCAGTTGTTCTAAAACTTAAGTTTACTTTTCCAAATTTAGCATGCCAGCCACTACCTTGAAGGTATATTACATTGTAAAAAAATATCGGAATGTTTGAATTATATCAACCAGAACCAACTAAAACCTAAGAGACAAGCCGTTAGACAACTCGCTGGCGCCGGTAATACGACTAAACCACGTTTCCAATGTCACAACCATCCCATCTCGAATATCTACAAGTCTACAACCATCACCGCGTCACCGGCTAGAATCCATGGCCCGACACCCTCTACGAAGCCACCGTCAGAGAATACCAACCGATACACAAATATAAAATGGTACACCGTTAGGGTCACCATCTTGTCGGTGGACATGAGCCGGCAATGGATGAGAAGAGAGAGGCAGGGGAGATGGAGCGGATTTTGTCGGTTGCGCGGTCGGATTTTAAGCGGCGCATTTTAGCTGCGATAAAGTATTCATTTCTGGATTCTTAATATATAGTATATCTATACTATATTATAATGCATGAGGCAACGATAGTTTAAGATACCCAAAAGTTAAGAACGTTATTTTCATTAATAACCCTAAAATGAGGGTAAAATAGTCATTCAAACATTTTTACATTTTGATACCTCATCTTAGTTACACTTTAATCCCTTAAACTTTGCTTAACTTTTGTTGGTTAAATTATAATTAAACTTTTTTTTTTCTTATTTTAAGTAAACTATCCTCCATGATTTTTAAATCGCCAGATTTTTTCCAGAAGTTGACACGTTTATAAAAAAAATTACATTATAATAAAGAACATTTTATTATCTTTTGTTTGAGTATAGTATTGCTATTTTTTTAGTTTAAAATTTTTTATGTACTACGTGATTAACAATATCTATGAATGAGCAATAACTAAACCGTTCAACGAAGCCAAACCAAAAACTGACAAACCTGAACCAAAATCAATTGAAAACTGAATTAACCAACATCCGAATTCACTTAAAATCGGTTATCGTTTTCTTTTTTTAGCCTAAGTTAACCAAAATCAGTCAAACTGAAACGGAACCATTCATATATTCATAACAGTGTGCTTGCGTGATGTAGTCGGAAATACAAACACTTATAATGGTGGATGGTTGGGTTCGGTTCAGTTCGGTTATTAGCCTTAACCGAAACAAAAATCGACATTATCGGTTTATCACTTTTGTTAACCACCGGTTAATTGGTTCAGTCTATTTGGTTAGATTGTCATTTTTAGTTCAGTTTAGATGATTTTGGTTAATAACAAAAATCAAACTTTGTTAAAATGTTTGCTTAGATGTACATGAAATAGATGTATAAAAGATATAAATATATAAGCAAATCAAATACTATCGGTACCTTTAAACCGCTTTCGATCTACGGAAAATATGCTTCTGTTTGGTTGTAAATTGATATAACAATTTGCTTTAGATTTATACGTAAAGCTTGAGACGTCTCATTTACAATTTTGCAACAACTTATTGTAAATTGCATCAATCATATTGAGGTTCATCCAAACAATTTAATCACATAACACATCAATTTTTGGTCAATTTCAGTTAAAAGTTTAGTTATTTTTCACCCCTAGATATTGTTAATCACATAGCATATCCATATTTTTAATTAAAAGAATGTTTATACTATACTCAAATTATAAACAATAAAATGCCCTTTTTTATGATTTAGTTTATGAAAAAAATAATGGTCGTTCCAATTCATATGGGTATTTATCAGTTAGCTTAAAATAAGGGGAAAATGTGTAGCTATTATTTAAATAAACAAAAAATAACTCTTAACTTTTGAGTATCTTATAATGCCCCATATCAAATATATTATATATATTATAGATATATAGAGTGAGCAATAATTAAATATTCAACCAAAGTCGAACAAAAAAAAAAAAAAAAAACAACCGAATCGAAAGCAATTGAAAACTGAACTAATAAAAAATCGAATTAACTTAAAATCGGTTATTGTTTTTTGAACACTTAGTTTACCAAAATTAACTAAACCGAAACATAACCATTTATGTTATATTTTTTTTTAGCTTTTAACCTCTATTTCATGTATTTATACTTCCATTTCATATATTTCTAGGAAAAAAAACGTCAAAGTTTGGTTTTGTTATTAACCAAACTTACCTGAACCGGACCAAAAAACGATAATCTAACCAAGTAACCAATTGTTTAATAAGATTGATTAATTGATGACTTTGGTCTTACTTCGGTTGAGGCTAATAATCAAACTGAACCGAACCATATACACTTTTAGAAGTGTCTATGATTCCCGCTGCATCGTGCGGGCACCCTACTAGTATAACAAAATATATATTAGCCGTATATTGAAAAAGGAATTCCATTAATTTGATTATATTGTCGTTTGCGGAAATCATCTTAAAAGAAACAAAACATACAGCTAACAGAGAAATGTTTTTTTTCGATAAAACGTGTCTAGTAAGTAATAAAGACATAGTCAATAAGTAACGCTTTGAAAAGTCTACAACTGAGGGCAATATTGGAAAGTTTCATTTGTTCATTATTAAACCATACCTCTTAGAATTACAGTAGTTGTATGGCTTTAATATTCAACCCGTAATTGTGTAATTTGTTTTTTTTCATTTGTTTTCAGCGTTTTGCTGATCCCTTTTTTTATATATTTATATAGACTTACTCTATAAAAAAACCCTTTAGAGGGAGAGTTAATTCCGGTGGTATTTGAACCCGAAATGTGGATGTAAACGATCGACAATCAAGTTTAGTCTGTTTGAAGCACATTATTTTAAACTATTCGGACCGGTGAACCGGATCAAATGATCAGACCATATATCAATATATTTTTTGTTAATAAACTCAAAAATATAGGAACTAAGCCAGCAAAATCAACAAAAGTCAAATATCAATTGATTTTAATATAAATCTTGGGGTTTTAATTTCATTTTCCATGCATATAATGAGACAAAAAGAAACTAATAAACTTCAAAGTTAAAAACTAGAGAAAATTGCTCGAATAGTCCCTGTGGTTTGCTCAGATTTCACCTTTAGTCCCTAACTTTTGAAAATTACAGGTATAGTCCCGAAACAGTGAACTTTTTGCACTCGGATAGTCCCTGGAGCTAACTGAGGTTAAATAATCCAGTTAAGTGGGTGTGAAATTACAAAATTACCCTTACCCCAATAAAAATAAAAAAAATCAATTAATTAATAAAATATAAAGATGGCCCACTTAACCCCTTAGCCAATTATTCTTCTCCACCTATTTTAGTGGGCCCCACCAACTTCATCTTCCCACCCTATCACCGCCACCACCACCCACCACCACCACCACCACCATGAGACAGATTCGTGAGACCAACACCAGCCGTCGATGTAATCTCCGTTCATCATCATCAACAATAATAATAATAATAATCACACTCTCTTCTTCACACACTACCATCAACCCCTAGAAATCACCTACTACGCACCTCAGATCTATACACCGTTCTGCCAATAACTTACAGACTTGCAGACGAACGGTTTTGTCTTGTTGTTGAATAATATAGCTGTTGTTTGACTTAACGGAGAAATTAACGGAAGATGATCTCCGGCCACCGGTGCCGCCTCTTTCTCCTTATTCAACTGATTAATAGCTTCCTGTTCTGCAGCCTTCTCCGCCTTCTCCGACTTGCAGACGAACGGTTTTGTCTTGTTGTTGAATAATATAGCTGTTCTTCTTCTTCTTGGTCTTCCTGTTGTTGATTTTCGTTTGTTATTTGAGATGGGTCTCTGGTTTCTTGATCTGGGTCGTTGAGCTTTTGGGTTTTAGATATGTTGGTTGTCAGATCGGGTACTGGGTTTTGGGGTTCATCGGATTGGGATGACGACATGGTGGTGTTTGCGTTTGTGGTGGTGATGATGGCGGTGGTTTATTAGGGTTTTATTGGGGAATAAGATTAAGGAAACGTGAGGAAGAAGATATTGATTTTGGGGAAGATGAAGGTGATTGGTTCTGATTGTGGGTTAGACATAACTGCATGAATGGTGGTAATGTCTTCGTATAGATGGTGGTGGTACCCTAGGGTTCTGATTTGGGGGTTTCTAGTGATGATGGAGGTGGTCGAAGATGGTGGTGAAGGCGGCAGCTTGATGGTGGTGGTGGTGGTGGTGGTTTGGGGAGGTGGTGGTGGTCATGGTTTGTGGAGGTCTTGGTGAGGAAGATGAAGTGTGGAAGAAGAAGTGGTGGACCCCACATAATTGTTAATTATATTTTTTAATAATAAGGGTAGTTTTGTAATTTCACACCCAATTAACTGGATTATTTAACCTCAGTTAGCTCCAGGGACTATCCGAGTGCAAAAAGTTCACTGTTTCGGGACTATACCTGTAATTTTCAAAAGTTAGGGACTAAAGGTGAAATCTGAGCAAACCACAGGGACTATTCGAGCAATTTTCTCTAAAAACTAATTTCATTTTCAAACAGAGAACCAACAAAATATGTTTATCTTGAAATCATTAATAATATACCTTTATAGTTAATAATGTTTGCCCTTGGTATTACAAGATACAAGTAACATTAGTTGTGATGTTTATAGTTCTTGATGAAAAAGATTCAAAACAAAAACAATCATACCCACTAAATCTTACCAATGGTTTGGTCTAAGGGGAGAGAGGTGTCGACAATCATTACCTCTATCCTTGATGATAAAGAGACTACTTTCAAAGAAACCCTCAGCTCCAAAACAAACAGTATATAAACAAACCAAGTTAAATATGTGGAAACAAACCTTACATTCATCAATGAGTATAGAGAGTGTGCTTTCAAAATTCTACTCCCAAATCAAACAAACCAAACAAATATGTGAACATAGAAGGTTACAATAACAAAAAGAGTACAGAAAGAATAACATAGTAAGAATAGAACACGATATATATATATATATATAAGATATAGATATCCAAAGTCTAGGAAGACAAAAAAAGAAAAAAATAGTTAAACTCAGAGTCCACCAAAAGTGAATGGTTTTGAATGACAAAGATCCTATAAAATGAATAGGTTTAAGTTGTTAAATTATATTAAACTGATAATTGACATGCATTAATTACACGTAAAAGTTTGTGTATCATATCCGCAACGTATAATGCCATATGTATTGTGATGTATATGTGATGTGAAAATAATTTGAGGGGTGTGTTAATACCATCACACATTCAAAACTTAAAAAGGTAATGCTTTTAATATTTACTTATTTAAATGTTTTAGCAACATGGGCTAATTTATAAATACAACAATAAAATTGTTTGTTTCATGATTCATGAAGCTTTTTAAACACACCCAAATTTACATCACTAGGATAGACACAGTTTAAACTACATACTCTTCATGATTCATAAACAAGTTGTTCTGTTTCCCTTAGCTTTTGCAGTAATATCATCTAAAACCCTTGAAAACATGTCAATGATAAATCAAATCACATCAAAATCAATAATTTCCAACCTCAATCTTGTCCTCATTTCTCCCAATCATTTCACATTCTTTCTTCTTGATTCACCATGCTCTACCCACTCCCATTGCTTCCTTAACCATCACCACATAACCACCCTTCCAAAATATACAAATCACAACAATTACCCTCTGTTTTTAGTTGGGGTTTACCAAATGTAATCATTTATTTTTGATTTTGGTTGTGTACATATTTAAGGTTCATAACTATTTTTAAAATATCTTATCTAAATTCGGGTACATTGTTACAATATACTTATGTTGGGTACCTCAATCTCATTTTTAGAGGGGTGAGTTTAACATACCCCCACAAAAGTACCCCCACACTTACTTGTCATACCCCCTTCTTGAAAAATTCATATTTAAAGTTGTCAAATTACCCCCTAAAATTATTATTTAAAACAAATATCTTTTTTTAAAAGGTAATTTTATTCACACAATCAAAACATAAAATAAAAATATTAATTATATATTTTTAAAAAGATCGTTGAACCAAACTTTAGATTAAAATTAATAGTTCAAAAGAATAAGAATCTTGATAATCTATATATATTATACTAGATTATATTCCGGGAGCTTCTCAGGATACATGTGACACCCGACAAACTCAGGTTAACACTTTTTACAAACATATAAGTGTACCTTAGGAAAACATTTACTTAACGTACTTAACTGGGCCAGTTGAGTCGGTTTGATAATTCGGGGAATCATCGGGAGTTGATTTACACTTAGGTATTGTCCAGGGTTCAATGATTCGGTGAATCAGTTGGGAAACACACACACTTGAGTCTTGAGTCACGTTGTTGGTAAAATTACATTGTTGGATTGAGTTATCAAGTATTAGATGCTAGATGCCTTATGCATGATGTACAACTTGTAATGCATGTTTATGTGATTAGGTGTGTTAACATATGTTAAAATGCATGTTTATGTGATAAGGTGTGTTAACATATGTTAAAAGGGCCAAACGAAAAATCTAAAATTTCATTCGACCTAATGAAGGGTGCGAATGAAAATCTGAAGGCACAAACCAAAATTATAAATTTTGGTTGGTTCGACCCTACAGGGGTGCGAACGAGATTTGGGTATAAATATAACACTTTGCCACATTTTCATCATTTCACAACCCTAACTCACCTCCAAGTGCTCTCTCTCAACCCTAAACCTGTATAAATTAGTTTTTGCCCTTTTTTTAGATCCTAAAGCTAAAACACATTCTATAATCAAAACAAGTGAAGATTCAAGGTGTGTTCATCATCTAAACCCTTTTTGATACAATTTCATACGTTTTTATTAAACCCTAAGTGTCCAAATCTGATTCAAATGAGTTTTCATGAATAAAAACCTTCCTAACATCTTTCTAAAATAAATCCATACTTGGATAATGAGTCTTCTTATAAAAATCCAAATGTTAATGATGTTCGATGATTTGTTTATGTGTTATATGTTACGAAATGATGTGTAGATGTTATATAGATGATTTAGGACAAAGTTAGACCATAATTTATGGGTATATTGTTGACTATTTGATGTTTAATGGATTTTCACCCAATTTGGGGATTTTATGCTAGATCTAGGGTTTGTTCATGATGATGACGATGACGATGATGATGATGACGATATGATTAGGGATTCATTAATACTAGGGGTGGCAAAATGGGTAGGTTGGGTTGGTTTGGGTGTTGGGTTAGGATGGGTTTGGGTTAGGATGGATGTGGGTCAAGATGGGTAAATTAAAAAAAATAGGTTAGGATGGGTTGGGTCAGGATGGGTTTGGGCCTGAATGGTTTGGATTAGGATAAGCTCACATCAAAATAGATTAAAATAACAATAAAAAATAAAAAATTTAAAAAGTAAAAAAAAATTAAAATAAAAAACAAAAATAAATTTAAAAATAAAATTTTAAGGGATCCGAAATATTTCATTTCGAACCGGGCCAGTTAACAACCCGGACTATTTCGACTCGACTGACCCGTTATCTATCTGGACCATGGCCGTTAACGATCCGGACTATTTCGACCCGACCGGACCCGTTAGCGACCCGAACCGTTTCGACCTGACCGTATTCGTTAGCGACCAGGACCGTTTCGACCCGGTCAGGCACGTTAGTGATCGGAATCTCTTCGACCCGGCCGAGCCCGTTTGCGATCCAGACCGTTTCGACCCGATCTGGCTCGTCAACGACCGCGCCCGTTAGCGACACGAACCATTTGGAACCGGTCGGGCCCGGTAGCGACCCAGCCGGGCTCGGAAGCGACACGGACTGTTTCGACCAGACCGGGCTCGGAAACGACCCAGACCATTTCAGCCTGACCTGTCCGTAGCGACCCGGACTGTTTTGACCCGATCGGGCCCGGTAACGACCCAGACCGTTTCAACCTGACTCGTTCCGTAGTGACCCGGACCATTTCGACCGGACTGGGCCCGGTAGCGACCCGGACCGTTTAGACCCGACCGGGCCCGGTAACTAACCAAATTTCAACCTGACCCGTCCCGTAGCGATCCGGACTGTTTCGACCCAGCCGGGCCCGGTAGCGACCGGGACCGTTTCTACCCGACCGGGCCCGGTAACGACCCAGACTGTTTCAACCTGACTCGTCCCGTAGTGAGCCGGACTGTTTCGACCGGACCGGGCCCTGCGGCGACCCGGACCGTTTCTACCCGAACGGGCCCGGTAACGACCCAGACCGTTTCAACTTGACCCGTCCCGTAGTGACCCAGACCGTTTCGACCCGAACGGGCCCTGTAGCGACCCGGACCGTTTCAACCCGACCGGGCCCGGTAACGACCGAAACCATTTCAACCTGACCCGTCCTGTAGCGACCCGTACTGTTTCGTTCCAGCCGGGCCCGGTAGCAACCCAAACCGTTTCTACCCGACCGGGCCCGGTAATGACCAAGACCGTTTCAACCTGACTCGTCCCGTAGTGAACCGGACTGTTTCGACCGGACCGAGCCCTGTGGCGATCCGGACCGTTTCTACCCGACCGTGCCCGGTAATGACCCGGACCGTTTCAACATGACCCGTCCGGTAGTGACCCGGACCGTTTCGACCCGAACGGGCCCGGTAGCGACCCGGACCGTTTCTACCCGACCGGGCCCGGTAACAACCCAGACCGTTTCAACCTGATCCGTCCTGTAGTGACCCGGACTGTTTCGACCCGACCGAACCCGGTAACAACCAGGACCGTTTCGACCCGACCGGGCCCGCCAAAGACCAGACCATTTCGACCCGAACTGGCCGGTCAACAACTCAGACTGTTTCGACTCGTTCAAGCCCGCTAACGACTCGAACCATTTCGATGAGATCGGTCTCGTTAACGACCCGTGTTGTTTCGACCTGGTCGTCCGTTAACGACCTGAACGGTTTCGAATCGACCGGGGTTATCAACAAATGCAAAAGATATAATTTTTTGTTTTTAATGACATTTATTTCTATAAGGCATTAACGCTTTTGGTGTTGGGTGAGTTTTAATTCAGATTTGTATATGGTTAGCTAAAAATACCCATACTGACCCATTTGTTTTTTTTAATTTACCCATCCTGACCCACTTACTTATATCCTACAATTAAAATTACCCATCCTAACCCCCTTGAAAATTATACTAAACCCATTTCAACCCACAAAGTCAAATTTTAAACCCAAAATAACCCAAACTCAACCAAATAGGTAGAAATTGCCAGGTCTAATTAATACATATAAATATGTGCTTATTGATCTTTATATGATGTTATTTTGATAATTTCCATTTTGGGTAAAATTTTTATGCAATTGATGTGACATTGCCATAATTTGCTATTTTGAAAAAGATTGTGATTGTTATGTGAAATAGACAACTTTGAATGTAAAAATGGTAAGGTTGCATTTGGTTAGGGTAGATGTGATTGACTGCTGTGATTTGTAGCATTTTGTGACGTTTTCGGACTGTTTTGATGGGATTTTGTTCATTTAAATGATGCACTAGGGAGTTGGGTCGAACCAACATCCCATTCGACCCATCGAAGGGTCGAATGGAATGTTGTGGCTTCCATTCCACCCATTAAAAAGGGGCGAACCAAATGGGAAAATTTTGGTTCGTGCCCACGACTGCAGAAATAGAAATTTGATATAAACTAAGTGTTTATGTGCATTTCTTGTATGTAAACCACGTATGCTTGATCAACCAATGTAACGGGTCACCAACGGGATGTCGAGTTGTTTGTGGCCGGGTCAAACACTTAAACACATTTTCAAAACATTCAAAGTCATGATCTGGACAATCAGGGACTAGTTAACCTACGGGTTATTAGTCAAAACACTTACACACGCTTTATGATAGTTCGCCGGTATTAGCGACTAGCATTTTATTGTCGGTGTGTCTAACTTAGAAGAACGCAACCTAAGGTGAGTGTCACAGCCCTACATTTTTACTGTTTTCATATTTGGGGGAGAAACATGCGGTACAAAATTTACGAACTTTTAGACCAACATATGGCATTATATCACATGGGTACTAGGTGACATTACATCATTAAAGTCCTCCTAACTTGTGAACCATTAATACGTGGATACATAGCGGGGAAAGTGTGAATAGATCTATTGGGCCCGGCAAGCCCCAATTGGGTCGACTAGAGGTCAGACGGGTGCATATTTGTCCTATCTAACTTACGACACCGGGTGATGTTCGGTGGCGGGTATTGAGGCATTCTAACGTTCAGTAGTGTTTCATGACACTTTAGTATCCTGTAATGGTGTCTAGGTAGCGTCAAGTATAGATGTAATTGTTGGGTCTGGTTTTATGAACTTTACTTATTTTTGCAAACTTAAAACTCTATGACTCACCGGCACTTAATGTGTTGACTAACATTGCATGTTTTCTCAGGTCGCTAAGGTAGCAGCGAGACTAGGCGCATTGGAGTCGCACTGAGTCTCATGTGTCTTGCATGGTCAAAAATTAATTTCATGTTTTGAACCATTTACTTTTGGGTTACGGATTGTAAACTTTAACTTGCTTCCGCTGTGGTCGTTTTTGGATTATGTAAAATTTTAAACTGTTTGGTTTGTTTTTATTACATTGTTTTCATATCATATAGTTGTCGTTTATTGTGACCGTTGACTTAGATTCTGGTATGTCATGTGCCTTGAGGGTGTGACAATACACAAATATAACAAGATGTGACAAAATGTGTGCTACAATGTAGCATAGAATTTAATGTACTATAGTATGAGAAAGGAGCAATTTTACTCATGTGGATAAAAATGAAAATGTATATTAAATAGAGAATGTATGTTCTTGAAGGTGTAGCTTTTTTAGAAACGAATGGTTTTGACTTATTCTTCTCTAGACTAAAACAGAACTCTCATTTACCATTTCATTTAGTGTAAAAAATCATTAGAAACGTTATCACACGACAAATGACATTTTTTTGGATTTTATTATTAATTATTAAGTTAGAAAATTTAATATTACATTAGGTTAGCTCAATAAAATATTAATGGTTTTTAATAAGCGAAAATATAAAATAAAGTAGTTAAGAAAATAAATATTAAATAAAAAAGAGATAAACATGAAATTGTGATTTAATAATATTATTTCATATAAGAGAGAATTGAGATAAACATAAGACTTTTATTTATTATATCTTAGATTAATAATAAAGATAAATATTATATTATAAATTAATAAATTTGAGGTAAATTGGTTTATTTATAACCTAAATTTTTTTTATAGGAATTTATAGTCTCACCAAGTGATATGTGTCCTCACTCCAATTATTTTATTATATATATATATATATTTAAATAATAATTATTGGTGAATTACTCAATTGAATGTTTAGATACAATATAATAATCATTTGAATGTTTTGACACAAATAATTAGTATTTGAAACAAAGTTTTATCAACCAAATTATTATTATTATAAACTGATAGTAAATAAATGATGATGATAACTTAACCATACCGGTGTAGATTAAATAACATAAACAATAATGTTGATTAAATAATAGTATTATAGAAAGTATACGATACATATTTACCTTAATATAGGAAGGGTAGAAAGTCACCACAGCCTGACACTTGTAAAAGGGTAATTTAGACTTTTTTTTTCTTTTCAATAACCTCTAAAACAATCATCTTCATCATTGCCGCCGTCCTCGTCACCACCGAAATCAATTTTCTTCATTAAGCAAAGCAGTTACAAAGAACGAAAAACAATAATTATGCATGTCAAAGTTATAAAACTCCAATTGCATTACGATTTATGATCAAATGTGATATGAGCTGACGTTAGTTCATGAGTTTGTATACAAAAACTCTGGTTCTCTTAACATCAGTGACCGCCGAACCCTTTTCCTTCTATGACTACCAACCATCATCGATCATCACCATTCTTTCTCCTCTGTTGAAACATGCTATGTTTTCTTAAAACAAAAAAACAGAGCATAATACTGAAAAAATCAAACGCACAATTCAAACACAGTTGGTTCAAACGCATGCATAAAATAATGTGCGTTTAAAACAAACGCACCTATGGTTATGATAAAAATAATGTGCGTTTGTTTTAAACGCACCTTATCCAAATATGCTTCTTATCCAAAACATACGTGCGTTTAAAACAAGACTCTGTCCACAAAACAGAGTCTTTCATAATATTATCCCTTTGTTGCTCTCCATCATCAACGGCTACACTTCCTCATCATCCTCCATTATCATCATCATCCTCTTCACTTTTCTGCTCCTCCATTACCTTCAACCCCACTCAATACATCTCCATTTAGACCACCCTCACAAAACCACCCTTTTCTCTGTTGTTTCTTCTTACTCCAAACTCCACTTTATTACACAAAAACTCAGTCTAAGTCTTGAACCCATTTTATTATACTCATCTGGGTTCAGACCCCATTTTGGAGACAATTAGTGCAGTTTGTTTCCAATTTGTTGTCTCTGTTTTATCTCGCAAAACAGAGGATGGTCTCTTTCTGTTGAAGATGATGATGACGATGTTTGTGTTTGATTGTTTATTTGGAATAGCTTTGTTAATGCTCGTATCATTTAAAGTTCTAGTTTGGTCGATGATTTCGAGTCGATTGGAGCTGGTTTTGAATATTTTCGAGTTGATTCCTTAGGTTGGCTTTAGGTAACATGATAACCTTGATCATCTTTCTGGTTTGGATTAAACCGTCTCAACAGTTTTGGTTTCAACAAACTTCGATGAAGCTTCAGAAGAAGGCAAAAGCTCCTAGACTAAAGGTGCGTTTAAACCAGAAACTTCGAGAATAGAAACTGTGTGTTTGAGGAAACAAGATGTTTTTTATAAATTTACAACGTGCGTTTGTTTTGGTTGTCCAACCAAATGCACTTTAAACGCACGTTATCTATTAAACACAGATATAATGTGCGTTTAAAACCTCCTGTTATCAGCAACTTCGTCTTCTTCGTCTGTAACTCTTTTTTACCTAATTTTTATGTTTAATTCTTCTTCTGGAAACAAAATCGAAAGTATTTGACAACTAATACGAGCGTTTATTCATAATCCTATGATTTTCGTATGATTAATCGTCCCAGTGTAAATCTCTGTTTTTCTATTTTTACCTAATTTTTATGTTTTTCTATTTTTACAAACCAGTTGAAGGAAGTATATTGCAAACTAACGTGATGATTGGGTGTATTCGTTTGCTAATACGAATACATCCAATCATCACAAACATATACATCCAATCATCACGTTAGTTTGCAATATACTTCCTCCACACTGGTTTTCCCATAGTGTCTCGGAGACTATTTCTGAGATCGAATCCGAGTGCAGGAATAAGAGCATTGGACGGCAACTATTCAACCACCCAAACTCATTCGTTGGGGGTACATACATAGCAGTCTGAAGTTAGGGTGCTAAACTTCTAGGCTTTTTTCTCCTACCTTTTATTTTTTGTTTGAATAACGAATGTGTTGAAACAATGGTTTAAACCATTTTGATTCTTAGCAGTAATATTATTTTCAGCAAACCACATTGATGAAAAAAAGTAATTTACTCTATGGTGTATATACTAATTTAAAAATACAAACACACACACATACACACACGTGATACTGCAATACTTTAAGTGATACAACCTTTAAAATATATAGTAAAATTCTTTAAAACATATTGTTTGCTTCTAAACTAATTGCCTCCTACGATTTTTAAACGTCATAGATTGTCATACGTTGATATTTTTGAATAAAAAATTACACCGTCAAAACTAACATTTTATTCTCTTTAATTTGAGTATGATATTACACCTATAAATACCAAGGTCTAATTAATCATTCGTTGCATCCTCTCAAGTTAAAAACACTCTCCAATTCCTCCTAAACACTTAAAAATCTTAGCCACATTCCCCTTCTAAACCAACATGGAGCTTTCATGTAAGTACTTTAAGTATTTCATGTAAGTACTTTAAATATTGCAGCGTCATTTTCTTCAACATATTTATTTTTTCTATCACTTATTCTCTATTAAAAATTAGGTTAATCATGCCTAATCTATACATATAATAAACCAAAGCCATTTTAATGACATGGCACTCAAAGAGGCATTCTCCTTCTTGAGTGTGCCATGTGTCATCCCATGTGGCATTGAGATATTTTAGGAAAAAAGATTTAAAAATAAAATTGAATTTTTCTCTCTTATGTTTCCTCCCATAATTTTTAAACGTTAATGTCTTTTATATACGAGATTTTTTAAAGAAAAAAATTACACCAAATTAGCGAGTGTTTTATTATCTTTCCAACGAGTACCATAGTGCTATATAAAAAACGGAGAAAAAAAACGACTATTTTTTTGTGTGGTTTTGTTCATACAGGAAAAAAAAAACACAAAGTGTTCAGGTAAATCATTAATCATGTATAGGCAAATCATGTATAGGCAAGTCACTAATTATGTTCAAATCAGTAAATATGAATTATATTTTCAACATGCGTTAGCATTGGAGTTATATATTAGGAGTAAAGATCAAATACATATAGTTTTTTTGTAAGAACTGTGAGAATCAAAGGGGTAAAAAAAATTTATTTTTTTTTTTTAGAATTTTTTTTCCCATGTGCTTAAACATTCTTTATAGATGAATAATACAAAAAAAAAATTAAAAAAAAATTTTTTTTTTAGTGTAATTACGTCATTAAGGTAAATACATTAGTTTACACTAGAGTAATTATGTAATTACTCTACACGTAATTACTCTACACCAAATTTTTTTTTTTTTTTTTTTTTTTTAGTTTTCAATACTATAATACATGTTTAACAATATGGGGAAAAAAAATTTTGAAAAAAAAAATTAAAAAAAAATACCCTCCTTTGATTCTCACAGTTCTTACCAAAAAAGCTATTTGTACCGGATCTTTCCTCTATATATTAGAGTTATAGATTGTTTAAGATTAGGCGTTAACATTGGAGATATATTTTTAATTGTTTTAGGTTAGGTGCTACATGAAGCTTTCTTGCATGTAACTGTAAAGCGAATCATCCTATTTCATATGTAAAATTAATATGTCGTATTAGATTTCTCAACCCCGGGACATTCCCGGAGTATAATCTAGTAACTTTTGATATAATGTTTATTAAACTTATTTTATTTTATTTTGATCGATAAATAATTTTAAAACATGAGAAACCTATCAAAAAGAACCCAAAAAGCACGTAAACTAATCACATCAATATTGTATCAATATTGAAATCCGATTTTGTTTTGCATAGAACCTCGTCATAAGACCATCAAATCATTTGGTTTTCTAGTCTAAATTAATTAATGGATGTGCAAAACAGGTACAAAATTTTTCACTTAACTTTTGAAGTCATGTAGATTAGTTTTTTACGAATTTACAAAAACATTGTGTTCAAACTGTCTTCGTCGAATCAGAAACTTTAAGGTGTCTTAGTATGGTCATGACTCACTCCTTGTTTATCCAAATAACTTGAAAATATTACAGAACATATATTTTTAAGTCCTTACAATTTTCCCACATGTCTTGCATTAATTGGATAAAAGTAGAATTTCTAGTGATTTTTACCATAAACTAGCCTCAAAAAATTACCTTTTTGCGCTTTTAGTAATGTTAGTTTTTTCATAATTTTTCTACCGGTTTTAGGGAAAAATATAAATATTTATAACTCAAAAACACATTTAGGAACATCCCATAAAATGTTTATAATTTTTTATGAACGTTTACTATTTTAATAAAATTCTTGCAAACTTACCCTTAAAAAATGATGCACCTCCAACCTGCTGATGTAATTTGTTCACACAGTAATTTGGTTCAAACAATCTTGGATAACATGTGACTAATTTTAAAACCTTAAAACATCACTTAGAAACATTAATAACAATGCTCAGCATTAAACTTATGTTACACAACGCATTTTTCTTATTTTAAATCTTTGGGGTGGAACTTGTTCAAAAAACTTTTCCTTTACAATTCTTGGATAACAAGCTTCATAAATGTAACATTATTTATATACAAGTCACTAAGATTTCATCTAGGACACTCGGTAGAGGTGTATCCCGTTTATTCTTTTACACAATCGTCAACTCGCAATAGTTAGTACATTATAGACCTATGAGAGTGAAACCTGCATCATACATCATTAGGACGCCCGGTGGGACTATGCCTCGTTTATTCTTTTTCTTAGATTTGATTGTGAATACTTAAACTTATATAACTGCAAACTTATGTTTCTCACCAACTTTTTAATTAACCCAATTTGTCTACATGTTTCATGTAATAATGCTCAAGCTTTACTAGTTTTGGAAACTCCATGTACTAACCTCAACAAGCTTTAGCTCCCAAATTAATCAATGGATTAAAATCCAACCAATCAACTGAGATTGATGAAACATACACTCAAGGGTTCACACTTCACACTCTATTTCTTGCAAGAACGGACTTCAAGTAGATAGGTATCTTGAGGTTTTGAAGTTTTGCTTAAATGAAATTTAAGCCCACGAATGTACTTAACTTGGACATTAGCAACATAATTGGATATCTTCACTTTCAACTCCAGTTTTGTCGTTTATTAACCTTTTTATTTAGATTTTGACACTTCTTAAATAGGAGTCATATCAACACACTTAAAAATGAAAACTTACAATACGTTAAAAAAATTGGGATGTTAAGCTAACATGTTACCCGTGCATCACGTCAATCGCAGCCCGCTTTTTGGATTACCCGTGAACCCCTCCCCACCGGCGGCACCACCTATGACCTCTCTCTCTCCTTCGCGTCTTTGACTCTCTCCTTTGCACACCGTGACCTAGAACACAGAAAACGCACCCCTGCCTACACGGACCCCACTACCTAGATCACCGGCGACGTTGGACCCATGAGGATGGTAGGATACCAGAGGCCATTTCGAGTGGCCCCTCCCCCCTTATAGTGTTTAATATCCGTTTCTACATTATTAAGACGAAGAAAAAATAGTTTAAAACAGTCACGTATCTCTCAAGTGCAAATGTAATTTACATGTAACATAAGGAAAATACTGCTAAATTTCTCTAAATAATATACTTTATACACAAAACCACTTTTTAGTATTAAAGCTAAATAAAATAAACTCAAATTCAATTATTTAAATAGAGTCACATGTGATTGAGTAAAGTCATCATAATTATATGTTAGTGTCCAAATAACTTTTGGCGTATTAAAATCAAACACCTTTAGCTTCAAGTAATCTCACTCGGTTGCTACAATCAAACCACAAACAAACCAACAACACAAACGTAATTTATAACTATATACTTGTAATAGACTAACAAAATGAAATAATACTTGGTTCTATTACAAAACGACCCCCATTGTTGTTCTTCAAGTTAGCTTCCATTAACAACCTATTAAACCTTCAAATTTTGTAGGGATTTCTTACCATAAAATCCAACAATCTGAATCCAACAAACTGAACCGATTAACCAATCGGTTGATCTCGCAAGATAATTAGTACTAGTAGTAGTAGTAATAATGTCAGACTACTGTGTTGTGTGTTCTTGGTGTTCATGTTTTTCGTTCCCTAGAGTTTTAACTTCGGATGAAGTTTCTCATTTCCTCCATTAACGTGTAGAAATGGTCGTTGTTTGGCAAAAAATAAAACCCGATCGTCGCTTTCTCCAAGAACAAAAGCTTCACGTCGTGCCCGGACTTTTGCAACCCTTTGACATAAGCCAATTGCCAATCTTGAACAAGATCTAGCCCGGCCACGACGACTAAACTTTTGGGAAAGTTGAGCCCCGAAAGACTCGACCCACGAGGACCAAATATGTTACACGCGGGATGATCTCTATCCTCGCCCTCGGGCAAAAACGCTCGCCAATACCAATCCCTATCTTGCAACTTAACAAAATACTTCCCATCAAGTCTCTTCTCGGACTCTGTCCTTTCCTCCCCACCAAACAATGGATGCAACAATATATTCCCAAGCACCTCCACGTTGCTCATCGCAGCGCGATGAGCAACATGGTGCGCAATGTTCCCACCCGAGCTATCCCCGGCTAAATAAACATGAACTTTTGACTCTTTACCACTTACAAGCCATGATCTTGAATGAACCCACTTCAAAGCCTCCCAACCATCCTCATATGCACTCGGATACCGGTGCTCCGGTGACCGCCTATAGTTAACCGACACCACCACGCCTTCAACAAGCCCGGTCAACCGCCTACAAAACGTGTCGTAAATCGCGCTATTCGCCGACGAATGCGTGAAACTACCACCGTGAAAGAATATCACCACTGGAACCACCTCGGTCGCGC
This sequence comes from Ambrosia artemisiifolia, assembly GCA_032199755.1. Classification (NCBI taxonomy): domain Eukaryota; kingdom Viridiplantae; phylum Streptophyta; class Magnoliopsida; order Asterales; family Asteraceae; genus Ambrosia; species Ambrosia artemisiifolia. The sequence continues at coordinate 15,473,684 of CM063528.1, read as the reverse complement.
TTAGCGGCTTCTCGAGTTCTATAATTCCGGCACCTAGCTGCCGGCCGGAATCGTTTTCCGGCGAAAGATATCTGTAAACCCGGTTCAATAAGCTGGTAGACCGGTCAACGACATCAAAGGAGTACACACCGTCGACCGGAACAGTGTTTGCTGACACTTTCCGGTCTAGAAACTCGGCTAATTCCCGGTTAAATGTACCGTCCGGTCGACGGAGCATATTATATGCTAGCTTGAAGTTTGATATTAATATCCATGTGTGAAGAGGAACAACTTTCTACAAAAACAAAACAAAAAAAACATGTTTTTTAAGAACAAATGTTACAAGATTATTATTATTATTATTTGAATGAATATTAACACAAAAAGGGAATTTTAATGATCATGAAAAACCCTACAAAATTAAAAAATTTTAGCCCCAAATTAGTTGCTATAAAAATAACTAAAAAAACAAAAAGAAAACTAAAAATCCAAAAAAAAAAACAAAAAATTTTCACACAAAGTAAGAAAAATTTGCATACTTGATCATAAAAACACTGCAAAATCATTAATGTTTAGCCTTAATGAGTCACTAAAAACATTTTGTATACTTGATTGAACAACAAAAAAAGGGAATTTAAGTGATAAAAAAAAAAGAAAAAAAGGAACCCTGCAAAATCATGAATTTTTTAGCTCTAAATTAATACTATAAAAAAACCAAAAACCCACAAAAAAAAAGTTTAATAAAATTACCCAAAACGTGCATCAAAAAACACAAATAATATACAAAAGAGATTTAACCATTTTAGGTGGAACACATAAAACAAAATAAAAGTAGGCAAAGATAACAGATCACAAAAAAAAAAAAAAATAAAATAAAAAAAAACTTACCTTTGCTTCATTAGCGTTAATTTCATTACTTCCAGCCATCAAGAACTACACCCACTTGATTTCCGGTCAACTTTCCGGTGAAAATATGGAAAAATATATAAAAAGATGAATAAAACTTGCACTAGCCAGTTGTTGTAATAATATGTTAATTGGTTGTATATAATCAGAGAATTTTGCAAATATGTGATGGAAATAAAGAAAGAAAGAAAGAAAACCCAGAAGGTGAATTTAGAGAGAGAGAGAGAGAGGGATGAGAGAGAGAATTTAAGGGGGAGGACGACGACGGTGGTGGACGGAGAGACGACAAAATCAGACGGCCGAAATAAACTTTTTCAAGGGGGCCCCACTATAATTATTATTAAAATTATTATTATTATTTGTAATCTTTATTTTTTTTTATTATTATTGTTTTTTTTGGAGTTGTTGTTTCAACCCTTGGGTTTTGGTGTTAATGGTTTTTTTTGGACACTTGCTTTAATATAAAAACAAATGTAATTATAACAACTCCACCTAAGTCTTCTTTCTTTTGTCTTGTATTACTTAATTCATTGCATCTCCACAAAAATTCTTCCACTATAATATTTGTTTTTTAGGTGAACTATATATGGAAATTACTTAGGTATTTGTTGATGTATATGTATATGTATTGTTGTGGTCTGCGGAGGGTATTAGGCTATTTGGTGTGGTGTATATCTCCCAACTCCCCCAAAATTTATATAAGCGTCACGTCATTTCTTCCTTCTCAAACTAAAGAAATGGTTCTCTCTTCTTCCCCGTTCAATTTTTTATTATTTTTAAGAGGAAAAGGACAAAAAGAGCTCGGTGAGGTCGTAGAATTTTCATTTAATTCATCGATTTTGTTGGGGGGGGGGGGGGGGGCTCCCCCTGTGGGGAAAGGTGACACCACAGCTCACCGAGAGCTTCCTGAGTCCACACCATATGGCCTTAGTGGTGGATTCAGGATTTGTTTTTAATTTATTTAGGCAAAAAAGGGTGTAATAATCTATAATTGTTTTCTACAGGTGTTTTTTTTTTTTTGAAAACGGTGAAGTATAGCGTCATTTGTAATTTGAAATGCTTTTTTGTAGCGTGTTTTTTACCGTTTGAAAACACTCGGTTACAAGCATTTAAAGATTGTTTATGAATTTTATTGCGCAAATTTGACTAGACAATATTTTTTTATCGAAACACGTTTTTTTTATTGTTTCAGTTGAAATAGACAAAACTAAAAAAAAATGATAATTTTAGTAGTCGATAAATCAAGGAAAAGGTATATGTTTTCTTGCATGATGGACAATGTTGTTCAAGTTAGCGAATACGCTATCTTTTACCACATTATCAATCTACATGTCAAGTGATGTGCATGAGCACTGTTGCAATCTAATCAGCTTTGGAGGCATCAAACATAGAAAATTGTTTATACGGGTTGAAAATCGTCGTTTGAACTAATTAGGTGCTAATCTTATTATCGAAACAAATATTTAGGTTGTTTTGGTTGATTGGTGAAGTGCGTGTGTGTTTTTTTTTGGGTTTTTTTTTGCTAATTGACTTTGTAATAAAATTCAAACTCATGCATCTCTCTCTCTCTCTCTCTCTCTCTCTCAATATATATTTATAGGATCTGGATCATTTGAAAACTCCATTAAATCGTGAGAACTAGAGAACTCTACTAGACCAATAATCAAGTGACAAGTCATCACCTTTATAATATTTTTTATTTTTTTTAATTAGAGACATGAAAGTCTTTTGTGTGTATCCACTTGATGGTATTTTAGTAATAATAACACCCTACCCCACCCCACCCCCACCCCAAGTAACATTTTAAATAATAATAATAATAATAATAATAATAATAATAATAATAATAATAATAATAATAATAATATCTGTAACATCTGCCCCTTATATTTTTGCCAAGATTACAAATTTAGTCCTTATATTATCACAATTACAAATCCAGTCCATATACTTTTGTTTATTCTCAAATTAATAAAAACTTGACTTTCTTTTTATTATTACATATTTACTGATGGGTCTACATTTTAAACAAATACGTATATTGAAACGTCGTTTTTTTTACTTATTATAATTTGACTTTTATAGGAAACCAAGTCTGTAGGTTAGTTATGCCAAAAAAAAAAACATTTTTTTGTATCATATATTTTAACCACAATTAAACAATTACCAATTTCTTTTAAACTTTATGACTAATCATATTACTCAAAAACAAGTTTCATGAGTTTCTAGTCAACCAGTTACTAGTATTAATCACCAAATTGATTATTATATTAAACACCATTAACGCATAAAACACAATTGTATTTTCAATTACTCTTTTTTTTTTGGTTCCTCAATATCCCAACATGAGTTTCACACACAAACACTCTCATTTCTCTCATCTTTGCATTATCTTTTGAGTTCATATCATCATCATCCTCAAGAATTTTGGAGATTTTTGCTTTGGGTTTTCGTATATTCTTATTTTTCTTAATCGAACAAGCAAAACCGTAAGTATTTTCAATCAACTTTCACTATTTTCCTTTCATATATATTTCTTCAATAGCATTATATTTATTTGATGATTCATACACTTTAGGGTTTCAATTGCTAGTTAGGGCTTTAGGGTGTTTATGAACAATTTGGGATTTTCGAATTAAAAGTATAATTAACTTGTAAAATTCATAACTAATTCATATGTTATCTAAAAATCATAAAATTCTAACCTTAGTTGCTAGATGATAATTATGACCTGGAAATAGTTTCTATTCAGATTTTGTAGCCGTTGCAATAGTTTTAATAAATTTATTTTGATTAAATCATGCTTAATTCATTAGAAATCATATATAATGTATTTTAATGTAAATATTTTTGGAATATCTATTATTTATGTTAGAAAACTGATTATGATTTTTGATACCTGATTTGTGTTAGTTTTGTACTTTTATCAAATTTAATTGTTTATCTAAGTTTTAGACAGTAAATATAATATAAAATCATTTTTTTTTTGTTAGAAAAATGATCTAAAAACTATTTTTGACCATTTTGGGTCGTAATACATTATTTTCATTAAAATTCTTGATATTTTGATTAACTTTAAATATTTATGTGAAATTTATGATAATTATGTGTTTATATGTTCATTAAATCATTAAAGATATTTATAAAATATTTTCTAAATTATTTAGATCATTTTATGACTTCATAAATATATTATTGTATAAACTTAAATTATTTATCTTATTTAAAATTTCTTTCACTAACCAAATTAATTGGTTGTATTTAATTAATAAATACAAATAATTAATGTTTCAAAGTTGTTACATAATTTAACTTTTATGTGACTTCCACCATTTACTTTAGTTCATAACTTTCAATTATGAACTTATAATATTATTATTCATATTCACTCCTTAGTTCATATGTCATATTATTTAAATCAAGTATATATATTTACTTACGTCGCATTTTCAACATATATCGTTATTTACAAGTTAAACCCCAAATTAGACTAGACATCCTAAGTGCCTTAGACTAGAAACCCTAGACTTCTTTTAAGTCCAAACACTTACACATACACCATACTTTTAGGTTGAGACTTTGGGATTCACCAATTCACGCTCACGACACTTTAGTAACATAACTATTTAGCGAATGTGAGTATATCTTTCCCCTTTTTCATGTTTTACTATTTTGGGGCTACTCATGTACATTATTATCAAATGTTATTCTTATACTTAATGTAATTCTCATGTGTGTTTGCTTTATGTGAATTTGTGTGTATGCTTAGTCATAATCATTAACCGTTCTGCGGCCTAGCATTTCAATGAATAGTACTATGGTATACCCCCTTGAGACTCTGTTGAGAGAATCTTGGTCATTGTCTTGTTAATTCATTATTCAGTTGGTTATTCATATGTTAGTCATTATTCATCAAGGGTTGGTTTTGACTGATACTACTTATTACATATTTGCAAACGGTATACAACACATGAATTGCTAAACACTTTTTCTACTATATGTATTCAAACAGGGTATGCTCACCAATACATTTTTGTATTGACCAAATTATTTTCGTACATGTTTCAGGATGTTTTGAGATGCATTCTTTAAGCTTTCAGATTCATATTTAGATTTTGGATTCATTGTATATCAGTTAATTAGCATTTAGAATCATTGTATTTCAATTCAATGTAATAAACTATTTAATCAATGTATCAATATTTACACTTTTAGTCCATGAGCTATTGAACAATCATCACTGCGTGATACCTCGATGTTTCCGCCATCGGTCGGGGTGTTACAGATTGGTATCAGAGCCATGGTTATAGGGAATTAGGTTATTAGAATGCCTTTTAGCCTAGTCTATAACTAAGATTACTTTCACGAGTCCTCTCGTGTATCTTTCTCTATATCTTTATACTTTCTTTCGAGATATTTTCGCTACGATTCTTTCTCGTTATTCTTTACGATACTTTGCTTGGAGAAGCAGACACTCGTATTTCACAAACGAAACGATATCACCAAGTTAGGAGTGACATCCATACCTTGGTGATTAGTTTCACTCCTCTATATGTTAATTATCTTAGGAATATATCTTTGAGATAGGAGTGACATCCACACCTCAAAGAGTATTTCCTTCAAAAAGAAACTTAACCACTAAGCTGGGAGTGATATCCTTAACTTAGTGATTGGTTTCATTCCTCAATTGTTTTCAATATTGAAATACATCTTTGAGTTAGGAGTGAAATCCACATCTCAAGGATCTATTTCTACATCTCGTTTTGAAGTCTCGCTAAAAGTTTTGAAATTTATCAATGACGGGGTATGTGCAATCGGGAAGGATGACCATTTACTCATAGGCTTAAGTACACTCCCCATAAGTCACTAATAATATTTCAATTTCTTTGGCCAGTCACCAGTTTCGTTAGACATATTTTCAGTATCAAATTTAATTATTTGTATACGTTTCATTTGCTGTTTGAGCTCTATTCATAATTTTCTATAAGGAAGTTATTATGTCTTTTGAGTTTTTCCCTATTAATAGTTATCGCTATTAGTGCATTTTTTCGTTATCCGTTATTGATTCTTATGTTTTATTTAACATTTGGATTTTAAGTTCCATCACTTGTTGTTTTATATACTCATTGATCGTTCGCATTTCATCATCATTACTAAAACTTCTATGCACTATTTTATCGCATTAAAACTTACACTATTTCCTTTATGTTTCGTGATTTTCATAAAGCATCATTTCTATTGTTCAAAAACATTTCCCTATGGCATAAATTTTTAAGATTATTGTATAACTTTGATCACATCTTGATTCTTGAACGTTGCACAGTTAAACATGAATGTGGTTTCAAATTATTTAATTATCTTGTCATTATCATCATTTTACTCGACCGATGTCACAGTATATCTCTAAACTATTCCCTTGTGTCTCTACAATATACACAACATCATAAATGCCTATCTATTCAACACTCACTAGTACACTACTCTCTAGAGCAATTACCTTAGCAACTTACCCTATGTTGCCATCTCATAAAAGCACAAAACCTAAGTACCCAGCTTTGGAGAAACTTATTCATCAGATTAGCACATCTTATACACACCTTGTGTCTTGAAACATTTAGCGTGCTACGAGTCCAAAGAGATACCTTAACAACTCTTACAAACAAACTATTTTTCAGCATATAAATTTCGCAACATTGTGATAATTTAAGGTTTCAAGTTTAATCAAAATGGGTAACACTCGGATTTTCCCAAACATTTAATAAATATGGAAGATTTTTCAACTTTAATTGGATTTTAACTTGTAAACAGAAGGAATGTTTTAATACAGTAAAGTTTTACTTCTCAAAATTCGTCAAGGCATTCGGGACCATATGCAATCTTCTACCTGTCTTACCCATACCTTTCAATCATTATCAAGGAGAGTCAACTCAACCCTTATCAATTCCTTTACTGTGACTCGATCTTCTTTTCAAAGTTTGAGATATGTTTTCAGAAATGTTATGTAATTATAAGCTTTTTGTGTCATACACGTTGGTTTTTATCATTCACGCAAATTTTAAATCTTGGTCCTTTGAAACACATTTGATTTATATGATTTCCTCTTGCACCTTATAAACTTGTTTCACATATTTACAAGTCAAATGTAAACCTTTTTGTTTTCATATAACGGATCCACTATATGTTTCGGGAAAAGAAATTTTCAACTAATAACATGCCTTATAACACTTTTCAAACTCGACTTCTCATAAACACAAGAAAGTGTGTACTTACGAAGTCCTTTTATGCGAACTTGTTTTGGAATCTAAAGCATTCTTTGATTTCTAAAAAGTTATTCTTATGCATTACTAATATTCTTTCAACTATATCACAAAGTTCGAGTAAACTACATTTTCATAAACGAAAAGTTATCTTTTTACACTTGTACTCTTTTAGTCGCAAAACTTTTGGTTTAAACAATGGACATATCCTCATCGGAATGTTGCTAAATGTCTTTTATCGTATAGTACACATATGCAAAACTATTAAATTTAAACCATCATGCCAGTAGACTATACGTCTGTTCTGCACACTCTCAATTGCATTAGATTTTATTATTTTATTCTTACACCATTTTATTTATAGTTATGTTCTCACATTATCTTATTATTCTCGTATTATTCTTTTATTAGTGGTTATTCTCACACGTTAATCACAACTATTCTCGCACTAGTTATTAGAAGTTATTATTACAACACTGGTTTTGAGCATTAATTTAACTCGTTTATTTTCATTTTGTTCAAATTGTTCGATTTACTTGATTTATATTATACTATCCTTTCAATCAAAATTTTATGCTATACTTATATACTTACATGAACACATATTTGGTATGCATGTTTTCTTTCCTGTTTTAAGCAAAACCCTGTTATACTTTACATTATTTTGTTTTCATCATGGCCAATGAACATACTAGTTGATAACTCGTATGAGATCTAAGCCAGTGCCCACGTACGACTCGGATTAGAGTATTTCTTTAATCCGAGGGGAACGGTGTAAAACTCAGAGTTATCAATAAGAGTGTTTAGAGCCAACAATGTGAACAGAAGTTACCAGTTAAGGGTGAACCCGAAAGGGAAGAACCTCTAACCATGTCTTATACATACATGTTACTCTCATTACGGTTAAAGGTAAACCCGAAAGGGAAGGATCTCTAACCATTTCATAATTGAACATTATTTCATTACAGTAGTTGTTACATATTGGTTGCATGCATTTGTTTCTGGTATTATGTTAGGGTTATGGAAAATCATAACACCCTAGTGTAAGGTAAATCGATGATTACGGTCCGGAACGCAATCATGGATTTAAAGGTACATGAGGGTGGTGTGTGATTCTATTTAGGCTATTGGTAGAAAATCAGTACGAGTCCAAAGTATCGGGAGTGTGGTGGGTCAGCTGCGGTACACCCTATATATAAGAAAACGATACTGCGGGAACAGACTAGGAGTCTAACCAAGAACCTACCCATTACTACCTCTTCATTAGATCATTGACTAATAGCTATCATTTTCAATAAGAACGTTTTTACGCAAGCCTCAATTCGTCTATCTTGAAACCTTTTCTTTCGGCCATTCATACAGAAAACTCAAATCTATACTCTCACTCTCAGCCAATTGAAATTCCGTTGCATGTCTTTAATCAAGTTCGATTTGAAACCTTTCTAAAGTAGGGGAGACTGCAATGTCAGTGCCCCGTCCTCATTAGCTATCTATTTTCTCAACTTTTCTTGAGTGTAAACTCTCTAAACCTCGGGTCAACTGTCAAAGATTTTTTTAAACTTTTACATTGGATATTAGACAACTACTTTAAATTTTGTCAAATCATAACTGATGCAATTTTTAAAACCTACTTGACTTTTGCAACGCCTTTTGTTTCATAGAGACCTCCACTTGAAAGAAATTTTGAGACGAAATTTTCTAAAGTAGGGGAGACTGTAACATCCGCCCCTTATATTTTTGCCAAGATTACAAATTTAGTCCTTATATTATCACAATTACAAATCCAGTCCATGTACTTTTGTTTATTCTCAAATTAATAAAAGCTTGACTTTCTTTTTATTATTACATATTTACTGATGGGTCTACATTTTAAACAAATGCGTATATTGAAACGTCGTTTTTTTTTACTTATTATAATTTGACTTTTATAGGAAACCAAGTCTGTAGGTTAGTTATGCCAAAAAAAAAACATTTTTTTGTATCATATATTTTAACCACAATTAAACAATTACCAATTTCTTTTAAACTTTATCACTAATCATATTACTCAAAAACAAGTTTCATGAGTTTCTAGTCAACCAGTTACTAGTATTAATCACCAAATTGATTATTATATTAAACACCATTAACGCATAAAACACAATTGTATTTTCAATTACTCTTTTTTTTGTTTCCTCAAGATCCCAACATGAGTTTCACACACAAACACTCTCATTTCTCTCATCTTTGCATCATCTTTTGAGTTCATATCACATCATCCTCAAGAATTTTGGAGATTTTTTCTTTGGGTTTTCATATATTCTTATTTTTCTTAATCGAACAAGCAAAACCGTAAGTATTTTCAATCAACTTTCACTATTTTCCTTTCATATATATTTCTTCAATAGCATTATATTTATTTGATGATTCATACACTTTAGGGTTTCAATTGCTAGTTAGGGCTTTAGGGTGTTTATGAACAATTTGGGATTTTCGAATTAAAAGTATAATTAACTTGCAAAATTCATAACTAATTCATATGTTATCTAAAAATCATAAAATTCTAACCTTAGTTGCTAGATGATAATTATGACCTGGAAATAGTTTCTATTCAGATTTTGTAGCCGTTGCAATAGTTTTAATAAATTTATTTTGATTAAATCATGCTTAATTCATTAGAAATCATATATAATGTATTTTAATGTAAATATTTGTGGAATATCTATTATTTATGTTAGAAAACTGATTATGATTTTTGATACCTGATTTGTGTTAGTTTTGTACTTTTATCAAATTTAATTGTTTATCTAAGTTTTAGACAGTAAATATAATATAAAATCATTTTTTTTGTTAGAAAAATGATCTAAAAACTATTTTTGACCATTTTGGGTCGTAATACATTATTTTCATTAAAATTCTTGATATTTTGATTAACTTTAAATATTTATGTGAAATTTATGATAATTATGTGTTTATATGTTCATTAAATCATTAAAGATATTTATAAAATATTTTCTAAATTATTTAGATCATTTTATGACTTCATAAATATATTATTGTATAAAATTAAATTATTTATCTTATTTAAAATTTCTTTCACTAACCAAATTAATTGGTTGTATTTAATTAATAAATACAAATAATTAATGTTTCAAAGTTGTTACATAATTTAACATTTATGTGACTTCCACCATTTACTTTAGTTCATAACTTTCAATTATGAACTTATAATATTATTATTCATATTCACTCCTTAGTTCATATGTCATATTATTTCAATCAAGTATATATATTTACTTACGTCGCATTTTCAACATATATCGTTATTTACAAGTTAAACCCCAAATTAGACTAGACATCCTAAGTGCCTTAGACTAGAAACCCTAGACTTCTTTTAAGTCCAAACACTTACACATATACCATACTTTTAGGTTGAGACTTCGGGATTCACCAATTCACGCTCACGACGCTTTAGTAACATAACTATTTAGCGAATGTGAGTATATCTTTCCCCTTTTTCATGTTTTACTATTTTGGGGCTACTCATGTACATTATTATCAAATGTTATTCTTATACTTAATGCAATTCTCATGTGTGTTTGCTTTATGTGAATTTGTGTGTATGCTTAGTCATAATCATTAACCGTTCTGCGGCCTAGCATTTCAATGAATAGTACTATGGTATACCCCCTTGAGACTCTGTTGAGAGAATCTTGGTCATTGTCTTGTTAATTCATTATTCAGTTGGTTATTCATATGTTAGTCATTATTCATCAATGGTTGGTTTTGACTGATACTACTTATTACATATTTGCAAACGGTATACAACACATGAATTGCTAAACACTTTTTCTACTATATGTATTCAAACAGGGTATGCTCACCAATACATTTTTGTATTGACCAAATTATTTTCGTACATGTTTCAGGTTATTTTGAGATGCATTCTTTAAGCTTTCGGATTCATATTTAGATTTTGGATTCATTGTATATCAGTTAATTAGCATTTAGAATCATTGTATTTCAATTCAATGTAATAAACTATTTAATCAATGTATCAATATTTACACTTTTAGTCCATGAGCTATTGAACAATCATCACTGCGTGATACCTCGATGTTTCCGCCATCGGTCGGGGTGTTACAATATCTCTCACACCCCTCTCTCTCTCACACACACCAGCTCTCCTTCTCTCTCTTTCTACCTCTCTCTCTACCTCTCTCTCTTTAACTCTCTCTCTCTAAAAAACATTCAGATCTGAGAAACAAACACACAAAGGTAGTGGTGGTGGCTGAGGTTGATAACGAAGGGCGGCGGTGGCGAGGGTGTTCGACGGGGCTGTGGGTTTGAGGGTGGGTTTGAAGGTTGATGATTAAGGTTTGAAGGTTGATGACGACGGGGGCTGGGTTTGAAGGTTTATGACGAAGGTGGTGGCTGGTGGTTGATGACGAAGGTGGTGGCTGGTGGTTTTGTGGTGGTTCGAGTGGGTGGTTGAGGGTTTTCGACGGAGGGGGCGGTTGGATATGATGATGAATGGTGGTTTGATAATGGTGACGGTGGGGAGGTGGTGGATCCGGTGATGATGGTGACGGTGTGGAGGTGGTGGTCGAAGGTTGAAGATGAGTAGGTTATTATTATTATTATTATTATTATTATTATTATTATTATTATTATTATTATTATTATTATTATTATTATTATTAGATGAATGGTGGTTTGATAGTGGTTGAAAACGGTGGTGGATCCAGAAGGTTGAAGATGAGTAGGTTATTATTATTATTATTATTATTATTATTATTATTATTATTGTTATTATTATTATTATTATTGTTATTATTATTATTATTATTATTATTATTTCTGTTGTTATTATTTTTTTCCTGTTATTATTATTATTATACTGTTATTATTATTATTATTTATGTTATTATTATTATTTTTATTTTTTGCTATTATTATTATTTTTTTCTGTTATTATTATGTTTTTGTTATTATTATTATTATTATAACTGTTACTATTATTATTACTATTTTCTTTCCTATTATTATTATTATTTTTATTTTTTTCTTTTATTATTATTACATTTATTATTATTAATATTGTTATTATTCTTATTCTTATTCTTATTATTATTATTAATGATGTTAGGGTGAAAATGGTAGGTTTTTTATGTTGAAAGTTTTGGGGGTTTTTGTCAGGAGATGATGCTGCGAAGAAGATGACGTTTTGCGTTTAAGGAGCCGACGCTGTGGAAAGGACGATGAATGGTGTAGTATCTTGTAAGAAAACAATGGCGTAAATATCAGTTTACACCAGCGTAAATATGAATGTATAGACGTTTTAGATGTAAGAAAACACTAGTGTAAAACATCAGTTACACTAGTGTAAATATGAATGTAAAGCACACCATCATCTAGTTTGTTTTTTTATACGATAGTGTATTTTTGTAGAAGGTTGTGATGGCAGATTACATTGGTGTAAATCATCCTTATTATATGTTTTAAAAGTTTGTGTATGGAAGATTTACACTGGTGTAAATAATTACACCAATGTAAAAACGAGAGTGATATGACAGAATGTTCAATTTGTTTTTTTGTTTAAAAAAATTAAATTAATTAAAAAAATAAAATAAAGTTTAAAAAAAATAAATTATTTTATATTATTTTAATTAAAATAATAAAATAAAGTTTAATAAATATGTTTGTTTTTAATAATGGAATAAAAAATAAATAATATTATATTATATCTTCTCTCCCATGGTTTTTTACCTAAATGCCCCTAATTGTACTTTAACATAATAAAAAACACTTATTAATCAAGTAAAGACAAAACTCACAACTTTTTATCTCGACCATTGGATCATCAAGATCAATGGTCCACAAGAGTTCTCTAGTTCTCACAACTCACCTTAGTTCTCACATGATCCTAACCCTCTCTCTCTCTCTCTCTATATATATATATATATATATATATATAGGATCCGGATATTTTGAGAACCAAGGTGAGTTGTGAGAACCATAGGAACTCACTTTATAACCACATACTTTTTTAATAAAAAATGAATATGTGGTCCACAATTAATCAACAATAAAATAATGAATAAAATATTAATATACTTACACGAGGATAAAAATCCCTTACACCAGTGTATTTTGGCGTAAATTAATGTATTTTTTTTTAATTTTTTTTACAGCGGGGTTTACGTGTTTTACACGAGTGTAAAAAAAAGAATATTTTTTTTTCGCATTTTACGTCGAGTTCCCTCGAGTTCTCACAACACGTCGAGTTCTCAAAGTATCCTAACCCTATATATATATATATATATATATATATATATATATATATATATAATAGTGGGATGCTCGCGCGATGCGGCGGGGCGACATATATTGAAACAAATAATAAAATGTTAGTGTCGCGCGATGCGGCACTGATTATAATTTACAACGCGACACTTATTTTATGTTAATTTATCAATCCTCTCGTAATATATTTTATAGTAATTTTGTTAATTTTGTTTTTCACAGTATCGTCGTGGTCTCGTAATATATTTTATAGTACTTTGCAATCTTTAATAGCCTGCCATATCTCATCTTCCGAAAATGGTCTGCATAAGTCAGCGGCCTGATTAGACGAAATGCAGGGAAGCCCCATATTGACGAATTTGGGTCTCCTTCTTATAGGTTCCTTAAAAAGGTTACGAAACCAACTAAACGCCTCTGTCTTTAAAGCAACCGGATTAGTATTCCAAGCTCCGTTTATCAACAAACCATCCATTTTGTTCTTTGCAATGTTAGCTTTGATAATTTCGTGAAAAAACGCAGAATTTTCATCACCATTCTTCACCCAATTAACACGAACTTTTTGTTTGAGATCCTTAAGGGTGGACAACTCCAACTCTTTCATTTGTCTACGCAAGGAAACTCTCAAATTCTTCTCTTCCTCAGATAAGGCACGAGACAAAGCCACATTCTCAAGCTCCTTAACCCAGTTGCACAAAAAGTTGAGGAAGGAATTATCTTTCACCTTGTCATCCTCCCTCTTCCGCTTAATATCCCCTTTCACAATTTTTAGGAGCATTAACAACCTAACATCAGCTTTACTAGCTACAGGGGTATTAGCCAGGCGCTGATTGATGATAGCCACCAAGTCACCTTTCGAAAGCCAAGAGTTGAAAAACTTGAAGGGAATGGCACCGACATTACGGTTAACACAACACAACGAGAGGGGACAATGATCCGAAAGCCGCTTATCATGCACACGGAGCTGCGCCATCGGCCATTTGGAAAGAAAATCGGCACAAATGAAAAAACGATCTAATTTACTCATCTTGATTTCAGCATGATCCGATATAAAAGTAAAACGCCCTCCTACCATATTGTATTTGAACCAGCCCACACTTCGTAGGAAATCGTTGAACATAGCCGATTCGATCAGATTAAATGTGGAATTCACCCTCTCATCCGGGCCCCTCACCTCGTTAAAGTCCCCCAACGCAACCCAAAGCCCCGAACGATTAGAAACAATCCCACTCAGTTAGTCCCAAAGGGCCCTTCGCAAAACAGAATCTTTCGGAGCATAGACATTTAGTATGTTGAGGTAAGACCCCGGCCCAAGTAACTCCCCATACACCAACAGAAAATACCTGCCTTTGATGCAACCATCCCTCCTGAACTTAGACGGGTCCCAAATAGAAAGGATACCACCGGATCTATCGACGGCATCAACCAAATCAAAGCCAAAGGGGGACCGATCCCAAAACCTAGCCACTATATCCGGAATCAGGCTACTTTGATGCGTCTCTTGGATGCCAACAAAATCCAACTTAAACTCACGCTTCAGATCACGAACCCAACCCTGTTTACTGTCCGACAGGACCCCCCTTAAATTGAGACTAAGGAAATTCATTAATTACCCGCTGCACACCTTTCCCTGGGAACTAATTTTCGCATGTGGTTACCGAAAATATCAAGATCCAAGCCAAGCTTAGCACCAAAAGCCAAGGTATCTTGAACCTCGTTTTCAATCGCAACGTCTTCATCATCTGGAGAAACAATACCCACCTCCTCCTCGTGGTCCAACGTCTCATGTCTTCTATCCAAATTAATCGGCCTCCTTCGAATCACCGCGTCATGCTCAATAAGTTCTTCTAAAGAGAAGGGGTCGGGGTTAATTAATCAATTGAGATCAGGGGTAACGAAGTAAATATTCTCGGCAGGGGACACACTCGCTGGGCTGGCAGTAGTGGACCCCACCTCTTTGTCAATGGATGAGCTAAGATTGGGCCCAACAATAATGGACGCCAACCGAACCCCCATATCAAGCCCATTAGAGGAAGTTAAGAGAGAAATGGGCCTAAAATCATCCGCTCCATCATGGGGACCACAAGGAAAGTCATTATTAGAAAAGCATCATCATTACTAGAACCTGCATGGGGGGATTGCAAATTTCCTATGCAAACTTTTGGGTTACCAAATGATGGTTCATCTTCCAAGACCGGACCTCTACCATCAACAATGATAGATTTTAACTTTGGAGCATTAACCTGACACGATACTCGGCGACCAATCGGAATTAAACTCAAGTATAAAGACCACCACCTCCCGTCCTTCGTTCTGAGACTAGCTTTGGAGGCAATCCTTTTCCCCGTCGGAACAAGGACAACCAGACAGTTAGAATCCATAAGAGCATCATCCGCCGAGGCTTTTGACTGGACGATAATTCTACCACACCTTTTTGCAACTTTATTAAACGTATTACGATCCCACATAGAGACCGGTAACCCCATTATCTTAATCCAAGCAAGTCGATTACAAGCATACATATCACCATTCCAAATAACTAAATCGGAGAACCATTTATTCCATTTATCCAGTTCGGTTTCCCGAAACACTTCGGCGAATTCCGGCCTATCGAAAATTAAAGTTACACTCAAGCCGCCCAGATATTTTAAAGAGAAGGACCAATCCGAGAAGTCCTTAACAAGGCAATGAAGTCTATTCAACATATCAAAATCTTTCACCTCCCCTAACAATGACCGGAACTCCATCCTTTTTTCGCCTTCGACCTAATTGGAGGCAGGTCAATCACTAGGCCAGGTGAAGTAGAGGACCTCACCCCATGGAACGCGTCTCTATACGAATTAAAAGCACCGTAGTCACCCACATTAGTTGAAACGTTCTCCTGACATGTCCCCTTCGCCTAACACGGAAAGGAATCAGAAACACCACCGTTTAACCGACTGCAAACCGAAACTCTACTAGGAATGCTTGTCTCCTTCGATCTTTTCCCATCCCTAGTGAATCTTGCCACGTTAACTCCAAGCACCGCCCCGAACAAGGTTGCACCATTTAGCTCAGACGCCTAGATATCAGAATTAACAACGTTGGAAAACTTTAGAAAGCCAAAACGATTACCGCTCTTGTCACATTTAGCAGGAATGTAGACGTCTTCCATGTTCCCATAATGAGCAAACAAGTTCCACAGATCTTCCGCACGACAATTATTAGGAAGATTAGAAACATAGAATGAAGTTGTCTTAGACAGCCTATCTTCTCTTCTCGCGAACCTCTTCTCCTTCAGCTTGTCCTTCTTGCTTAAAACCGTCTCCCAACCCTCATCCCGATCTCTGTTGTTCTTCCTCTGGTTGATGTTAGCTTGTTCTTCTCTTTTCCTCCTTTGAAGATCTTGATACTGAGCTTGGTTGAGCCTCCCATGCAGCTGACCTTTGGTCTTCTTTTCGCCCCTCATGGAGAGAGGATTTTGGACTATGTGTTGGTATATGCAAAGGTCCTATTTCGAATGCATTCTTTTGGCGGCATAACATGTCCTTATTGAAGTTAGTGTCGTTTTAGATATTTTATGTGGTTGTGTTGGATATGTTTCAAGACTTCTTTTATGGGTTTGGTGAAAGCCCTTATGTTTTGGCAAAGGCCATTATGTTTTTGGCTTAGGTACTTTGAACATTAACTATATAACAACCTTTATTTAGGTGTTGTTATTAACTTGACCTAATTTTTGTAACTATTGAACACTATTATGCTAGTTATAACGATATGTTGAATGTCCTGTTCAATACTCTTTATGTGTGTGCGCGCGTCCTTGGTATTTTTAGCAAAACTAGCTGGTGGCTGGCAGTTGGTAGCTCGAAACTTTTTAAATATATTTTGGTGTTTGGCAGAGTAGCTGGAGCTTTTAATAAAATTTATAAAATGACCAAAATGGACATAATTAAAAGCTTGTAAAAAAGATTTTTATTTTATTTTTAAAATAGAATGGTTATTTGTGTCATTTAATAATTAAAAGCTTGTAGCTAGTAGAGCTTTTTCTTAAAAGCTAGTACTAGTAGCTTTTCATTATAGAGCTTTTTCTCCAACCTAAAAGCTTCTAGCTCCTTCAACCAAACAAGGTTTTTTATTAGGTAGGAACTTTTTTTTAAAAGCTTGAAGCTCCTTACCAAACATACCCCTTGAGGTACTAACTTTTTTTACACAAACTGGTGGGGTGCCCGCGCGTTACGACGTAAGTACAACATTTACTAAAAACAAAGCAATAACAAAAATAAATATGTGATGATAAATGCAAACAAGGGTAGGGAACGTGTCATATGGTCTTTTTCCCTCTTACATGTGACAAAGAATGACATTATAGACTCATCATGAAGGCTTGGCACGATGACCAAGCTTCGATACGTGTGTAAGTTTTGATTAACATATAGTAGTGTAAGGTTGGAAAAAGAGAAGTTTGTCATCTCCTATTATTGTTTTTAAATTTTGTGGCTAACCTTCCTAAATACTTTATAATATAGTATAAATATAGATATAGATAAAAGCATTTTAGGAATTCTCTATGTCTAACTCTTATCGTCATGTATGTACAAGTATTGTCCACGTCGGTTAAGGGGAAAATTTTAACCATTGTATCTTCCAAAATTAAGGAGAAAATTTAAAGTATTGTGTCTTCCACATCATTAGTTACTACTAAAGATTACTGTCTTTATTGTTTTGAATGATATAGTTTTATTGTTTTTGTTTAAAATTATTCAACTTAAACTACCGGCTTGATTATTACGAATTTATTTTTTATCTATTTTTTTGCATTTTTTATTTTAACTATCATGTTTATAAAAAATAAACATAGTTCATTCATTGTTTTACTCTACAAATGTGTAGTAAGCTTCCATCATTCCTTGTTATGTTTATGTCTCAATTTATAGACATTGTTTAGGTTCAAAATTATTCAACTTAAACTACCGGCTCGCTTGTTACGAATTTATTTTCATTCTATTTTTTACATTTTTTATTTTAACTCTCATGTTTATAAAAACATAAATATAGTTCATTCATTGTTTTACTCTATAAGTACATGGTAAGCTTCCCTCATTCTATGCCATGTTTATTTTTCATCTTATTATAAAAAGTCAAATGGCATCACCGATTTAAATAATTAAAAATATATGACATTGAGGGACTATGATAGTTCCATGCATCAATATATTATTCGATTTCTTTTCTATAAACTTTCTAAATATAAAAATATAACCCTAAATATTAACTGTATAAAAGATTATAAAATAAACAAAGTATGGATTGGTTGGAGGTGTAAATACATAATGTTTGCAAGAATATTTGTTTTAATGGTGAATAAAAAGTTACCTTAAAATCAGTACATTATATTTCACAAAATTTTGAGCGACCAAATACAACATAACGGTTATCCGCAATATTTTCGTACACAAAATCCTTTATGAAGCTGCAGAACCAAAAGAAAATGCTTTATTAATTGTTTTCATGATAGAAGGCAGCCATAAGATATCAATAAGAATAAGGTCTCATAAAATTACAAATTGATGAAAGAAGCCGGTGACAATGCCTACTAACAAGCCAAAGATTATAAAGAGAATAAGAAATGAGAGAGTTGTTCATTGAGATGTATCTAATAACACAATGGCCACTATTTATAGGGATCTAATAGAAAGTATAAACATAAATAAGATAAAGGAGTTAGGAACATGGATAGTCACTAATAATTTTATTATTTCATAATCAACTTAATTGTTAATGTAAAAAGACAACGACCACTATTTATAGGGCTCTAATAGAAGGTATAGACATAAATAAGATAAAGGAGTTAGGAACATGGATAGTCACTAATAACTTATAAAGGAGTTAGTAACATGGATAGTTACTAATAACTTTATTATTTCTAAATCAACTTAATTGTTAATGTAAAAAGACAACTTCATCCCTTTACTACATTCATTAAGTTATTGTACCATATGCATTATATGTTGTAATAACTTAAATTTGATTGGAATCCTTCCCTCATGCTTTATAATATAGTATAGATAAGTTGATTGGTATGTATATTTTGATTGGGAGTTATTGCTTTGATGGTGATGTACATAGTTAATGCGCACTGCATTAGGCTATAGGGTGTGGAGGAGGTCTATCATGGATGATGGTCCTCCACCTTATCTGCCACATCAGCGTGGGGTAGGTCTATCATCCCCATGATGGTCCACGGTGTGGAGGATGGACCTCCCTCCCTTTTAGGGGTGTTCATCGGTTCGGTTTACGGTTTACTTCGTTTATTAGGTTTTCAAAATTTTGTACCCTAAACCAAAAACTGAACCAAACCAAATTAGGAATATGTAAACCGAACCAAATTTAACCAAATTGAATTTGGTTTGGTTTCGGTTTAAAACCAAACAAACCGTTTTCAACCAAATTCAACCAAAGTTTTTCTTTTAACTTATATACCTTTGTGTTCTGAAATCTGAATAGAAAGTTAGCAATTAATATAAACCAAAAAATCAAACCGCACAATGTATTGTAAAAGAAAGTTTAAAAGCAAATTAAAACAAACAAATCCGGAAAATAGTCTTACACACAAACACAATCATCATAGAAATAAGTGAGCTTTATTTTGGGTTGGGCTTATATTTAATATTTTTGCTTATATATTATATATGGCTTATTAAATATTATTATTTTTATTTAATAATTATTTAGTTTACCGGTTTATTTGGTTATCCGAATAAACCAAATTAAAAAAAATGTAGAACCAAACACCAAATTCATTATTCGGATCGGATTTTTCGGTTACGGTTCGGTTTATGGTTTTTATTTGGTTTTCAGTTTTTCTGAACACCCCTACTCCCTTTAAGAAAATCACCAATAGAGAGGCCCGACGTGAACGGCAACTCATTGCTGTTAATGATAATGATGGACCAGGGGGACGGTGTTGCCTTCCCTCCCTGCGCATGATGGACCTATGCCGGCCCCCATGCCACACAGCCTTAGGAAACCTCCTTTTTTATCTTGACAAAAACGGGGGGAACAAGAAGGAAAGATGGAGATTTTATGGGAAAAAAACTTGATGCTTCATTAAGGTATTATGTATGTGGTATTGTTAACACGTTCATTCCTATGGTTTTACAAGTCTCACAAGTAATTAATTTATTTTGTCATTATTAAAAGGAGGAGATTGTTGGGAAAACAATGGTTACTGATAATTATGGACTTAATGATCTCTTTTTTGTTAATTATGAAATTAGTAGTTAAATTGTTGATTAAGGATGATCATATGCTGCATACATGTTCCTGTACATTGATGGAATTAATTACAAAGATGAAGTTCGCATATACCAACAATGGCCAATAATCAAACATATAAAAGCTAACAATAGTGATGATCATGCATGCAAAGGATAAGTATGGATAAGTGATAAACAAAACATGAGGATCAAGCTAGCCATGTTGATTTCAAAAGATACACTAGAAAACATTGACTAAATTATTATAAAAATCAAATCCCATAACACAATGTGGTGTGGGGGGCGGCATCGGTCCGTCGAACCCGTCTTGGGCCGGCCAACTCACACCCGGCCAAAACGGCGGAAAAGGAACGAGTTGTACGGGCCTTGTTGATTGGTTGTTTGCTTTCTGTGGGACCCCTCTCCGACCCCCCTTGTTTTCCATCCCATTTTAGAAAAAAAAAAAAAAACGGTCACGGGTTTTACAGATCGGAGGTTGAAGATGAGAATAGACTTTAATTCAAATTTCTATTTAGCCCCCTGAAGTATTAGGTAAAGTACACCCAACTATTGATATTTTAAGTTAGTCCCCTTGAGTTTAATTTATTTATATTTTAATTATATAATATTTATACTTTAGATTTAATTTATATTTTAATTATATATTATTTAGAATTAAATAAATAAAAGGGTGAACCAATAGGAGTGGATGACTACTCAAGAAAGACTACCCACACCCTTAGGTAGTCCTAAAATTGTCTAAATACAAATGGAACCCACGTTTTGCTGACGTGGCGGCAAGGCCTCCCAAACCTTGCCTCTACCACACCACATAGCCTAAAAATTTTACAAAGTATTTGACTTTAAGAAATGGGATTTGTATCTATATTAAAAATACGACACTTTTGAACAGTGTCTACGCTCTACAATACGCTGCTCTATTGGATTTCCAAATTGATTTTTTGTTCGTTCACGTGAAAGTCCTTTTTCCAAGTTCCTTATTAGTCCAACTAATTTTTTTTCCACGTTATTTTCCCCCCGCCCCGCCTACCTTTTGCTAATATCCATTAACAGGTGGTGCTTAGTTGGTAATTTATAGTATCTATTAAAACAACGACACATCTACGGTGTCGTTGTTTTAATATATATTGGCCACTAACTTTTAGGTTAAGTTTATTTTCTTTCAATTTAACCATCAAACTTTAGCTATCAGAATTTAAAACTTTGGCTACTAACTTTTAGCTTAACTTTATTTTCTTTCAATTTGACCACCAAACTTTTAGCTTTTAGGATTTCAAACTTTGATCACCCAACTTTTATAAACTTGCATTGCACTTTGGCCAAACTTTTAGCTTTTAGTCACGCGTAGTTTTTTGAAGTCCACACGAGAAAAACAGTCACTTAGTATTATCTTTTATTCCACGAAACCCTCCACGCAACAGGAGCTCCCACAGCGACGTGTGATTTTTAACGTCCACCAAACCCTCAACGCAACAGGAGCTCCCGCCGCGAAGCGCGGGGTACTAGAATCGTAGTTAGAATTATGAATGTGAAGCAGGTGGAAGTGGAACCTACTAAATCCACTAAACAAGGATGTCTTTAGATGTGTTTTGTTATTGAGTGAAGGGTTACACCAAAAACTCACTGAATTTGAGAAAACTTTAGAAGCCCTGTGTAACAACATTTCTTTTATCTAGAAATTTTAAATCATGTAATATACAAGTTTTTAAGAGTTTTGAGCCAAAAAAATAAAATACGTCCTAACTGTTTTTTTTTAAATAAATATATGTAACACCTGTAACATATGTAAACCTACAAAACTTATTTATTTTTTTAGAAAAAAAAAAACGCTTGGCGCTTTTTTATTTTTGCCTCAAAACTCTTAAAACATGTATATTAGATACCCTAAAATTTTCAGATAAAAAATTTTTGTTACGTAGGGTTTTCTACGGTTTTCTCAAATTCAGTGGGTTTTCTCTGGATACTTCGAGGGTGTTTGGGATTGCTTTTTCAAAATAGATTATGCGTTTTGGTTCAGTAGGGGTGGAGCTGTGTTTTTAAAATAGATCATACGTTTTGAGTTGTAACCTTTTAAACCTAAATAATCAATTTTTATAAACCTTGTGAATATTTATGATTTCAAAACGCAATAATTTAAAAATGCATTTCAAAACTCAACCCTAAACACCATCATACACTTGTTACGTTTTGAATACACAAATAGGCCGTAAAGAGTATAGGGTGTTTGAGATTGCATTTTGAATCTGATTTTTAGATGATTGCGTTTTGAAAATGCAGATAATCAGTTTTTAGTGTTTGGATTGCGTTTTGAAAACGCAAATAATCAGTTTTTTAGGCTACCAAAACGCAATAATCTATAAGCAGCTCCACCCCTACTTTTCCAAAACGCATAATCTGTTTTGAATATGCAATCCCAAACACCCCCTTAGAATTCAATTACTAAAGCTTGAACTTGATTCGTTTACTAGTTATTAACTAATAAGTTATTTTTATATGCTTTATAAGTATTTTCACACACACGTATATGATGTATTTATATATAGGGTATATTTGGCAATAAGCTTTTAGGAGCTTCTAGTTTCAACCTATTAAGAAAAGACTCTTACTCAATAAAAAGTTTTGTTTAGTTGAAGGGGCTTGAATCTTTTAAATTAGGTGAAAAAGCTCAATATTGAAACCTTACTTGTACTAGCGTTTAAGAAAAAAAACTCATATTAGCTACAAGCAATTAATGAGTAAGTGACACAAATACACATACCATAAATGTCATACCCTCAAATTTCCACTTGCGGTGTTTTACCGCAAGGCGCGTGACACACCATGATCCCATAGCCATAAGTCACATGAACGACTCTAAATGCCCAAACCATTTAGTTCGTTATCAAAAACTAAGTTTAAAAGTCAACCATAAGTTTTTACGAAAATGCGGAAGCGTGACCAAAACAGTTTAGTAAATAGTTATGCATAAAACAAACGCGCCCAAACCAAAGTAAATGCAAATAAACGATAAAGCAGTTCATAAAGTTTAGTGTCCCATGACAACCATGATGCATGAACTAAGCGTGCTCCAATATAGCGACCTACAAAAGCATGCTAGCATGTGTCAACATAAAGTCGGTGAGTTCACAAAATAAGTAAAGTAAATGTTTAGGTTTCAAAAACCAGTAACCACTAGTTCATCGCATGCCAAGGGTAGCCAACCCATTCAATATAACTAAACACAGGTAATACCGAATTGCTAAGTAACGTGAACTCACAACAGTGAAAAAAATAGCCTCCCATCATTGCCTATCAACAATGATAATGTGTTAAGTCACAGTTCACACTCGCACTCCCAACACAGTGTGAGATTTGTTAAACCTAATAGCGCTATCAACTAGTAACCCACTTGTGAATCCGGCAACTCATTCGGTATTTGTAGGACTTCAATGAAAGTGTGTGGTTTAGTTCATCAAGGACAAAAGATGTGAACTAGTAAAATCCGATTCACCCCGTGAATCAATGACAACTAGTCTAACTACATGCACAAGTAAACCCTACGAATCCGTTGGTGAACGTTATGATTAATATCATTTATACACTTCAAATACATCTCATACAAGTGTACACGCAAGTTCATGTCATAATCAAGTCATATAAGACTCCAAATAAACACATATGCACATATGTCACAATCTGTGTTTTTAGGATAAATTATGCACCGCCAAAGCGAGTTTTCTAAAAATACTTGCACAACGAATTAGACAACCAAAGTTTTACTGAATATGTCTATAAGTCTATTTGTCGTTCCACTATTTTTTTTTTCATGCCAAAACCTCATTGAAAAATTATCAAAAACCAATTACTACAGCTAGGTTCTGAAAACTTTCACATCAGGTCAGTTTACGATAAAATTCTTAAAAATCGCTTATTCACCCAAACTAGATGAATCTACTTGGAAAAGCCGAATTATGCACATATCAAACTACTGACCAAATTTCATGACCTAACTCTTTATAGAACTCGAGTTACAGCCGATTAAAGTTGACCTAAGTTTTCAATCCGAAAATCAGTTTAGACCTTTATCAGAATAAAATTCCAAAAACATATCAAACGATAACAAAATCGCATGATTTTACCCATTCCGGAAAGCTAAGACCATGTAAGACATGCACAAAACAAGAACCGATCAAAACAAATAATTTAATGTCACGTTACATTGTCTACAAATAGACATTCACATTCTGTCCAGATTTTAAACATGTCAAAACCTTAACTATAACAAGTCCTGCATGCATGTCATCGATCAAGAACACCAAGAAAACATCATACAATATACCTAATACATTAATATGATCAAAACATGCAAGATTAATCATAAATAATATCATCTAAAAACGCTAGACGCTCAAACATCATAAACATTCAATAACATGCAATCATATTGAATAATCAATCATAAACTCTATGTTTCACATGTTAATCTTTTAAAAAACTCAAGTTTTAATCTTTATAAACTTGTATCAGGTCTGGATAAACATGTTTATGGTGTCTTAAAACATAATAGAGAAGATTAAAACACAAGGAATCAAATATCATACCTAAGGCTCTACAAACAATCAAACCAAGCAACTTCAATCCTTCCCGAATGATATTCTTGAGCCTTAGCAGGTGTATGGTGTTATATTTTTCGTATGTGGGCTATTAAGGATGATTAGGGTTGTGATTATGAGAAGCATGGGGCTTACGATTGTGATTTAAGTCGGTTTCCCGACCTGGCACCGCCGAACGCCCGCTCGGTCATACCGAACGGTCGTTCGGATTGACAATGTTCGTTTCGAGCGGCCTAGTTCAGCGTATTGCATGTTTTCTTTGATGTAATTGTTATTTTGGACCATACCAAGCGTAACCCCATGTTTTTAGACCCCAACCATCCTAACGGTTCATCGGTTACGATGTTGATAACACTTTCGGTTTAAAATCACATAATTACATAACAGTTTACACATAGTTTCACATAGACAGGTAATTGCAAATAATATCAAATAATTAATTCACAATTATCTATTTTCTCAATTCACCAACGTTCAGGGTTTGATACTCGTGTACGTAGTTCGGTAATTCCCCGAATTACCTTTTTATGCAGTTACTAGCCTATATATGTGCAACATGTGACTAATCTAGCTAACCCTAGTTAAGTAACATTATGTGAATGTAAGTAAAGTTAACTAGAGTTTAGTTAAAGTAGGAACCTGAACATGCGGGGTGTCACATCATCCCTTAGTTGAAATGAATTTCGTCCAGAAATTAAGCAAGTAAACAGTGATGCCAGTGTAAAAATGTATGCTTGGTTACCAAATGTCACATCATCCCCAAGTTGAAAGGAATTTCGCCCCAAAATTCACTTTGAACGAGTTGCTTCACGTTTAGAGTTTGGTTTATGCTCAGGTTCTGGTTCAATAAAGAGATGTGGGTATTTGAGCCGCATTTGATCCCTGCGTTCCCACGTGTATTCTGGTCCTAGACGGGAATTCCATCGTACCTTGATTATAGGTATAGTGCTCTGTCTGAGTTTCTTGACGCCCTGCTCAAGAATCTCCGCTGGTTCTTCCACGAACCGTAACTGATCGTCCAGCCTGATTTCCTCCAGTGGAACCACCAATGTTGCATCAAACAGACATTTCTTAAGGTTCGATACGTGGAATTCATTGTGCACTCCAGTGAGTTCATTAGGCAGGTTTAACCTATAAGACACCGGACCAATTCTTTCCACAATCTCGAATGGTCCGACATATCGCGGGTTTAACTTTCTCCGTTTCCCAAATCGAATCACGCCTTTCCAAGGTGACAAATTTAATAGTACCTTGTCCCCAACCTGGAACTTCAAAGGTTTCCTACGCTTTTCAGCCTAGCTTTTCTGTCGATCATGAGCAACGGCCATACAGTTTCTGATTTGCACGATCTTCTCATAATTTTCATGCACGAGTTCAGGACCTGTCACCTGGCTATCCCCGACTTCAGTCCAACATATGGGAGAAGGCGCACACTGAATAGAAGTGCGACAACTGTTTTTATACGAGAATTCGATCAAAGGCAAGTGTTTATCCCAATTGTTGCCAAATTGCACCATGCATGCCCATAGCAGGTCTTCTAATGTTTGGATGATACGTTCACTTTGTCCATCCGTCTGAGGGTGATAGGTCGTGCTCAAGTCTAAGCGAGTTCCCAATGCGTCTTGGAGAGTAGTCTAGAAACGAAAAGTAAATCGCGAGTCACGATCAGATATAATAGAAGTAGACACCCTATGCCTAGAGACAATTTCCTTGATATAGATGTTGGCCAATCGCTCCAGCTTGTCTGTCTCCTTAATTACCAAGAAGTATGCCAATTTGGTCAACCGATCGACAATGACCCAAATCATATCATGCCCACTAGGTGTTTAGGGAGTTTGGTGATAAAGTCCATATAAATTCCATCTCATTTCCACATGGGGATTTCTGGTTGCTTGAGTAGGCCCGAAGGTTTTTGATATTTGATCTTAACCTTGGCACAAATCAAGTACTTACTAACATAAGTGGCTATTTCAGCTTTCATGTTTGGCCACCAATAAAGAGTCGTGAGATCTTGGTACATCTTATCCGAACCAGGATGTACCGAATAACGAGAGGTGTGAGCTTCGTCAAGCACAAGTTGTCTGATATCTCCAAAGCGTGGAATTCAGACTCGATTCATGAAGTACTGAAGACCATCCGACTTCAGTTTCAAGTGCTTATCAGCACCATGCAAGGTTTCAAGCTCGACGTTCTCTTCCTTTAAAGTCTCGACCTGAGCTTCACGAATCTTATTGGGGAGATTAGAATGAATAGTGAGTTGTAAAGCTCGCACCCGCCTGGGTTTCACTTCCTTACGACTAAGGGCATCTGCTACTACGTTAACTTTCCCTGGATGATATTTGGTGGCACAGTCGTAGTCATTCAGGAGCTCAACCCATTGACGTTGTCGCATGTTCAACTCCTTTTGATCAAATATGTATTGGAGGATCTTATGGTCGATAAAAATCGTACACTTCGTTCCATATAGATAATGCCTCCAAATCTTTAGAGAAAATATCACTGCTCTTAGTTCCAAGTCATGAGTAGTGTAATTCTTCTCATGAACCTTCAGCTGGCGTGATGCATGAGAATTCGTTTCGGATCGTAATTAAGAAACGTGATCTCACGAATATCAACCGTAGGGTGCGGGATTCCCAACGATCGTGCAAAATGATTCAGAAATAAACGTAATCGATCGTGATGAAAACAGATAACGAATCACCAAGCAATTTCCATAACTTTAGTCTTTGTATTAGATCAAATCAAAGATGTTTACAAATGAAACATTAGACCTAATACAGAGAAAAACACACATACACAAACTAGGGAAAAGCTCAAAAAATAACTAACTCTACAAAATAACTAACTTTTCCCTATATATAGGCTCCACATTCGCCCCTATCAAGAGGTCGAATGTAGCCTTTCCTATATTCTAATCCACATTTGACCCAAGACAAAACTACATTCGACCTTCTGACTGGTCGAATGTATCTTTAAGCTTAAGTCTTGGTCGTTTTCTAATTATCTGAACCTTCGACATTCAGTACCGGATCACTAGCTGGGGACATACATGAATAATGCACTTACAATCTCCCCCTTGGACCTAGCTAGTGATGTACCAAATTAGAAAGTTATCAACTTTTCAAGTCTTGATCTCATCATCTTGAACGACTTGAAAACTTTCCATCTTCATGCACGTTTGTGTCGAGGTTCTTGTCTATCTCTGCTGTAAGCTTCAAAATCTCAGACAGACTCAAGAAATCTCGGCTTTATCATTTGTTGGTCCAGAGATGAAGATAGACAATAATCTTGAATTCCGCGATCTCCAATCATTTCTTTTATAACCTCTTACTAGCTTCTGTTGTTCTGGTGATCTTGATGTTCAGGTTTGGGTCTTGTTCAGTTACACGTTTTGTCGATGAGTCTTAAGCAGTGCACCTGTTGTGTTTGATTCTGCAGAAAAATTTACTAAAAACTGCACAAACTACAACCAGCGTTAGACACGACAAAAATCTCGGAAGTACTCTTCATATTCCTTTCGACCCTCAATAGTTCTCCCCCTGAACTATAAAACATTTTCAATATGTACCAGAAATTTGAAAATTTGCCGTCTTTTTCAACTTTTAAGTATCTGAGCCTTTACATTCAGTATCCCAACATCAGTTATCAAAAATAAAGTTGAAACAAAACTTTTTGATTTTTCAAAGTTTAAGCTAAAACATACCAAAAATATTTTTGAATTTTCAAACGGAATTGCATAAAAATAAACTAAACATATTTTTGTGAATTTTCCGGTAAGAGGATCATATCAGTAATGAAACAATCAGTCATAACTCCTTTTGATCAATTTTCTGTTTTTGACATTGAGCATCCTACAACCATTACCAGTATGTTTGTCCACTTAAACTCAAAATCATCATTCATTGCTCAGCACTTTAGATATAATATGGTAATATTAGATACCGAGTAATCTATGGTCCCCGCGCTCGCGACACATTCCCGTATCAAGAATTGCACAAAGCTTCATCGTAACGCGTAATTATATTGAAGTTATCCGTTAGTTACAAGGTATGAGGCACAGTGGTGAAAGGTCAGCAAATTAATGCTTCAAAGCGACTTGTGCACTCTACCAGGGTGAGGACTAATATCATACATGACTTTCATCATAGTATTGATACGATGCATTAGATAATCTTTGATTATCATCACACATATTAAGTTCCTCATTTGGTAACTTATGGTTTTGGCTTTATTAGGTCTTTTAATAAGATACCCTGACTGAATCTAGGTCTGTAAATCAATACAGCAAAAGATCAATCAGGCCATCCCCAGATAACTTTCAATATAATGACCCGAAACCTCTGATTTTGGCAATCTATCAAACGAAATTTCGGTACTAAGACCATATGCCAACGATACGTTGATCCACATGATTATCAGTTATTGATTTTAAGTTTATATCACCATGCTGAACTTTAAACTTTGATTTCAAGCCTACCAATATATAATTGTATTGGCTACTCAATGTTTATCAATTCATTTTGTTTTTAGAGAGTAGTCTGACAGTCCACTAATGTACCATCATCTCCTCTTTTTCTCTAGGAAAACTCATTTTCGATTTTCTTTTTTTTTTGATTTTTTTTTCTGAAATTTTCTCCCCCTAAAAATCTAAAAATAAGCATATTTTTGGATTTTTAAACTTTTGAAGAAAAAAAAAACAAAACAAAATAAAATGATATCCGATGCGGTTTACTCATTGAGTTTCAAAAACCATTTTCCACTCAGATTACTTGACCCAATAAGATCTTTCAATTAGTAAAAGCCATTAACAAAGATAAGAAAGTTTAGAATAAACCGTTTTGTCGTATCTGTTGTAAAAATCCAAAACCTGAGAGCAATTGCATGAGATTGCAACATTTTCCGGCTTCACAGGTAGGAAACAAACGACAAACACTCTCTTCTCCGTTGAAATCATGTTTTCCTTTTTCAATAACCCTTCCTTGACCTCCACCTCTCCAATAAATAGCTTGTATACAGATGTTCCACTATCAACTATCAAAAGATAGCTAATAGGTCTGTCTGGAACAATCTGCACACTGGTTAAACAATTAGCACAAAAGAGGTACCCATCCCTTCACAATGATGGGTCGTCCAAGGTCATCAATCCTCGGAACATCAATCCATTCTCCTTTTGAAAAATCAATTGGTTTTTCAATGGATTGATTTGAAGTAGAAATTGCTATTGATTTAGAAAGTGACTTGGGTTTCCAAACACGTTCAGAGTTTATTTTAGATTTTGTTGAAATTGTTCTGATTTTTTACTTTTCAGATTTCTTATTTGAAACCTGCTTCTGAACTTTGTTTGGAATCTTCTCAGACTTAACTAATGAAGACCCAGGTTTAGAGTTATTCTTAGGCTTAGCCTTAGAACTCCCCCTTACCTTAGCAACTCGTCCACAATCTCCATTTTTATTCAAGGCAATTTTGTTACGATTGTCATACACAACATGTTTCCCCTTTTGCTTTTTGATTGGGTTTGGGGATACATGCTTTTTGATATTGCCTGAATTTTTAGCAAATTTCACTTCGGTCCTTTTCTGTTTAACATACGGACAGGCAACAACTAAATGCCCACACTCTCCGCAGTTATAACAAGACCTATACTCTTCAAAATCACATGCATACCCGTCATTCCAATACCAGTAGGGACAATGAGCAACAATATGACCAACTTCACCACATTCAAAACAACTTCTCCATTCAACATAACCATGAGAATACTGTGGTGAGTTATTTCTCCAATGACCATCAAATCGAGAGGTATATGAATAATCATAAGAGTCATATGATCTAGATGAAAAATTTCTTGAATTCTTTTTATGACAATTTTTCATTTGATCATTTCCTTTCGATTTGTTTGGTTTCGGTCCTTTTACTTTAGAACCTTTCTTGTTTTCAACATTTTTCTTTTCAATGGTTTTCTTTTGATCCTTATGTTGGTTAGGATATAGTTCAAACTGCAAATGACCAAATTGATTTTTAAATTGATTTAACAAATCGATATTATCAACATATATACATTTAAGTAAAGATTGTTCGATATTATCAATTGGAAAATCTTTATTGAGAATCAACTTGTCATGTCCTTCCAACATATAGGATCCTTCCATTCCATTAGGAAATTTAAATATGGTTTTCTCTTCAGACTCAGGTTCTGAAGTGACTACCACATTTTTATGTTTCTGACTAGAATCGGACTTCACCTCAGAGTTTGAAACTTCAACGCAAGATGTTGTGTCTTTCAACTCTGATGTGGTGTTATTTATTGAAAAACTATTATTCAATTCTAAAATTTCTTGCTTTAAAGATTCAATTTTTTTTAACAAATCTTTTTCATTCTTTTCAAAAACTTTATTTTGATTTTGACCATTTTCTAGTTCATTTGCTAGGTTCTGTTTTTCCTCAATAAGTGTCATCAATTCACGTTTCAACTTGACACATCCAGAACAACTAGCACAGTCAACACTAGATCTTACCTCATCATCTGATTTATTACCATTATCAGATTTTGCATCAATATTTGAGATGTCACTCTCTCTTGATTCACTCTGTTCTGAATTCGTATCAGAACTTAAGACACTCTCTCACAATTCACTTGAATCATCATTTCTCATTTGTTCGACTAAACACACAATATTACTTTGAACACCTTCTCTGTTAACACACTTGTCAACATGTACCATTTCATCAGTTGGTTGCACAACTGGAGCTAGTATGACCATAGGTCTCGGTGCCATTGGAAATCCCCAAACGTTGTCAACTTTAGAATTTTGTCTTTGTAATTGTTGTCGTTCAGCTTCTATCTGAGCTCTTATCTGCTCATCAGTTCTTGATATGGCCAAGTAATTTATCATTTTTCAACAAAAAATATTTCAAAAATTTTCGAAATTTTTTACACCTTAAATTTTACGTCCGTCCCTTTCTGAGTTGACGTGGGTTCGAAAGTGGAATTCTACCAGGTTCGACCCTTAAAATTGACACGAATGTAGAAATAGAAATGAACAAACTCACTTTCGACCAAACACAATCCACTTTTGACCTCCCGTAAGGTCGAATGTACCACAAAATGGTCGAATGTACAAAATAACACACACAACTTCCTAGTTCGACCTAAAAATTCCCACTTTCGACCTAAAAATGCTAGGTTCGACCCTGAAATCTCACATTCGACCTTTTCAGGTCCGTTCATCATCTTCAACCTCAAGAACATGAATCTGAACGGTTTTTGACAAAATTTTCACCAAAAGTAATGATTTTGGATAGGTTTTGTTTGGAATCCAATTTAGACAAACATTTTGAAAGGATTTTTGAAAACAACATCAAATTCAACTCCAATTTAATCAAAAACCATGTTTTTATGAAAAGCTTCAAACTTTCTAGGGTTTTGATCTTTAAACCTGAATTCTAATCTGTTTTCACCAATTCAAATCAATATCGTGAAATCGAGCCTATGCTCTGATACCAATTGAGAATTCGTTTCGGATCGTAATCAAGAAACGTGATCTCACGAATATCAACCGTGGGGTGCGGAATTCCCAACGATCGTGCAAAATGATTCAGAAATAAACGTAATCGATCGTGATGAAAACAGATAACGAATCACCGATCAATTTCCATAACCTTACTCTTTGTATTAGATCAAATCAAATCAAAGATGTTTACAAGTGAAATATTAGACCTAATACAGAGAAAAACACACATACACAAACTTGGGAAAAGCTCAAAAAATAACTAACTCTACAAAATAACTAACTTTTCCCTATATATAGGCTCCACATTCGCCCTTATCAAGAGGTCGAATGTAGCCTTTCCTATCTTCTAATCCGCATTCGACCCAAGACAAAACTACATTCGACCTTCCAACTGGTCGAATGTATCTTTAAGCTTAAGTCTTGGTCGTTTTCTGATTATTTGAACCTTCGACATTCAGTACCGGATCACTAGCTGGGGACATACATGAATAATGCACTTACAATGCATACGCGATGAACTTATCACGCTGCATCAATACACACCGCAAGCCCTGGATAGAAGCGTCATAGTACACCATGATAGGATTGGTGCACTGCAGAGCTTTGACTTCAGCAACTAAAAAGCAGATTCTTGGACATCTCCCCACTTGTAAGTAATACCCTTTTGTGTCAAAGCAGTGAGGGGTTGAGCGATCTTTGATAGCATCTACGATAATATCCCGCAAGACCAAGATATTGGCGCACCTCAGTAGGAGTCTTAGGAGCCTCACACCGTTTGATAGAATCTATCTTAGCGGGATCGACATGTATACTAGCCTCGTTAACCACATGTCCTAAGAATTGGACTTCCCGAATCAAGAAGTCACACTTAGAGAATTTAGCATACAATTGCTCCTTTCTCAAAAGTTCCAAGATCAGCTGCTGGTGTTGCTCGTGCTCCTCCCTTCTCTTAGAATAGATCAATATGTCATCGATAAACACTTTGACGAATTTTTCCAAATAGGTCTTACACACGCGGTTCATAAGATCCATGAACACCCACAATGCTTGGACAACCAGTCCATGCCAACTACAATATCAAAGCTTCCTAGGGTAATGGGTATAAGGTCGATGGCAAATGATTGTCCATCTAGATCGAGCTTACAGTCTCGATGGATGTGAGTTGCCTCAACAGGCTTTCCATCAGCTAACTCTATAGAATGTGGGGATTCAAGAAGAGTGGGGACTATCCCTAGGAGTTTGCTAAGTTTCAATGACACAAAACTGAAGTCCGCACCAGTATCATATAAAACAGAAGCAAGGTTGTCATTTAAGGAACACGTAGCCGTCACGAAATTGTTGTCATTTTTAATTTCTCCCGAGCCAATCACAAAAGATCTTCCACGATCCCCGTTGTTGTTCCCAGTGTTGTGGTGTTGTTGTTCCTAGACTTGTTACCACCACCATTGTTGTTGTTGTTACCCCCACCAGTGTTGTTATTACCATTCCCATTCAGCTAGGAACAGTCCTTCTTGAAGTGATTCTCACTTCCACACTGAAAGCAACCCTTACCATTCTTCTATTGATGCCCTTGTTGTGCTGCTGGCTGATTAACCTGAATATTAACCCTACACTCTTTTGCCAAGTTCCCCATCCTACCACAATGTTCACACTTAACCCTGTTACATGGCCCTGAGTGGTGGAAATGCATTTATTGCACTTGGGACGGTGTCCCTGATAACCACCCTGTGATTGATTACGGTTGTTGTTGCTGCCATTACTATCATGTTTCTTATTCTGCTGTTGCTGCTGGTTGCCATTACCCGAGAGTTTGCCAGATGCATTCTCCCGCTTCCTCTTTTTGTCATTTGTACCAGAAGATGAAGCACCACGAGGGGGTAGCAGTCCCTATTCACATTCTGATCAGTAAGCTGGTGTACCAAATGAATGACCTGCTGAATATTATTCAGGTTAGCAGCAGTGTCCATAACTTTAATCTGGGGCGCCAAACCCTTGATGTACATGTCGATCCGTTTGTAAGGCAGATTAGAATAGTTGGGGCACATTGTAGCCAATTCATGCGATCTAGTGGTGTACCTCTCAATTTCCGACCCCAACATTTTCAAGGTGAAGTACTCAGACTCTAATTTCTAAATTTCATCACGAGGGCAATACTCCTCTTTCATCGGCTCCTTGAAATCAGCCCAAGGCGTAGCGTTAGCCACGTCAACTCCCAGCATTTGCACTTGAGCATTCCAGCACGACAATGCCACATCCTCAAGTGTACTAGTGGCGTACTTAACCCTATTAGCTTGTGGGCAGTTACACATAGCAAAGCAAGACTCAAATTTTTTGAAACCACCTAAGCAGTTCGACTGCCCCTTCAGAACATCCAAAGGTCTGGGGCTTCCAGTCCATAAATGATTTGTAGGTGCACACTGGAGGGTTATGAGCAGGTTGGCCTAAGCACAAGAAGTAAGAATTACGAATGAGATAGAGAGTTTATGGCAAAAGTCTATGAAAGATGTGTAGAGGGAAACAGTGTTACCAGCTTGAAAAACTGCTAGGGCCGCAACCACCCTTTCATTGATGAGTGCGTTCAGTTCTGCCTGGGTCATGTTTATGTTTCCTCTACCGTGTCCCCTTCCCACCATAGAAATTCTACATTTACAACATATCCATGAGAAAACAATCATCCAATTGTTGACACATTATAAGTAAACTAGAATATAACATAGATATTAAGTGCGAGAATAAGATAACATAGTCGATCGATAATACTAAAAATTTCCCAGAAAATCCAAAACAATACTCAAGTTCAAAATACCAATAAAAACATAAACCAATAAGTATATAATATAAAAATAAATAATAAAATCAATCATTGTCGCGATCCATAGTAGTGCACGAATCCTCGTTCTCAATCTCAATCTCGAAAGGCTCCTCTTTTTCCTCTTCCTCAACTTGTACGAGTTCATTTCCTTGAATTCTGACTTCCTCCTCGATTGGTTCCTCCTTAGGATCCTCTTTTGGTTCTTCCTCACCGTGCCCCAGGGATTCCAAAAGCCTGTTACGCGCTGTGTTTAACTCCTGTCTGGTAGCTGCCAAATTCTGTTTAGTGGCAGTTAACTCCTGCCTAGTCTTAGCTGCATCCTATCTGGCCTCAGCTAACTCTGTAAACAATTGGCCAATCCGGCCCTCCATAGTCTCAAAACGCT
This sequence comes from Ambrosia artemisiifolia, assembly GCA_032199755.1. Classification (NCBI taxonomy): domain Eukaryota; kingdom Viridiplantae; phylum Streptophyta; class Magnoliopsida; order Asterales; family Asteraceae; genus Ambrosia; species Ambrosia artemisiifolia. The sequence goes on along the minus strand of CM063528.1, from coordinate 15,437,704 downwards.
TATCTGCGTCCTTCCTCCACAGCCTAAAGTGCTGGACAACAGTGTAAGGATTGTCTAACTCTGTGTGAACATGCCTCACTAAGCCTGCTAATGACCTCTCCCATGAGTCAAGAATGGGAGGTACCCTATCTGGCACCCCATATCCTACAACCCAAGAGTACAACATGTTGGGATACCAAACCCAATGTTTAGTATCCCGATATGGATCTTGTGATGGAGCTTGCTTCCCTTCGTTAGCATGATAAGAATAATAGTTATGAGAAGAGTTCGACATGGATTCCAGCAATACATTAGATCAGTATACGTATTCAAGGGAGATAATAAACTGTGCGCTAAGGTTGTGAGTGTAACTAATGCAGTACTTATGCTATGATGATTGTAGACTAGAATACAATTCCTAGTTCATTATAACCAATGGCTCTGATACCAACCTGTCACACCCTTAAATTTCCATTTGCGGGGTTTTACCGCGAGGCGCGTGACACACCAGGATCCCATAAGTCACATGAACGACTCTAAATGCCCAAACCATTTAGTTCGTTATCAAAAACCAAGTTTAGAAGTCAACCATAAGTTTTTAAGAAAATGCGGAAGCGCAACCAAAACAGTTTAATAAATAGTTATGCGCAAAAAAATGCGCCCAAACCAAAGTAAATGCAAATAAATGATAAAATAGTTCATAAGTTTAGTGTCCCATAACAAACATGATGCATGCCTAAGCGTGCTAAATCTAGCGACCTACAAAAGCATGCTAGCGTGTGTCAACATAAAGTCGGTGAGTTTCACATGCTAGACGCTCAAACATCATAAACATTCAATAACATGCAATCATATTGAATAATAAATCATAAACGCTATGTTTCACATGTTAATCTTTTAGAAATCTCAAGTTTTAATCTTTATAAACTTGTATCAGGTCTGGACAAACGTGTTTGTGGTGTCTTTAAACATAATAGAGAAGATTAAAACACAAGGAATCAAATATCTGACCTAAGGCTCTTCAAACAATCAAACAAAGCAACTTTAATCCTTCCCGGATGATATTCTTGAGCCTTAGCAGGTGGTGGAATTGCAAACCAAGGTAAAGGGTCAAGTGATAAAGATTCAGATGATGATGACGATACGGATCAATTTAAGTTTGAGAAAAGAGAGATAGAAAAAGGAGGTAAAGGTGAAACTAGTTCAAAGAAGAAGTCAGGTGAAACGATTGAAGATGATCAAGATATATTTGGACATAAAAGAATTGTGCCTTGTCTGATGAAGATAAAAAGTTATACAAGATGATGTTAGAAAGTAATTACTGGACGATAGAGTTAACTCGAAGATTCCCTGAGATATTTGAAAATGATGATATGAAGTTTCAAATAGAGTATCAAGATCCTGATTTGGAGGATGGGGAAGTATCTGCCGCAATGACGAGAGAGATATTGGAAGGTCTTGCAAAGCTGGTTGGGAAGTCTAGAAGATATCATGAAAGAAAAAGAGATTCCTAATGTTCCAGTTACTGAACCAGGGAAACATTCTGATGATCAAGACACTCCTTACTTTGAGGAAGTTGAGACTGGGGATATTTCGCAGGAAGAATAGCCTGAGTACTATCCTATGAAAGAGAAAGTCAGTATTCCTGAAATCAACGATCAAACACTCAAAGAAGCTGAAAAGTTAGCTGAGAAGAAGGGAAAGAAGATAATAGATGAGTTGTTTAAGAATGATGCAGATAAAGAGAAGGTATTGAAGCAATTTGATGAGTTAAAGCAATTGTTGAGAAAGTTAAAATAAAGTGAAGCGAACAAACCAATTCAAGGAGTTCAAGGTGGATTCTACAAGTACCATAACAAAGTGTTCAAAGGTAGAGCTTTGGGATTGAAATAATTTCCGCAGTTAAGGTGTATAGGAGTAAAGTGGGAAAAAGGAATTCTATACTTTTATAGATTCTATGATATCAAGACTCTACCGTACTGGGTTATGAGAGACATGTGTAGACACACACTTGGTGGAGCTTCAGCGAATAACGATGTTGTGGGTTGGTTTGCTCAGAAGATGACACATGAGAGCAGAACAAGGTGGGATATGTTTAGACCACAGTATCCTAAAAGAATTGTGCATAAAGACGAGATAGATCCAAAGAATGGTTTGCCGAAGGTCACTTTGAAGTATAAACCGCCTATTGTTATGAAGAAGATACCATTGTTGCCGATACAACAACATTTCAGCAAGGATTTCGCGTTTTGGTATTATGACTGGAAGACGGCTGAAGCTGTGATTGTGCTGCATGACAAGAATCCAAAATTGATGTGCAAAAAGATACGTGTGTTCGATCCAATGTGGTTGATTAACTGCTCAAAAGAAGATATCGACACATTGTATTTTGTTAGGATATGAGTTTGATTTGTTATGAAGTTTAAGTAGTGAAACAGTAATGAATGATGAATAATAATGGAATGTGCAGCGGAAATATAAACTCTAAATCATAACAAACAGGACAATTGTTTTTAACAAGTACTTTTCACAAGTAATCACAGATTTTCAGTACAAGTATAAAATTCCCCCCTCAGCCCGATCACTCACAGACTTTGTTTGTGCAAGAGAATGTTTGGAGTGATAAATAGAATAGTACAGACACTGTTCTATTTATAGACAAACTAAAGCTCTGATGACCTAAGACTAACGTCACCTAAGATAGTGACAGCTAACTAGAATAACAACATAAAACATCTGCTCTAATACAACTACTTTTACATTGAAAACTCTGATGATTAAACCTATGATGACTAACAGCTGATGGGGTAAACTCTGTTGGCTTGAATCATCTGTTGGAGCCTAAGTGTTGTTGGCTCCAACAGACCTTGTATCTTCATCAGCACTTTACCTTGTATCTTTGTCAGCACTTTGGCAAACAGTGGTTTCTTCAACAGTCTTTGTAAGCAGCAGTTTGTCAAGCAGTTGTTTGGGAACAGCAATTAGTGTCAACAGTCTTTGGGAGGATCTTGTATGCAAAATATTGTTTTATAGGTAATCAGATGTTTAGTATGTTTTGGCTTTTCACTTCATCTGTTCTTCTCCAGGTCAGCAGACCCAACAATCTCCCTCTAGAACAGATGATGCCAAAACTCAACCTTTATTGCTGATTTTTATTCCTCATTAGGCTTTCACTAATTTGACCTTTCAATTGTAATTCAAAATCAAAAGAGAACAAGTCTTCAGCATCCCTTTCTTGCTCTAAGTTTAGCAGGTCTTGGAGATCATTTGCACTCAGACCATATGCATCATCCATGCTTAGCTTTTGAGCTTCTCCATTAGATCTGAGCAGTGTCAATTTGTGGGTGTCTTTGTTGACTTTCCACTTTAGAATTTTTTAATCTGAGGAGTATTTGGTTTGCAAATTTATTCTTGATGAGTTTGGTGATGGAGGCATGCCAATGAGTTTTCTGAGCTCTTCACTGATGGGATCAGAGAAGTAATGAACTTGGTTGAAGATCCTTTCTTTCACAAAAGTATCAGCAAACTTCTTTTGGTCTTCCTCATATATCTCCTTCTGCCTTTTGTGATGCTTCTTGGCAGCAATAGTGATATCAGAGGTTGGAAGTAGGCTATCAAGTGGAAGGGTCTGTTGGGATTTTCTAACCTCTGCTTCATCAGGATAAATTGGTTTTCTTGGAAGTGTAGGATCAGTTTTTCTTTGTTCTTCAAGTTTCTTGTAGGTTTCAACTAGCCTTAGCTCAGACCATTTTGAGACAGACATCATCTCTCCAAAACCAGCTTCTACCAGTTCTACCCTCATTTTTTTGGAATTTCAAGGCTCTGACAGGGTCTTTACCTTTTCTGAAGTCAGGAATAGAAGCCTTATGATTTGGTTGCTTATTCAATTTTGTTCAGCTCTTCTTGTAAAACATGAATGGTCCAGCCTGCAAAATGTTTTCTGTTTGCTTTGTAAGGCTAAGCTGCCATGATTTGATCTAGAAGAGAATCCCTGATCAACTTCACCATTTCGCCACTGATTGGTTTGTTAGACATAAACTTGCTCAGGTCCTTAGCAAAATCCTCAATCCTTCTTAACTTGCTAAGTTCTGCTGAATGGATGCCCTGAGCAGTCCTATCATCCTTTCCTTTACACTTTTCCTTAATAATGATATCTGCCTGTTTTGCTTTCAATGGCAAGTATTCATCAACATTCTTGGGTTTAGGCAGATTCAGGTTTGAGAGAGATGGATAGGATAGCTGTGATGGATCCTCAGTATTATAGAAGGATTGAATTCCCCCCTTGATGATGTCAAGTTCAAGGGGATACTGGGCAGCCAATGGAATCATGGTTGGTGGTGGTCTTATGGTGGTGGAAGGATTGGATGAAAATTGTAAAGTGTGTGGTGAGAAGGATGATAGTGGAATTGCTGGTATGGGTTCAGATGATGGTGATGTAGGTGTGGTTTCAATGTTTTCATCCTGTACTAAAAAGGTGGATTTCCTTTTTCTTTTGTACAGGATGATAGGTGATGATGGTGATTGTGAAGTAATGGGTGTGTTAACATTTGTTGGCACTTGTTTAGTACCAGATGATGTTTGAGGTAGTGAAGATGGTGTGGGTGACATGGTTATGGATAATGCAGTGGTGCAGCAGTAGATGTTTTGGGAACAGAGGTTTTAGATGGTGGTTTCCTAACATGTTGTGCAGGCCTTTTCTTCCTTTTTGAGGAACCAACATTTTTTTTTCCAGTTGTTCTTCTTGTCGTCTTTTCAATAGAGTCTCTGCTTTGTTCTCCAAGGTCTCAGACCTGATTAACTTTGCTTCAGCTGCCTTTTCAGCCATGACATTGGCAGATTCATAAATCTTATTTGCCTTGTCAGCTTTAGCAGTGTCAGCAGTGGTTTGAGCAGTGGATTGAGAGGCTGAAGCAGACCCTGGTTTGTTAGCAGACTTTTGTGAAGGTGGAACCCCAAATGGATCCAACTTTGGTAATCTATATCTGCCACTCTCCCCCTTTTTGGCACTATCAGCTATGAACTCATCATCATCATCATCTCTTAGAATAGTTGTGGTGGCAGAGCCAATGGTGTTAACTCTCTCCGTCAATTCTTGGTATCTTAATCCATCACCTAAATGAATAGGATCATCTGAATTCCTACCAATTGTGGTAGTTGTAACTGGTTCAGTTCTAGGAGGTGAATCCATTGAAAAGAAACCAGATGCCCCTTTGTCTTGGTACTTGGACTTCCAACTGGTATTGGGATCACTCTAGTGGCCTTAGCAATTGTTGCCTCCAAGGAATTCTGAGCAATGTAACCACTGTCCTGTAGTGAGACAATGGTCTCTACAACAGTAGTGGCTTCTTCACTTGGAATACCTCCTTGAATTACATGTAACTCAAAGGGTTTGGCCTCCTTTGTTCGTGTGCTAGCCACTTAACTTTTTTCAGGCCCAGTCACTTGTGGGAGTATACTCTCATTGATAGGTGATTGAGAGGAACTGGTATTTGCCTGAATTTTGTCAACGGCTTCGAACAATGGTTGCATAGTTGGTGGAATGGGAGTGTTTTGTGATGGTGAGGGTTGTGGAGTGAGAAGAGAATTAGCCCTGGGAGAAGGACTTGTAAACATATGTTCAAGTGAATCATATGCTTCATGATGTGTGTCCTCTTGGCTTACAACATGATCCTTTTGAGAGGACATCATGAGAAGTTTGGATGGGTTGAGATATTTCCAACTGTTGAGAGAAAGTATCAACAGTGGTTGTTTGTTGCATTTGTGTTACAACAGGATTTTCCTCTGGTATCTCATCCTCCAGAGTCACCTTTTTTGTTTTCTTTTTGGTGGGCTTTGTGGATGAAGTTTCTTTTTGGTGGTTGCTGGTGTGGGTTTCATAGCACTGGATGTAGTGCCATGATCACCAGGAGCAGTGGGCTCAGCAACAGAGGTTTGCACAATAGTTGTTGTCTTAACACTCTTTGCTTATGTTTTGGAAACTTTTGCTTTTGGTGCTTTTTCTTGGGTGTTAGGACCCAACATTCTTGTAAAAGTTTCTTGGGAAAGGTTGTTCATTTGAAATCCTTCACCCTTTTTAAATTCCCTTTCAGGTAAAACCTTTTGTAGGAAAACACTTAAAAGTCTTGGGCATAAAAGAAAAGCATTGTTTGAGCCAGACTTGACACCTTTCACATTTCCTACTAAATCTAAAAACAGTCCTTGGAATAGATTATAATCAGTGTTTTACGAAATTGCATATCCCAAGTACTGAACTTTCAATAAGATTTCATTAAAAGAAGTAGTTTTTGCAGAGAGGCATATGAGCAAGGTATGAAAGAAAATTTTCATGGCTGGGGAAAATTTTTCTTGAAAATGTTTGCCCCAGTCATTTGACCTTCATATCCCCTCTCTATAAACTCGGTGTGAAGTTCAGTTTTATCAAAAGAATCCTTACCTGCCAAGTCCTTCAGTGAGAAGGTTGTGGATATGGTTTGAGGGGTTATGTTGACATGTGTCTCACCAATTTTTGAGATAATGGTTGTTGGCTTTTTATCTGTGAACAGGGTTTCATCATTCAACCAAAACCCCTGGAGAGTGTCAATATAGATTAAGGAAGTGGCGGTGAGAACAGGCAATTATTTTGATTCATTTAATACGTCGATGATGGAATGAAAGAGACGTTTTCCTCTGTTTTAGACAGATATGGTAGATAATTGTGGGGAGCTTTGAAGAGGATCATTTTGATCATACAAGTCTCTACTCTAGGTGCGGAAACCCTAGAACAGTTACAATATGATAGTTATCGAATCAAACACACAGATTTACCTTTTCAATCACCATTTTCATTAATTACTTGCCAAAATATGTTTACATTAACGATTACAAGTTAATCAGAATGTTATCAAACACTAGAGAGCACTAGACCAGACACACACTCTAAAATGATCAAAAGTTACATCATAAAATAACATTTTTCCTTATATAGACCTGCACGTTCGTCCTATACGTGTGGTCGAATGTGGAATCTTTCCACGTTCGCCCTCTTTATCTGCACGAACATGGAACTTTCCTTTGTTAACTCCTACTTTCGTCCACTATCTTCTACATTCGTCCCTTCTGATTTCCACCTTCGCCCTTTCGTAAATCAACAAAACATCTTTATTTCGCAATCCAAAGCACTAGTCGCACATTATGCATCAACAAACATCCCCTCGACTATTGCTTGGATAGCATACGCGCTTCTTCCATTCCTTTGTTCATCAGCTTCAAACGAAGTTGTTTTCTTTGATCTTTAGTCATCTCGGGTTCAAGTTTCCTCTTCGTTGAACGCTTTGGCACTTCATTCATCTTGACTCTTTCACCCAGTTTCTTCTCTAAGTTACTTCCAGAATTAATGTCATAAGCAAAGCAAACTCCAACCACCTGTTGATATTTTCTTGCTTGATCTGCATCTTTAGGTTCACAGTAGATTGGATTATAGTATAGCATGATGATGTCTTCAAAAGTGCAGTTTGTGATCCACATCGGATCAAAAACATGTATATTCTTGTAAGCATCCTTCCTGTCTTTCAACACAATCACTGCTTCTGCTATTCTCCAACCATAGTACCACATCACAAATTCAGAGCTAAAGTGCTGCTGAATTGGCATCAACGGTATCTTCTTCATAACAACTGGAGATTTGTACTTTAACATCACCTTCTTCCTTCCAGTTTTTGGATCAATCTCTTTGTAAACTTTTCTTCTTGGATACTGAGGTTTAAACATGTTCCACCTCGTTCTACTCTCCCAAGTAAGTTTATCAACAAACCAACCAACTGCATCATTATTCGCTGAAGCACCCGTCATGGTAAATCTGCATATGTCTCTCACCGCCCAGTACGGTAGAGTTTGTATATCATGGAATCTGTAAAAGTACATGATTCCTTTCTCCCATTTCACAGCAACGCATTTCAAATACCTCAGATACTTCCAACCTAAAGCTCTGCCTTTGAAAAGTTGATTGTGATATCTATAAAATCCACCCTGTGCTTCAGGCTTAGGTCTTTTATTATCCATTTCTTTCAATTTCTGTAACAAAGTCTTCAAATCATCACTTTGTTCTGTAGTTGGTTTCTGACTGTTCTCTCCAAATACATTTTGTACAAACGCTTCACTTTTCTTCTTCGCTTTGTACTCAGCCTCTTTCATGTTTACCTCTGTAAAGTCTGGGAATACTTCATCACTTTTATCCCTAAAATACTCAGGATATTCTTCATTTGTGATATCTTCAATCTCAATCTCTTCTACTTCAGAAGTCTGTTTATCATCAGAATGATTACCAACATCCTTTTCAGGAATGTTTGGAATCATCTGTTCAGTCATGATCTCCCCTAGTGTCTTACCAACTTGCTGCGCTATTCCTTCAAGTATTTCTTTCGAAACTGCAGCAGACACTTCACCCTCTTGAAGATCTGGGTCATTATACTCAATCTCATACCTCATATCTTCTGCTTCAAAGATTTCAGGAAATTTTCCTGTAAGATCAATAGTCCAAACTTTCTTATTAAGCATCTCTCTGTACAAATTCTTATCATCAGCAGATAATGCCTTGATCTTTTCTGTCCAAAAGATATCATCTTCAGCATCTACGTTCTCTCCAGACTTCTTCTTGGAACTAGACTATCCAGAACTTCCCTTCTTAGTCTGTCTTTCTTCAAACGTAAACTTACTTGTGTCATCATAATCACCATCACTATCACTATCATCCTTATCATTCTTATCTCCAGACTTGCCACTTGCATCATCATCATCACCAGAATCATCATCAGATTTTCCATCATCTCCTTCTTCATCTGATGAATCTTCAAAGTCTACTTGTTCTTCCTCTTTCTCCTCTTCCTCCTCTCCTTCTTTTAGTTGAGGAGCTTCATTATAAAGTCTATCAAGCAATTTACTCATCTTCTCATTATCTTTGATCAGCTTCTTATTATCAATCCTTATCCCAGTTATCAACCTCCTGTTTCTCTTACACCGTTCATCAATTTCATCCTTCTGTTCCTCTAACTTTTTCAACTTCTTTTCTAATTCATCTTGATTTTCTTTTGCTGCCACAACAATCTGTAACATAGTCTCTTCATTCTTTTTGAACTTGTCAATCTGAGCTTGTTGTGCAGTGATTATTTTCATCATCTCTTCCATCCTTTTGTTTACAACCTTCATGACATCATCAGAAACAGTCACTTTAGGATTGGGAGGTTCAGCTTCAGGAGCTTTCTTCTTCTTTTGGAATAAGTTTAAAACATTTTGCAAAGTAGTGTCCAGATTAGGAACTATTTCAGATTCAGTCGTAGACTTCTTTTGTTTCTTTGTAACTGGAGAAGAAACCTTTGATGACGTGCCAGCTTCAGGGACTTTCGTACCCTTCAATAACGTCTTTATTTCCTTCTCTCTTATCTTCTTAGGCTTTTATTTCACATCCCTTTTAGACATAGACTTGTACTTGGGTTTCTTCAGATTAACAACAACTGGAGAACCAACGAAATCTCCAGTACCAAGTCCAAGATCCCCTTCACCACTCTCTAAATCAATAGGATCTTTCTGCAATTGTTCCTCCACAGACTTATTCAAACTTTCAGACTCTGCAGCAACAGTGGCCTTGCACTTAGAGGTCTTTTCAATCATTTCAGCATCAGAATCCCATCTCTCATCTTCTTCTGTTTCTTCAGAATCAACAGAAGATTCTTCATCCACCAATTGTGTACCTTTGTTAGCAACGCTTTTCTTTCTTTTCTGTTGCTTAGATTCAACAATCTTTGTCTTTGTAGAGGATGTGATTTGACACGAAAACAGGATTATATGATCATACAAGTTACAAAACCAGGTGCGGAAACCCTAGCTTTGAACAAACTGATGTAAACTCAAATCAAAACACAATCAAAGTCATTTTCAATCATTTTCATAGATTAACTTGCTTATAAAGTTGATTACAATGTCTATTCAGTTAATCTAAATCACACACACACTATCTCAAACCTCTCTGGAACAACACCTGAAAACACACACACCTAATGACTCCTTTTTTCTCAAAAACTCACAAAATCTATTTATAGACTCTGCACGTTCGCCCAGTTGTGATGGTCGAATGTGGAACACTTTCCACATTCGCCCCTTTACTGTGGTCGAATGTGGAATCTTTCCACATTCGCCCAAACTGATTCTACATTCGCCCAGTTGGTTCCACGTTCGCCCACTTTTTCTGTGTAATTTCCACGTTCGCCCACTTTTTCCACCTTCAACCCATCAGCATTCTTTAACACATGTTAACTTTGTAGATCCAATCACTAGTCGCAATACGTGCATCTACAAACTCCCCCTCGACTATTGGTTGGATTGTCTCTGGGTTTAAGACTTTGTCGTTCTCTGATTATCTGAACCTTCGACATTCTATACCGGATCACTAGCTAGGGACATACATGAATAATGCACTAACAGTCTTGCCCTTCCCTTTGGCTCCAACATCTTTAACTTGTCTTTTTCTTTTTGTTGTTGTATCAGCATGAACCAATGGATCATCAGTATCAGATTCACTATTAGCATGCCTTGCTTTATTCTCCCCTGGATCAGTATATCCTGGATTAATTAGATATCCAAAAAAATTCTTGTGTGGTGGCTTCTCGTTATCAGGAACAACTTTGTATCCTTTCATCCTTATCAAAGTCTTCATGTTCATGTGATCCTGAACAAGAATCTTGGTAGGATCTTTCTTCAAAGTTGGATATTTAAGATCAAGTACCATCATCAAGAACCTGGGATATAACATAAACTTCTTTGTCTTCAATCCCTTCAGAGGTTTGAGCATGTGATCAAAAATCATGCCCGCCACATTGAATGGTTTATTCAGTGTTAGAGCAACCATCAACGAACTCAAACTCTTCCTCATAACATCATATCCTCCGCTAACAGTTCCAAATACATGTATAATCACATGAGCAAAGTATTTGAACTTTAGACTCAACTTCCCTTTGTTCAGTGCACCCTCTGTAATCGGACTGTTATATTTCATTTTCAGAAAACATAACCTCTGTTCTATCCAGGAAAGGCTTCTCGGATCAGTCGGCTCTTCATCCCTTAGCTTTAGAGCTTCTCTTATATCATCTTCAGTAACCATTGCAAGATTTCCCTGAATCTCACTTACAATAGCTGTCTTTGAATCCCAGAAATCATAACGAGCATTCCTCCAAAACTCTTCAACTATATCCTGATAAATGATTGCAGGTGTTGCAATAACATGAATAATCTTGCTTCTCCTGAGAAAATCAACTATCCCAGAAAATTCAGTAAGCTTCTGCACTTCACCAACGAAAGCACAGCAGTTGTGAGCAGGTTCAAATGGCCAATCTTACAGTACCCTTTGAATAGGAGCCTCTTGTACTGGAACATCAACATTCTCAGCTTGTTTTTCTGCCATTAGAATATCTATAAAAACGACATATTGAAAATATGTTAAAACGAACAAAATCGACAAAATTTGAATTTTGGTTTTCAAACAATTCCACATTCGCCCCATCGTAGGTACGAATGTGAAATTCTTGAAGTACGAATGTGAGATTAAAGGTTCGAATGTGAAATTTCACTAACAAAATTCCACTTTCGTCCTAATTCTTCACTTTCGTCCCAATAAGCTTTTACATTCGATCCAAATTTTCAGGTTCGACCCTTAAAATTTGGTCGAATGTACCAGTTTATTGACCCAAAAATCAAATATGCAATCTAGCTTGTTTTAACTCCTGATTTGATTCAAACACAACCTAAACTAACCAACTAACCATTATCATCAATCAATTATATCTATTATCTAGTTTTTAATGATTTTAAACCATAATCTAGGGTTTCGTAAGTTTTAAAGATCAAAACCTATCAATTAACATGTTATAACCCTAGATTCTGATACATTCTCCCCCCAATATCATTAACAACTAAATCCTAATAAAAAAATTGGTTTAAAACAGACGTAACCTAGTCCAACGATTCAGTTCTAGAGTTCGGCGAAGAAAACCCCAATTTTGGCGTCAAATCAAGTCCATTACCTGTATATTTGATGTTAAAATGATGAGCAATAATCAGGGAACAATAATCAGTAGTGAGAAAAGCAAAGGAAACAAGGTTTTGGTACTTTGAAAAATTTTGAAAACATTTGAACTGAAGGTTCGAATGAAGAGATTGTATATATAGGAATGCTACATTCGACCTTTTCAGATGGGCGAAAGTGAAATTGTTTCCACATTTGACCCTATCTAAAGGTTCGAATGTGGATACAAGGTTCGAATGTAAATTTAACACATGAACACTCACATTCGTCCATTTTTAAGGTATGAAACTAACAAAAATTTCCACCTTCAACCCAACGAAGGGGCGAAAGTAAATTGGAAATTTTGAAATTTTTCCAAATCTCAAAATCAAATCCCGTTCAAACATTTTTCAACATTTGAAGCCTCAAACAATCATTATTTCACATTTCAATGATACAAAACTCAGATTGGTCCATCAAATTTCAGAAAATGACCATCAAACATCATCGGTTATCAAAAATAACTCAGAAATGTAAAAAATTTTGATTTTTCCGAAATTTATGCTAAAACACACCTAAAATCTTTTTGAGTTTTTGTATCTTTTTGCAAACATGTAAAATGCAGAAATGTAAAACACAAAGCAGTAAATGTTTTGTGATTTCCGGTAAGAGGATCATATCAGTTTTTTAGAAATCTGATCACACCATTGATCTTTGTTATATATTATCATTAGAAACAATGTGTGATCCGGCAACTGCTGATATTGCTATCCACATAAACTCACATGCAGACCGTTAAGCCGTGCTTTAAAATGATACGCTATTAGGTGTATTATACTAGCTCGTTTATAGTTCCCACACACACGACGTACTCCCGTATCAAGGAATTTGCACAAAGCTTCCTCGTAACGCGTGATTATGCCAATGTTATCCGTTTTGTTACAAGATATGTAGTATAGAGGTGTACAGGTCAGCAAATGAATGCAGCAAAGTAACATGTGCATATATACCAGGTTGAGACTGATATCAATCACAGATTTCATCAGTGAATTGATACGATGCAATTAATGAACTTTGATCAATAATAAACATGAAGTTCCTCAATTCGGTAACTTTTAGGTTTTGGCATTAAAGCTCTTTTAGCAAATATTCTGATTGAATCTAGGTCCGTAAATTAATACGAAAAAAGTTCAATCAGAATATCCCATGAGGTGTTCAGCCACTAACGAGTAGTTCGTTATGTTTGTATCACTAACGCACACAGTAATAGGTCTACGAAGCCTATCAGCACATCACACAAAATCAACACACGCCTCATATTGCATTACATTTCTTTAGCATGTGTCAGATGCCCACTGATGTACTATCATTTCCTCTTTTAACTCCTTGAAATCATTTTGGGTTTTCCTATTTTATGGCTTTTTAAAATTTTCAATGTTTTTGGTTTTTCTGAATGAAGACCCCCCCTAAAATGTAAAACAGATTTTTTTTTTTTTTGGTTTTTGATTTTTTCTGAAAAACAGTAAAAACTGAAAAATTTGAAAACAAAAAGTGATAAACCGAGGTGATGATCAGTCTTGTTTCTCTTTTATACCGTTAGCTTTTAAGAGATAATCAAATCTGGATTTAAAAAAAGCTTTTTTGAAAAGATCCGCTCTCTGATAATCAGTGTGGATTTTGACCATATCAATCAACTCTTTTGCATAGCAATCACGGATAAAGTGATACTTAATCCGGATGTGCTTAGCTTTCGAGTGATTGACCGTATCTTTAGTTAATGCAATCGCGCCTTCGTTGTCACAATGAATAGGGGTTTTAAGAAATTGCAAACCGTAATCGACCATCTGCTGCTGAATCCAAAGAACCTGTGAGCAACAACTCGAGGCTGCTACATACTCAGCTTCGCAAGTAGATAGTGCGACCGACGTCTGCTTCTTACACTGCCAGGTCACGAGCCTGCTCCCCAAGAATTGACATCCAGCCGTTGTGGATTTGCTGTCTTTGTCACAACCGCCCCAATCTGCATCATTAAATGCTATGAAGTCAAAATTATCGTCATTAGGGTACCATACAGACAACCCTTCAGATATCTAAGGATTCGCTTGACTGCCATTAGGTGACTTTGTTTCGGCTTCGATTGAAAACGTGTGCAGAGACATGTAGCGAACATTATATCTGGCCTTGATGCAGTGAGATACATCAGAGATCCGACGGTTGCTCTGCATGTAAATGGGTTTGTCAGCTCCCCCTTAGCGTCAACACCAATCCCGTGATTAGGTTGTATTGGGGTATCCATCGGCTTCGAATCTTCAATTTGGAACCGGCTCAAGACTTCAGATACGTATTTGGTTTGATGAATAAAGATCCCCGTTGGTCTTTGATCCACCTGCAAGCCGAGGAAAAACTGCATTTCTCCCATCGCACTCATCTCGAACTTTTCTTGCATTACTGATTCAAATTCTCTGCAAAGAAGTTCGTTAGTAGAGCCAAAAATAATATCATCTACATAAATCTGGACGAAAAGCAAGTCATCCCCTGTTTTCTTGGTAAACAGTGTGCAATCTACCAAGCCTCGTTTGAATCCTTTGGATAGTAGGTACGTGCTTAGCTCCTCATACCATTGGCGTGGAGCCTGGTGCAACCCGTACAGCGCTTTGTTGAGAATGTAATCCTTATCCCGGTGGATAGGATCTTCAAAGCCCGGAGGTTGATCAATGTAGACCTCTTCCTTGACCACACCGTAGAGAAACGCGCTTTTGACATCCATTTGGTACACCTTGAATTTCTTATACGAGGCAAAAGCTAGAAACATGCGGATAGCTTCAATACGTGCCACAGGTGCATATATCTCATTGTAGTCAATTCCTTCAACTTGATGAAAACCTTGAACTACCAATCGAGCTTTGTTTCTCACGATCATGCCTCTGTCATCTTTCTTGCATTTGAAAACCCATTTTGTTCCTATCTTTTTCCTTCCCGGAGGTAAATTTGTAAGTGTCCAGACACCCAATTTATGGAACTGCAACAACTCTTCCTGCATCGCCTCTACCCAAGCATCATCCAAAAGAGCTTCCTTGTATGTCCGCGGTTCAACCTGCGAAACATAACAAGCAAACGACCAGTCATTCTGACAATCAGATTTTTGAATTTTTGCATATAAAGCTAAAGCGCCAAGATTTTCCGGTGAGTTTGCACTGCGAAGTTGTCCTCTAGTCATGAAAGTGCTTCCAGGTTCACCAATAACTTGCTCGAGCGGGTGAATACGATGAATCCGAGATTCCGGATGATCAGGTACTGTCACTCCTGTCTGAGTAGTCAAATTCTCCACTAAATCCCGATCATTACCCGTATTAGACGATGAATCAACATCTGGATTTGGATTCACTGGTGGTGCCTCTGTTGCATGATCTAGAATAGCTTCACTAAAGTCTTCATCATCTTCCGATTCTGGAGTATCAAGTGTAGTGGAAGCTTCTTGAAACACTTCTTTTTCTGCTGCAAGAGCATTGGCATCATTAGAAGCTGCTGGAGGAGTTACGGTGATCGGACGCACCAACGGTGAAGTCGCCGCGTTTTCACACTCGTAAAGTAATCTTAAAACAGCCTCTTCAACCAAGCTATCTAGATTGAATGATTCAAAGAAGTCTTTGTAATCAAACATCCAGTCAGGACCATTTCCCTGTACGTTCTGAGTATGCCGTTGAACCTCAACATTTGCCCAATCCTCCACCTATCGAGTTCTTTTGTTGAATACCCGTTTGAGCGGGGTTGCATATCCAACAAAGTATCCCTCTTCAGCTTTCAGACTAAACTTTTCGCCTGGATTCAACATAATACACGGAGCCCCAAATGGTTCTAGATACTCCAGTTCGGCTTTCGTCTGTTCAACAGCTCATAAGAAGTTTTACCAAACTTCTTCACCGTTAACACACGATTCAGTGTATAACAAGCTGCGTAGATAGCTTCGTTCCAGAACATTACTGGAAGGTTGGAATCCACGAGCATTGTTCTTGTCGTTTCAATCAGAATCCTGTTTTTCCTTTCAGCGACACCGTACTGTTGCGGGGTATACGGAGCAGAACATTCATGATGAATTCCTTTGTCTTCACAAAGAGCATCCATCTGTGCATTTTTGAACTCCGTCCCATTATCACTCCGAATTCTTTTGATCTTTAGACCGTAGACATTCTCCAATCGAGTGAACAGAACTTTCAAGTTTGTAAACGTGTCACTTTTATGTTGTAAGCACATCTCCCACGAGAATCTCGAAAAATCGTCGGTAACCCCAAGACAATAAAGTTCTCCGATATGACTTTTACGTTTGACAGGTCCGAATAGGTCCATGTGCAACCGCTCAAGTGGCATTTCAACAGAGTTTACTTTCTTCGATTTGTGCTGCTTACCCTTCTTACAACTCACACACTTGTCATTCAGATGAAAATGTTTGACATTAACGCCTTCGACAAGTCCGTTCTTCACCAGATGATTCATTTTCTGAGGTGAATATGTCCCATCCTCCTGTGCCACATTATAGATTCTTTCTCTGTAGCCTTCGATAGAAAACACGTCACTTGGCCCTGAGTTGTAACATGATCAACTCCTTTGGAATTTTAAAGCCTGGTTTGAGGATATAGCAAGATTTGTCGTCAAAATGCACAGAAAATTGTTTGTCGCAGATTTGACTGACACTTAACAGATTGTAATCAATTTGCTTCACATAGGAAATTCTTTCAAAACTCACTAACCCGTTACTCACACTTCCCTCCATAGTGATGTAACCTCCTTTATTTCAAGCAAACGCTACATAACCTCCATTGATATTCTTCACATCAAACAATAGTGCTAAATCACCAGTCATGTGGCCTGAAGCTCCACTGTCAACAATCCAGAGACTGCTAACAGGGCCAGCTGAAGCTCCCTGCACACATCAAGTAAGATCATTAGTTCTTTCGGGGGGCCCAAGCCTGCTTTGTCTTGGGTCTTTGAACATCAACTTTCAAAGATTCATTCACATCAACATTAGGCTTTGAATCGACCTTTTTCTGATCGTTCAAACCTTTCTCATCTTGAGATTTTTCATTTGACTTTGAGGTAGAAGCACCCGGAGAACCCTTAGGTGACCAATATTGTTCTGAACATTTTAGAATCCGGATCTGAGTTTTTGGAGTCTCAGTCGGTTTCTTAGTATCGTTCTTAAATGAAACTTTCTTAGTTACCTTCTATGATTTAACAGAGACAGGTCCAACAGTCGACTTAACAACAGGTTTTGATGGAACCTTTTGTTTATCAACCGTTGTGTTCACCATAGGTTTGTTCAAAGGTTTCTCCATAGCAATTTGGTTTCGACGATCATAGTTGAATTGGCAATTATCCCTCCTTTGATAATAATTGCTTTGATTATAAAATGGTGCTGGTTGAGGGACAAATCGTCTTTCCGGATAACTATGATTATCGACCGACTTTCTAAAGGATTGCCTCATCTCAACTTCTTGCCTCTTATGCCTCACGTACGGACAGTGAGCAAGTAAATGCCCTCTCTCCTCGCACTTGAAACATGCATGGTATTCCTCAAAAACATTTTGAGCATGTGGCTTAGCAAATGACTTAATCGGATATTGATCATCCACACATCGCTGTCTTAAACTGTCAGGAGCTGGGTCTTTCAAGTAAGCCGGCTCGAGAAAGCCATTTGCCTTTTCTTTAGGCTTAATGAATTCAGTGACAAGAACCTTAGGTTCTTTTGGAGTATCCAAATAGAGTTTCTTCAAAATTTCTGGTGGTACATCGTTGGTCCTTTCGTGTTTAGGAAACCAGATAGTACTTTCTTGCCAAATCTTTTCAATTTTAGAATAATTTGCAAATTTTATCGTATACTCCTCGTCAGAAATAATCTTATCGGATCCTTCTATCCGATAAAATATCTTGACGGGTTTGTCAACTGATTCATTTTTATATTCTTTCTTCACAGATTGATTGACACAAAGTGCTTTTGCCATCGGATGACAAAACTAAGAAGGTGATGCTGGTTCATTTGTGAAAATATGATTTTCCTTAGGAATATCACTCACGTTCTCAGTTTTCTCACTTTCTGTGTCAGAATCATCAGCTACAGCTGTTACGCCTTCATCATTTAACCCCAAAATCGGTCGTACATCGGAATTTGGATCTCCAACACTAGAAGTGTTAGATTCATCTTCCGATGCAGAGTCAGATTTGACTTAACTCTCCGGTTTTATCGAGTGACAATTGTGATTCTCAAATAACACTAGTGATGGAACAGCCTTGTAATTTGCATTACTGGGTTGTGGTGGCTCTTCAATGATATGGTCAACCACATATGCAATGTGTTTATAGCTTTCAAGCTTTTTGTTGACCTTTTCTGCAAAGCACTAGATGGTGGCCATTTCTAACTTTGTTTCTTCAAGTTCATTTATATAGCTGTTAATTGCAAGTTGTTTTAAAGAAAGTGTTTTCTTTAAGTCAGAAATGTCCTTTTTATAACCATCAAGCACCTTGTTAAACTCTCTGACTTCCTTGCGAGAAGATTGACAGTTGATTATCGCACTCTCAAGTTGAACCTTGAGTTGCTTGTTTTCATCTGTCAATCTATCTCAAGTACCACAATACTTATCGCTACTCATATCAGTTGTGGATTCAGAACATACCTGCTTCGGAGGATCAGTCATAGCCATGAGAGCGAAATGAGCTTCCTTTCCAGCAAAGAACTTTGAGTAGTCAATCCTGGTGAATGCATCATCCACAATACATGACTTACGAGTCATAAGAAAATCAGCTTCGGCCAAGAGTTGATCAGCCTCATCGTCTAATGAGTTCACACTTGCTTCCGAGTCTGTCTCACTCTCCGAGTCTGAATACATTGAATCAGTTTCTTCAGGAACATCGGTAACTGAATCAATAATAATTCCCGAAGTCCTCTCATCATGTTGTTCTTGATCAGCCACAGAAATATCCATTTCTTCAACCGACTCCTCAATCTCTTCTTCAGAAGCGCTCTCAGTCTCCAAAACCATTTCAACTATCTCCGACTCTTCTAAATCAATCTTCTGAGCAACACAAGCTACATTCCCAGCTTTAATCTCTTCAACACCTATTTGCATCCCCGTCCAATCATATCCTTCATAATTTTGAATCACCAATGCTTGATTTTGATTTTCTCTCTTTTGTTGGTCGTTTGGTGTTGTGATAGGAATAATGGTTCTAGTTGGATTATGTGGTGTCTGAGTTTGAGTCTGGTTAGGTGTAGTTGGTTGTCTTGTAGAATTGTTCTGTGAAGTGTTTTGTCGGTTTTGGTAATTGTTTCGATTTTGATAGTTGTTGTTGTTTTGGCTTTGGTAAGTAACTTGGTTTTGAGATTGACGATTTTGATAGTTTGAGTTGAATGGATTTCAGTTACCTTGTTGAGCTGGCTGTGTGCATTCTCTCTTGAAATGACCTTTCCCACCACAATTGAAACAAGTGACTTTATCTTTGTTGAAGCCATATGTTGTATTCAGTGATGTAGCCAGATCAGTTCTTCCAGTTTTCTCAATGAATTCAGTTGCTTGCCTCATAACATTTTCAAAAGCCCATTGGATATCAATAAGCTCCATTTCCTCTTTATCAATCTGAGCATAGTCCTCATTGGTTAAGTTGTTGTTACCAATTTGACTAGCCACCAAACCATTGTATGAAGCAACCATTGCTGAAACTAAGGCAATGTGTTGCTGAGCAACCTCAACTGTGACATTGTTCATATTTGATGTTTCCAATACAACTGAACTTTGATTAGGTTATACTTGATTCATTTGTGGAATATAAGATTGTTGTTGAGCTTGGTTCATGTTCGTTGTGTAAAATGCTACTTGTTACATCGGTGAAATAGGTGTAACAAAAGAATTAGTGTATGATGGTTGTGGTGTGTATGGTGGTGGTGTATAGGATGAAGTTTGAGCAAGGTAATTGATTGGGTTTTTGGGTGGTTCCATCACGCTTGAAACACAAGCAATATGAGGAGCAACTGTTCCACCAACATTTGAGCTACCCACTGTAGAAGATGTACCTCCATGATACAGTTTTGGGTTTTGAGGAATTTGTGATCTCTTAGCTTTCCTCTTCTCTTCTCTTCTTGCTATTTGTTCTCTAATTTCTGAATAAATTCATTGATGGTCCAATATTTATAAGCATCCTTCTCCTTTAAAACTTCAATATGTTGATCCAAGTACGGTGGTAAAGAATCAACAAATTTATCCACCAAATCTGACATCGGAATCTGTATCTCATAACTTGATAATTCAGTTAATAGATGACAATATCTGGGAGTCAGCTCCTTCAGAGTCTCATTTCCAACGTAACTGAAGTTCTCAAATTCCTTCTTCAATTCTTCAATCCTTAACTTTCTCGTCTTTTCATTACCATCGTGACGATTTTTCAACATATCCCACAGTTGTTTGGAAGTAGTACAAGTTCCAAACTGGTGTAAAAGATCATTCGTGATGGCTTGGGTTAGTTGAGAATACGCCTTTTTCTCCACTGCAAACTTCTTCTTTTCATCTTCAGTTAAACTCTCAAGCGGAATCTGTTCACCGATATTCTCCAACACTGGTGCAACGTATCCCTTAGCAATCATTTGCCACACCTCAGTACCTTCAAGTCCCATTCCTTACAAATGAATCTTGAACTTTTTCTGCCATTGATTATACTCTTACATCTCCATCAGCTTTGGTGGTCTGTTCCCGCTACCTGAGGACAAATCATTTATTAGAGTAGATATAGCATTTGTAGTTTGAGAATGTACCGCCGCTGCTGCTACAATCCAATAATCAGCTGCTGGTTGTTTTGAAGATGAAGCAACACTCTGTGGAATCGAAATCGTCATCGCAAGATAATTGATTGGCTGCGATGGTTGAGTATTCGACTTCTGAGCAGCTACAATCCAAGGGTCAATTGTAACTTGCTGTTGTTGTGTTGTACTAGGCCTAGGTGTAGTCGGAAATCCCCACATATTGTCTTTGAAGTTGGAAAAACGACACACTTGAAAAATATCACAACAGAGTTCTACTTTCGTCCTTTTCTAAATGAACGTGGGTACGAATGTGAAAAATAACCAGATTCGACCCAAATAGATGATACGAATGTAGAAGTATAAAGACCAGTTTCACTTTCGACCAAAGGAAATCCCACTTTCGACCTTTCGTCTGGTCGAATGTAGAAATATGACTCGAATGTGAAAAATCAACTCAACAAACTTCTAGGTTCGACCAAAAAGTAACACTTTCGACCTTAAAAACCTTGGTTCGACCCTCAGAAACTCACTTTCGACCCTTGCTCTCAAGGTTCAACCCGACCCATTTGAAAAACGGTTATTCTTTGAAAATCAGTTAATTTGATCTCAATTTTTCAAAAGTTGATGAATTTTGACGATGTAAATCAGGTTTTGCTTCGGAATTGATTTGGAACAACTTTAATGAATCAAATTCTTTATTTTATCCATGAAATCTAATCCAAATCCTTCCATTTTCATCAAAAACAATTGTTCTTTGAAAACAGCAAAATTTTGATCAAATTTGGGTCCAAATAAGTTCAAAAACTATCAAATTGTAGTTGTATGATCTGTATAGGCTCTGATACCACTTTGAAGAGGATTGTTTTGTCAAAAACAGATTGGTTTGATCATATAAGTCTCTATTCTAGGTGCGGAAACCCTAGAACAGTTACAATATGATAGTTATCAAATCAAACACACAGATTTCCCTTTTCAATCACCATTTTCATTAATTACTTGCCAAAATATATTTACATTAAGGATTACAAGTTAATCAAAATGTTATCAAACACTAGAGAGCACTAGACCAGACACACACTCTAAAATGATCAAAAGTTACATCATAAAATAACATTTTACCTTATATAGACCTGTACGTTCGTCCTATACGTGTGGTCGAATGTGGAATCTTTCCACATTCGCCCTCTTTATCTACACGAACCTGGAACTTTCCTTTGTTAACTTCTACTTTCGTCCACTATCTTCTACATTCGTCCCTTCTGATTTCCACCTTCACCCTTTCGTAAATCAACAAAACATCTTTATTTCGCAATCCAAAGCACTAGTCGCACATTATGCATCAACAAGCTTTCACTTGAAGATCCATGTTTTGGATTCATGTAAGAAAGTCGATGAATTTAGGTCGAGGGTTTAAGGTTGATGGAAAGCGGTTTTCAGAATTTTGAATTCAATGAGACAGTGTAACAACTGTTGGGGATAAACAGGGTTTTTATAGTCTCAGAGGAAACCGCTAATGTTGCCAAAGCACTGCTTTTGAGAGCAGACGTGGCAAACATCTGATGGAAGGTCTGTTTTGGTGGATGACAGTTGTTTATAACATCTGTTGACTAGTCAACAGATGTTTGAGAAAACAGTTGTTTTATCTTATCAGAGGTTTGAAACAGATTTTCAACCAGCAGATGATACAATTTTATGAAACAGTGGTTGTTTTATCTCGAACAGATTTTTCAACCAAAGCTATTTTTAAGGATGGATTTTTGATTTTCTGACAACATTTTAATGTTTTTATTTAAGAAAACATTTCTCCTTTAAATCCATGTTTAGCATGCCAATCCGAGATATCAGATTTGCAAAGGTAGATGTGTCTAAAGCTTTTGTCAACACATCCGCCAACTGATCCTCTGTTGGTACATGGTGCAGAGAAATCAAACCTTTTTCATAGTTGTCTCTCACAAAATGATGTCTGATGTCAATGTGCTTTGTGGTTGAATGGGAGACTGGATTTTTGATGATATTTTCAGCTGCTTGATTGTCCAACATGAGTGGAGTCTTTAGTGTAGTTATACCAAAATCCAGTAGCTGGTTTGAAGCCACATGAGTTGGGCTGTATAGCTTGCACCAGTAATGTATTCAGCCTCTGCTATGGATGTTGAAACAGCTGCTTGCTTTTTGCTTTGCCAAGAGGCCAAGGCATTGCCTAGGAATTGACACCCACCTAATGTTGACTTCCTTGTGGTTTGACCACCAGTAAAATCACTGTTTGAAAAACCTGAAAGCTCAATATATCCATTAGCAGGATACCAGATAGCAAGTGTGGGAGCATCTTTTAGGTATCTGAATATCCTTTTCACAGCTATAAGATTTCACTTTCTAGGTGATGCCTGGGATCTTGCACAGACACAAGTGGCAAACATAATGTCTGGCCTGGATGCAGTTAGGTACAATAAAGACCCAATCATTCATCTATAATGTGTCTGATCAACCAGTTCATCTTTACCATCAACAGTGAGTAACTTTGTGGTACTCATGGGTGTACTACATGGTTTACAATCATTCATTTCAAATTTTGTAAGTAAGTTTTTAACATACTTATTTTGGTGAATAAATGTTCCATTTTGCAATTGCTTAACTTGGAGACCAAGAAAGCATTAGAGTTCACCCATAGCACTCATTTCAAACTCTGTTGTCATGAGTTTCCTAAACTCTTCACACATTTTGTTACATGTGGACCCAAAAATGATGCCATCCACTTATATATGAACAATCACTAAATCTTTCCCTTTCCATTTTAAAAATAAGGTTTTATCAATTTTACCTCTAGTGAAACTAATGGACAAGAGAAAGGTGGAAAGAGTTTCATACCAGGCCCTTGGTGCTTGTTTCAAGCCATACAAAGCTTTGTTGAGTTCATAGACAAGATCAAGATGGAATGTGTCTTCAAAACCAGGTGGTTGACATACATAGAATTCCTCCTAAATTTTTCCATAAAGGAATGCACATTTGATGTCCATTTGATACACCTTGATGTTGTGGTTGACAGAAAAGGCTAGGAAAAATTTGATAGCTTCCAACCTAGCTACAGGAGCAAAGGTTTCATCATAATCAATTCCTTATTTTTGTCTGAAGCCTTGAACAACAAGCCTGGCTTTATTCTTGACAACAATACCCCTTTCATCAGTTTTGTTCTTAAAGACCCATTTTGTGCCAATTGGACATACATCCTTTGGTAGTGGCACAAGTTCCCAGACTTGTTGTCTTTTAAACCAAAGGAGCTCTTCTTGCATGGCTTCTACCCAACTGTTGTCTTTCAGTGCCTCTTGGTACTTGATAGGTTGTGTCAGGGATAGAAAGCCTGCAAAAAGACAAATGTTTGAGGATTGACTTCTTGTGAGCACCCTTTCACTGATGTTTCTAATGATTTGGTCTAGTGGATGAGCTCTATGGTAGATTAAATCTCCTTTTTATGGTATTATGGCATTTTGAGGTGAGGGACAGAGGATTGAAATGGAGGTGGGGGAATAGGTCCAAGTGGTGTAAAGGTGGACTGTCTTTTGTCAACTAAGGGTGGACTTTTGTCAACAGATGATTGAACTGTGATTGAGCTGGATGAAGCAGTGGTTTGAGGGTAAGACTGGTCAACAATGGTTGGCTCAACTGTAGCAGAGTTTTGACAGATGTTTTGAACATCCGCTTGCCCCGATGCAGAATAGACTTTGCTGTGAGACTGTGGAATCACAATGTCAAATCTGTAGTCTTGTTGTGGAAACTGTGGTGTACCTGCACTGTCAGATTTAGTAGTAATATCTTCAAATTTGAATTTATCTAAATCAAACAGTTTAGCAGGATTTGCTGGGATTTTTAAGGATGAATGTTCATTGAACTTTACATTTAGTGTTTCTTATATTGTCCTAGTCCTTGTGTTAAACACTTTATAGGCCTTGGCAGTAGAAGAATATCCCAGAAAATATCCACAATCTACTTTGGCTACAAATTTTGAGATTTAAAATGAAACATGGGCAGCCAAAGATTTTGAAAAATGAGATTAGTGGTTTGATTTTGAACAAAATTTCATAAGCAGACTTTTGATGCCTGGGTTTAATCAAAACTCTGTTTTGAACATAACATGCAGTGTTTACAGCTTCTGCCCAAAAGGACAGTGGTAAACCAGAATCTGTTAGCATAGTTCTTGCAGCCTCAAAGAGGGTTCTATTTTTCCTTTCAACCACCCCATTTTATTTTGGTGTTCTTGGGATGCTGTACTGCCTCACAATTCCTTTTGACACACAGAAGTCATCCAACTCCTTATTTTTGAACTTCGTTCCATTGTCACTTCTAAAGATTTTAACTATGAGTTGCTTTTCAACTTTGGTGACAAAGTCCTTCAAGATACCTGCAGTCTCATCCTTAGAGTGTAAAAAGTAAGTCCATGTAAACCTAGAAAAATCATCAACTATGACAAGACAAAATCTCTTTTTCCTTAGACTCATGATTTTAACTGGGCCAAACAAGTCCATGTGCATCAATTGAAGACATTGACTAGTTTTGGACTCATCAATGGATTTGTAAGAGCTTTTATGTTGTTTACCTTTTAAACAGGAAACACAATGCTCATCACATTTGAATTCTTTTGGTGGAAGGCCTCTTACAAGGCTTTGTTTGGAGAGTGAGTTGATAGTTTGAAGGTTGGTATGGCCCAATCTCCTATGCCACAATTCTATCTCTTTAGTTGGGGTAGCAGAAAATAAACAGACATTTTCCATAGGATTATCCTTCAACATATCAACTACATACACATTGCCACTTCTATGAGCAACAAGTTGTGCTTTGCTCTCAGCAATGATTGTATCAATCTTTGCAACCACTTCTGGCCCAATAATCTTACAAGTTTTCTTAGTGAAGAATGACCCACAACCTTTTTCACTCATTTGTGAAACAATAAGAAGATTAAATTTAAGATTATCAATAAGATGGACATTTTCAAACTTGAGTCTCCCAGCCTGAACAGTCCCTGAACCCACCACCTCACCTTTAGAATCATTACTAAAAGATATATCACCCCCTCCATGAGCAAGAAAGTCCAGAAGTAGGGCTCTACATCCTGTCATGTGCCTGGAGCCTCCACTGTCTACATACCATAAACTATCTAAGCAAGCAGAAGCTCCCTACACATCAGTAAAGAATTAGTTTTGGTGAGTATCCAAAGCCAAGTTGGCTTTGGATGGGTTCTCAGACCTTACAGGCTCAATTTTAGGAGAATGATCAGTGGTTTGAACAAGTTTTTGAACCAAGTTTAACAACTGTTGTTGACCATTTGCCAGTGTTTGTATGTCAACACTTGGTGCAACAGATGTTTGACCATTTCCTGTCAGATGATAGTAACCATGAGGATGTCTGTTCACTTTTGGTTTTGAAGGCCTTTTTGGCTCTTCATAAACATGTGGTAGACGATGACAAGGTGGTTAGTCCATGTCCTCTTGGAAACTTGTTTGAGGGTGGAGCATCTGTTACTTGAACATCTCTGGGAGCAGAGTTTTCATTAAGATTTTTGACAACAGATGTTTAGATTGGTTTGAGTTTTCACTTTATACTCTTGTATTTTGACATCAAAATTTTTGAGATAAAGACACTCTTTGGTTTTATGATTCTTTTTACCACATATTGAACAGATTGGTTTAGAATCACACAAACTTGTTCCTTTGTTGATGCCATATGCTTTTAGAAGAAAACAGTTTTTAGTAACATGGTTCTTCTTTTCACAAAAATCACAAAACAAGTTTTCTTTCAACTTCCCTTTGTCCTTCTTCTTTTCAACAGCTGTTTAAACATCTGTTGGAAGATCTTTTAAGGGAATGATTTTTGCCTGTGCTGCCTTTTTACCATCAGGAGTTTTAAAATTGACTGGTTGGAAATTATCAAGAACATCACACTCATCTGACGAAGTTGGTTTAAACTTATATTTTTCAATTTCAGCAAATGATGAGGAACCTTCAAGGTTTTCAAGAACAATTTTCTTACCATTAGGTTCAGTGATTTTAATTTCTTGACCTTCTGAATTTGTTGGAATGACCTCAACCAACTGTGGTTCCCTTTGGTCAGTGTTTTGAGAAATTTGAGCAGCAGTTTCATTGTAACCAAAGCCAAATTTCACATGACTTTTGGTTTGTTGGTTGAGGAGCATCTCCAAACCTTTGCATGATTCCACCCATTTTTCACACTCAACTTGGGTGGATTCAAGCTCCTGTTTACAACTCTGATATTTTGTTATCATAGTTTGGAGTTGGTCCTTGGTAATGCTTGCTTCATGTTTTAAACTGCTGATTTCATATTCTTTTTTTGTTAATTTTGATTTTAAATCCTTTGTGAGTTTTTCAAACTGAATTTCCTCCTCTAAAATTTTCTTTCTAAGGTTTTCATTCACCTCTTTAATGTTTGCAAAAGCTATTACACATTTGTTTGAACATAAATCATTTAAGATTTGAGGAGATACCGTAGCAGCAGCCATCAATGCACAATCACACTTGCACTCACAATCATTTTCACTCCATGGATCTGAGAGATTCACAACCTCTGCTTCAGACTTTTCAACTGAAACAACTGTATCAATAAACATCATTAGTCACATTTTCAGATTCAAAAACCACGTCCTCATATTCAACTTCCTCAACAATTGTCTCTAATGCCATGAAACAAAAATTTTCTGGTTCATTTTCAGATTTGGCAACAAGAGCAATGTTTTAATCTGTTAACTCATCTGGTAAGCTGCTCCAATCAACAAAGCCTTGTGTGAAAAAGCTATGTTGACTTTGTTGACTGGTCTCTGCAGGGGCAGAGGGTGGAGTAGCAGCTAGTGGCATTTGAGCCTGAGCAACAGGGGTTTGAACATAATGAATCTGTGGAACAGTGGTTTGGACATAGTGGACAGGAACAGTGGATGAGGACTGTGCAAAGTGAGCAGTGTTTTGCACATTTGGTCCAGGGGTATTTTGGGAAAACTGATAAGTGTTTGTCTGAGGCCTTTGATTTGGATAGGTAATCAAAGGTGTTTCATTTTGACTCCTACATTCCCTATCAAAATGACCCATTCTATGACATTTCTAACACTTAATTTTAGATTTATCCAACCCCACTTTTGACCCACCATGTAAACCTGGATATCTTCTGCCAGTTTTCTTGTAGAAATTATTAGTTCTAACACTGAGCAGAGCCAGTTGGTGCAAAATGTCCATTTCTTCTAAGTCCAAGGGATCAAAATACTGAAGGTCATTATACTCAAAAGACATGTTGTCAGATGCTTGGGTATCACTACTTGCTGCAAAAGCATAGTTGGGTGAATAAGAATCAGAGTTAAACCCAGTAGTTATGTCAATATAATGATCATAACCCTGATCCTTACTGCTACCAGGCATCTCATCCTGACCCAAAAGTGTTGTATTCCTAAACACATAATCATCAGACACTTTTCCAGAATCCTGAAGCATCTTTTTCTGGTTAAGTTCTCTCTCATAAGTCAAGAGCTTACCGCAAAGTTGGGTCAGAGATAAGTCCTTAAATCCAATTGAGTTTCTCATAACAATTGCAATAGTCTCCCATTTATCTGGTAGTGATCTTAAAAAACTATGGTTCAATGTTGACTTTGGGTAAGTTAGACCCACCAGTTTTAGTTCACTAATTAAGCAATTAAACCTCTCAAATTGTTAAGTTAATTACTCTCCGTTCACATGACTGAATGTTTCATATTGTTGATTTAATATTTTACGGTTATTTTCAATAACCTCCTCAGTCCCACTGAATTGTTCTTTCAAAGCATCCCACAACTCCTTTGCACTGTTACAGTGTAACAGCCCAGCATAGATATCATTTGGTAGATCCATTGCCACAATCCTGAAGGCTTTGGCATCTAACTCAATTTTCTGAAAATCTTGCTCGGAGTAGTTTTCGATACTCTTTGGTTCTTGAACCTTGGGATCTTCGATACTCGGCACCATCGAAACATGTGGTCCGAAGATAACCGACTTCCAGCACCTAGTGTTCTGTTGAGCTAGAACATGGCTCATCCGACGTTGCCAGATATTGTATTCAGATCTGACAAGCATCATTGGCTTGTTGCTCGTGCCAGTGTTGTGTGGATCGTGATTGATTGAAGCCATTCTCTGATTGTTTATAAAACAAAGTGTGTTTAAAAAACTTTGAATGTAAATAAACTTTTACCCTGTTTTCAATCGACTAACAAAGTGATATCAATAAATTTGAGCTGAGCTATTTATATTAAATTGATTGATAGATCGAATTTAATTGACCAAGCTCTGATACCAATTGTTAGGATCTGAGTTTGATTTGTTATGAAATTTAAGTAATGAAACAGTAATGAATGATGAATAATAATGGATAGTGCAGCGGAAATATAAACTCTAAATCATAACAAATAGGACAATTGTTTTTAACAAGTACTTTTCATATGTCATCACAGATTTTCAGTACGGATATACAATTCCCCCCCTCAGCCCTATCACTCACAGACTTTGTTTGTGCAAGAGAATGTTGGGAGTGATAAATAGAACAATACATGCACTGTTCTATTTATAGACAAACTAAAGCTCTGATAACCTAAGACTGATGTCACCTAAGACAGTGACAGCTAACTAGAATAACAACACAAAACATCTGCTCTAATACAACTACTGTTACATTGAAAACTCTAATGATTAAATCTCTGATGACTAACAGCTGACGGGCTAAAATCTGTAGGCTTGAATCATCTGTAGGAGCCTAAGTGATGTTGGCTCCAACAGACCTTGTATCTTCATCAGCACTTTACCTTGTATCTTCATCAGCACTTTGGCAAACAGTGGTTTCTTCAATAGTCTTTGTAAGCAGCAGTTTGTCAAGTAGTTGTTTGGGAACAGCAGTTAGTGTCAACAGTCTTTGGGAGGATCTTGTATGCAAAATACTGTTTTATTGGTAATCAGATGTTTAGTATGTTTTGGCTTTTTACTTCATTTGTTCTTCTCCAGGTCAGCAGACCCAACATATTTCAGTCCGATTCACTTTAATGTCGAAGATTTAGAGCAAGATTGGAAGTATTATCGGGTTGTATGCTTTAGCTTTGCGTGGGATGTGTATGCTGGATTTGATTATGAGAAGCTGTTGGGCAAGATGCTAAAGATAAGAAAGGAACCTAAGAAACACACTATTTCGAAAGAAAAATTGAAGAAAGATGAGAAGGCGAGAAAGACGGCCAAGATTAAGATGAAGAATGCATAAACAAATCCGAGCAATAGCCAAGGGGGAGTTTGTAGATATAATATGTGGCTATCGCTTTCGGATTTCATAATAAAGTGCCGAAGTTTGAAGATTGTCAAAGTTTGATGTTTCATTCGACCATGTCGTGGAGTCGAATGAACATAAACTAGGTCGAATGAAGTTTTGGAGTAGGTCGAATAGAAGAATTGATTATTGTCTTGGTTGATTCGTACCACGAGGGTTCGAAGTGACTCGTTCGAACTCAACAGGGTCGAATGGGATGCCAATAAATATGTGTTAAGTGTGTTTATTGATAACTTTTGGTCATTTGGATAGGTGTGTCTGTGTGTGTTTCGAGTGTGTGTTCTAGAGAGTTCTAAAACTTGTATTTTCATTAATATCTAATCTTGTAAAGGTTTTATCATCATTATATTAATGGAAATCATATTGAAAAGGTATCTTAACGTGTTCTGATATTGATTGATATCATTTTGCATGAGAATTAGGGTTTCAGCACCTGATTTGCTTATACTTGTGTGATCTTTGTGTTGTTTTGTTAAAAATCGATCTTACAAAACCCTAACAAAAAGAGCCTCTACTGCTTCTAACTTCGTAATAAGCAGCTTAACATTATAAACCCAAAAGTTCCTAATATTCTCTCATCTAATCCTCTCCTAATCGATATTTATTCTGCTTCGAAAGATATTGTTATCTGATAGTGTCACAGATTCAAGTTCTTAACATCAAGTAACCCATCTTTCATCTTATTACTTACTATTTGATTTGTTTTTAGTTGTTTAATTCTAGGGCTTGATTGATCAAAATTAAATAGATAAAAAAAAAACAAGAAGATCATTGTTTTTAACGGTTCAGTTTTAATCTAGGGTTTGTTTAATCCATCTATTCCATTTCAAGGTAACAATCATGTTGACTTTTACCAAATCATTAGTTACGAAAAGGTATTATGACATTTTCATGGTAGTGCAGATGTAATGAAAGGGATGAACGGCGGTGTAATTAGATAGCGGTGAAAAAATTGAGAGCGTCCATGGTGGAGTCTTCACCCGAGAACTCCAATTTTGTTAACAATAATATGTTAGGGTTTCTATTATCTGTTCATGCTTTGCTCAAATTTCCATATATGAAATAGAAAATTTAAGTCGTTAGCCATGGATTTGTAGTCTAAATAGAAATACGATTTTAATTTGTTTCTAAAGTGGAGATAAGAATTGTCCATTATACTTTTTCTATTATAGAAAAATTCAAAAATATGTTAGACGATTTGTGTTCAAATTTAGAACTTTTGTCATCTTACATTTTATTATCAATTACTTGCGTTAAATGTAGAAACTAAGCGTGGAAATTAGAATTCTATTTGTATTTATTTGAAATTGAAGGTAAAATCCAACCATCTTCAACTAAAGATGCATTAGAGACTCCACCAAAACAGAGTGATTTGGATTCACCTAATATAAGAAGGCGTAGTAGTCCAGTGGTGATCACAAGTGCCAAAATATGAGGATGAGATTGATGAAGAAATGGTAAAATCATATGGCAAAACGCTCATTTAACTGATCGATTGTAATTTTTATTTCAGTTTCTTTCATAATTGTGGTAATTATCTGATTTGGTAGGCCGAGGAACTTTAGAATCAAATGGAACAAGACTATGAAATCGGGTGAGTTTCATATATGGCGAACTACATAAAGTTCAAAATGAAATGTACACCTTATTTTGATGTGACACCCGCTGATTTACCAGGTCAAAATTCATACACTTTCTAGTCAACATTTAATATAGTACACGTTTAGATGCCATTTATTGCATAAGTCCCATGTGAAAGTCTAGCAAGACCCACACTAGTGCAATTGAGCACACAATATGGTACGAATATCCGATTTGCCGGGAATTGGTGACACAAATTTAGAAGTCATATGACATTTCCCCTCTTTTACAACAAAACCATGCATACATTTATTTGTACACTTGAGGTTTTATACGAATAAATATAGGAATATAAAAATTAATACACATAAGAATACGTTAGTCCCACCAAAAACACAATATTTTCAATGTGTGTGTGTGTATATATATATATATATATGCGAATGGTATGTATGTATATGTAAGGATACATACATGTGTAAAATATAATCATAATAACATTTGGAACAACCTCATTACTTTAAATATTAAACATATGTCTTATTCCTTCTTTATTGAACTATCAAAACCATGTATTATATCTATCTAAAATTTGTTAAACAATTTATCAACACATGGAACAATAAAGCATCATAACCCAAAATAACCACCATCACATCACCACCACTCGTCGCCCCCCTTCCTTCCCCTTTTCCTTTCTTTTTCGGCTCAACAACCAAAACCATCACTCTGTATATATATATATATGCGAATGGTATGTATGTATATGTAAGGGTACATACATGTGTAAAATATAATCATAATAACATTTGGAACAACCTCATTACTTCAAATATTAAACATATGTCTTATTCATTCTTTATTGAACTATCAAAACCATGTATTATATCTATCTAAAATTGGTTAAACAATTCATCAACACATGGAACAATAAAGCATCATAAGTCAAAATAACCACCACCACATCACCACCACTCGCCACCCCTTTCCTTCCTGTTTTCCATTCTTTTTCGGCTCAACAACCCAAACCATCACCAAGTTTCTTTTGTCTCCTCTACACACAACACCAAGACACTTTAAATGAACACAACATACCCTCACTTAAACCATGTGTTTAGTCATGCATTCATCACATCAACTTTTCTAAACTAGATGTGATTAACTCCTAATAAGGAAAGATCCCTTGAACCTACAACCCATGCTAGATTTCTTACCTAAACTAACACAATCCTACCTCCATTGGAAGTCCCAAACTGTTGCCCCCATACCCCATGGCACCATCATTTTGCTTTCAAAACTAACATCAAATATCACTTGTTTTGTCATCTATAATGGGTATTATCAATCCAATCAAGTCCAAACTTTTCATCCATAACAAGATGTGAAGACTAAACTCTTGGATTATGGTGACTAAACATAATTATGGTAAGATTCCCTAATCTCACAAAGAACCATAATAGTTGACTTACCAATTTGAGCCTAACCCTTCCTATCTCTCTCTCTCTCTTTCGTCTCTCTCTCTCTCCATCTCACTCAATATGCATGAGATGTCCCCTTTGTCACACACAATCCACATCAAATCTTTCTAATATGATTATGTTTACTTCTAATCCTACACATCAAATCCTAGGAAGACTATACACTAAATTAGTAATATTCCTTAATCACTTATAACCATGGAAGATTACCTTCCAAAACTAATGAGATCTTCCCCTAATCCTGATCCAAGTGAGTCGCCCCCCATATCTATGAGTAGTCAATTCACCATCTAGTTAAACTAAACATCATGATTATGCTTCAAAACTAGTTTTATGTCAAGTTTATTCATATGATTATACATTATAATGGTTAGATTCCTTAACACACTAGGATCAAGACTAGTTGACTTTCCCTAAGTAATATAACCATCCTAACCCTTCCACCTCCCCCACCCACTATAAATACATGGAGGCCATGGACTTAGAAACATTCACACACCACACACCACAAACTCACACATTCACCTCCTTTCCTCCTCTAATATTCGGCCCACACACACCAACACCAACCTCCAAGGAAAACCAAGATATCTAGTGGCTTGCACATCCCCATTCCTTCCATATTCGACTATGAGGTATAGATCTTGAACCATTCATTTTGTTATTTCATTAAACACAACATAGTTCACCCTTGGCTTAGAACTTATCTTTTTAAGACAAACCAAAACTCTAATATGTTACATCTGAAAGTATTGAACAAACATAAATGCATATGTGTGTGTACGAGTGATATATATGTATGGGGGGTGTGTGCGTGTTTTTATATATGTATATGTGTGTGTGTGTGCGCGTATGTGTGAAAGGCAAGTGTTGATATATACGAGTGTAGTGGCTTCACAAACATAAGTATTGATGCTAAGGTACCAAAGAATATACATATATGGGTGTGTATGTGTGACGGTGCTAATAACATGGATATTTATGTGTGTGAGAACAAGTACATGGATATGCATAAATATATGCGTGTGTGCGTGTGTATATTGTTGTATGTATGTGAGGAGTGTATTATGGACAAACACTTACATATATGTGTTAAACATATAATGATATAAATATGTGTAAACACATATATGTATGCATATATATATATATATATGTGTGTGTGTGTGTGTGTGTTATAATGCGCATTTACATTGTGTGTCTTGTAATATGTAGATAACCTTTGTTTATTCACTAAAACCACAAAATAAAAGTCATGGTTGTGAAAGATGCTTGTTGGTATAACAAAATAAAAGTATATTTTACATTATAAAACCCTTAGTTGTGGAAAGTCTTGATAACATAACAAGTCACCAACAATGCCTAGTTCCGAAGGTCGGGTGAACAATAAATATCATGGAAATATTTACGAGACCTAAGATGTCCATTTATATATATATAGGATGTGTAGGTCAGGTTTTCTAGTAATTTGGATATACTCTCTTGCTAGCCTTTTTGCACGGACTTGAGGTGAGTTTCACGGCCCCTTTTTACTGTTTTATATTTTGGGGAAGACATGCATTCTTTACTTAGTTTTAGAATAAATTCCTAGTAGACCAGTATACATAAGACAATATGTTTAGAGTACTCATAAAGCCTTCACGTAATTAGTTTACCCGTAACCATTAGCTATGGATTTAGCCATGAAACACTTGAATAGATCTATTGGGTTGACACCCCAACTCTTAGTTAGTCGCTCTAACCCGAATACGTACAAGGAAAGAGTACTTGTATTTTACATATGATGATACATTGTCTTTATTGTATAATGTATGAGGCACAACACATCAAGGTTTGGTTATGGACTCATGATCGTTCTTTATAATCATTGTCTTAGCTAGGCATTGATGGGTCACTCATGGATTTCATTAACTTTATTTTTTCAACTATTTTAAACCTGTGAACTCACCGACTTTATGTTGACAAAGTTTTTATGCATGTTTTCAGGTAACTAACTTATGGATGGAGCTTGAAAAACTGATTTGGGCATGCATTCATGGATATCATTTTTTGGAAAAATTTGTGAACATGTGGTTTTCAAAACAATACATTTTAATGATGATTGTAAAACTATTGACAATTTGATATCCTAAACTTAGGTTATTTTGAATGTTTGCTTGAATCTTTTGCTTGAAAACCTTTTGTTAAATAGGTATAAATATGTACAGTATAAAAACAAAGTAGATGAGTTTTTATCATAATTTTGTTTCTGATTGATAATTTGCAAGATATTAGAGGGTTCAGCAACACATTTTTATATGTGGTATTTATCAGATACACGAACGCATAAGCTTAGCTCTTTCTGATGTAAATTGTTTTGTGCAAAAGCACCAAACAGAATGCAATTTTGTTCGTGCCATGGTAAGTTAAAGAATTTCCCTATACTTATCTTAATAGGATTATTGAATTAGTGAAATAAATGATGTAGTTTGAAAAATGTAAGGCTATAAGAGGAATTGTGCAATGGGAGTAAATGTCTCTTTAATAAAGTTAATATAAGTATGATAACAGTCACATATTTATCAACGTGATTAAGGCGATTCATGTAGGTGGTAGAAATTCTAATTTGGTTCCTATGAAGAATGGAGTAGCTGGCATGTGGAAGTCCATTGGGGAGGTGAATAAGGAATTTGTTAAAATGGGCATAGATGTAAACGAAAGACTTGTTTGTGATATTTGGAGTGGTGATAAAGTGGGTTTCAAGCACGACATCTGGGTCTCAGGAACCCGGCTTAGAGATCAATTTCTGACGGTGTCTGTATGTATTAAAAATAAAAACGCCTTGGTGTGTGACTGTTATAAAAAGGTTGGAAGGGGTGTTCGTTGGGACCTGGGCTGAAAGAAGCTGCATAGATCGAGCATTGAGAAAATTGAAGCAGACGGGTTAATGGCAATCCTCGGGCAAGTTGCATTGAAGGACAGATAGTTGGATGTGGGTCTCGAGGTGTGGGAAGGTGGAGTTCAGTGTTAAACAGGTTAGAAGTGATATGAATGACCAGGGTGACAATACGAGGCAGATTCCTCACTTTAAATGGAGTAAACTTGCGGAGCCGAAGGTCAACTGCTTTGTGTGGAGAGCGGTAGAAGGTATGATCCCGACTGCATTGGCGTTAGGAGCCAGGAATGTGGCAATCGGGAATGGTCTATGTCTCTGCCCATGCTACGGAATCCAAAACGAGACCGATTATCATGTTTTGGTCGAATGTACGTTCGATAGATTTGTATGGTGGTTGGTGTGTGTTTGGGTAAAGATTCCTGTACTATATATCTTTGAGATGGTTGCTCAAATGTTGGATTATGTTTGCTGCAAAAATACGGATTCTAAGAGGAAAAAGATTGTTTATGAGATATTTCTAATGATGTTTTGAAAGTTTGGTTGCGGTGTAATGAGAATGTCTTTAACAAAAGAAGCCTTTCAACAACTACTGTGGTGGATGAGGTGAATGAAAATACACATTGATGGATGGTGAAGAGGTTCAATATGTTAGACCTTCACATGGAAGCTTGGAGTAAGTTTGAAGGCTTTTAATTTGGCTAGGACTGCTTGTGTATTGTTCTGTTTGGTTTGGTTGACAATATGTGTCCTTAGAGCATTCACAATAAACACTCCATCTCTATCTCAATAATTACACTAAAAATCACTATCTTTCTCTCTGTTTTTCTATTTAATAATACTTATTCTATACTTTTATCATTACTTTTTCTCTCTCCTCTACTCACAACCACTTTTAAAAATATTAAAAAATTATGGATGGTGAACAGTGTTTCCTCCAAATTTACTGATGAACAGTGTCTCCTCTATATATTTTCTCTCTCCTCTACTCACAACCACTTATATCCACTCTATATAATATAGAGGCCCCCCTCACATTAATATAGAGCATCCACTGTGAATGCTCTTAGAGCATTCACAATAAATCCTCCATCTCTATCTTTATAATTACACTAAAAATCACTACATTTCTCTCTCATTTTCTATTTAATAATACTTATTCTATACTTTTATCATTACCTTTTCTCTCTGCTCTACTCACAACCACTTTTAAAAATATTAAAAAATTATGAAGGGTGAACAGTATCTCCTCCAAATTTACTGATGAACATTCTCTCATCTATATATTTTCTCTCTCCTCTACTCACAACCACTTATACCCACTCTATATAATATAGAGGCCCCCCTCACAGGATTATGGAGCTTCTATTGTGAATGCTCTTAGAGCATTCACAGTAAATCCTCCATCTTCATCTCTATAATTACACTAAAAATCACTACATTTCTCTATCTCTTTTTCTATTTAATAATACTTATTATATACTTTTATCATTACCTTTTCTCTCTCCTCTACTCACAACCACTTTAAAAAATATTAAAAATTTATGAAGGGTGAACAGTGTCTCCTCCAAATTTACTGATAAACAGTATCTCATCTACATATTTTCTCTCTCCTCTACTCACAACCACTTATACCCACTCTATATAATATAGAGGTCCCCTCACACTATTTTGGAGCATCTATTGTGAATGCTCTTAGCTGCTTTCTAAGGCTGTTTTGTTTGGTTGAATAAGATCATTTTCGGATCGCCAAAAATATAAATAAATAAAGTTAATATGGAAACATATCAAAGCTGGAAAGGGTATCCAACATATAGGTTTTATTGCATAAAAAGCTCTTAAATCATTTTACTAAATTTCTTGCAATTGTTTTTTTTTTTTTTTGAAAATTAAACTTCATTAAAACCAACCAAGGCCGACAACTATCTCCAAGAAAGAGACAGAAGCCGAAAACCAAAGAAAACCAATACAAATAGTTCACGTTACATTACATCAAAAACACACCACCGCTCCCATTCTACTACCCCACCCTTAAACCTGTGCTTGTACCAAAGGAACCCCAAAGCCTTAATATCCGCCACCAAGTTCACAACGTTCGGATCTTCACCGTTAAACACCTTCTCGTTCCTCGCTTTCCAAAGTCGCCAACAAGTAATAATATTTATACCGTATAGCACCGCTTTTCTAATGGATGAGCCTCTATCTTGTAATAATGTAATAATATTTAACAAACTCTAATCATATATAAGAAGATTAAATAATTTGGCGGAAAAGTATTTTTGGTCAAAACAGGTAGCACAACTTATAAAATACAAAAGAATTCGTATATGAAAACATGTAAGTTAAAACCTATATGTAGCCTTCTATATCAATAGAAAACTAAATGGATATCATTTTACATTCTTAAAAATATACGTTAATCCAAACGGATATGTCAATAATCAATTAACACACTAAAATATTTTATTCATATAATTTAATCTATATATTTATATATATTAATAAAAGAAAGCAATAAAACTAACATGGCGCTCAGTGAGGCCATCCTCCCATTTGGGTGTGGCATGTGGCATTATTCCCCTTATTTTCCTCCAAAAGTCTTTTTCTTTTTCATGTTTCCCCGCACAATTTTTAAACGTAAATAAATTTTATATACGAGATTTTTAATGAAAAAAATTACAATAAATAAACGAGCATTTTATTATCTTTTCAACGAGTACCATAGTGTTATACAAAAACGAAAAAAAGCGTTTTGTGGGTTTTTTTTCATATAGGAAAAAACACGAGGTGTTCAGGTAATTCATTAATCATGTCTATGCAACTCACTAATCATGTTCAAACCAGTAAATAGAAATTTTATTTTCATCTAGAGCAGAAAAGGTTAAAACCACTTCTTTCCAAAAAAAGAAAGCCACACATTCAAGACCACTAGCTCAATCATGCCATGCAATGCTTGGTTTTGGCTCTAGGCCTCATCCAAACGTATATATTCTTTTTTTATATACATTTTCATTCTTATACACATTTTTAATTCAATGATGTAGTAGCCCAGTTGTTAGAACAAAGGTGGGAAGGTTTGCCCACTTTTGTGGGGTTCCTGACCGGGGTCTTAGGTTCAATTCCGTCTTCCACTGAAAAATAGTCATTGGGTTTGAAAGGGGAAACCCGTGTGGGGAAGGATTCAATCCTGGGCAGAGGTGGCTTTCTAACCAAAGGTTTACCACTGAAACACAACCTTCTAAAAAAATGTTGTTTTTTCATATTGTAGTACATTAATTTCTATGTTAGATCATAACACACATTTTAACACTTTATATTAAATTTGCCTATATTCGTTATCAATTATAATGTTGGAAATCCCGTGTAACATGTAGTAAAGGGTATCTATATATATATATATATATATATATATATATATATATATATATAATGGCTAAATCCTACATGGCATTCATATAGCTATTCTTCCATTTGAGAGTGTCATGTAGGATGCCATATGGCATTGAGATATTTTAGGAAAAAAAGAATTTAAAAATAAAATTAGATTTATTTCCCCATAATTTTTAACGTTAATATTTTTTATATACGAGATTTTTTAAAGAAAAAAAATTACACCAGATTAACGAGCGTTTTATTATCTTTCCAACGAGTACCATAGTGCTATATAAAAAAACGACCAAATTAACGAGCGTTTTATTATTTTTCCAACGAGTACCATAGTGCTATATAAAAAACGGAGAAAAAACGACTATTTTTTTGTTAGGTTTTGTTCATACAGAAAAAAAAACACAAAGTGTTCAGATTATTCATTAATCATATATAGGCAAGTCGTTAATTATGTTCAAACCAGTGCATATGAATTCTATTTATAACCGGTGTTAGCATTGGAGTTGTACATTGTTTTAGGTTATGTTTTAATATTAGAGTTATACATTGTTTAAGGTTAGACGTTAACATTGGAGATACATTGTTAATTATTTTAGGTTAGGTATATTCAAATGGCTAAATCCTACATGGCACTCATATAGTCATTCTCCCCTTTGAGAGTGCCATGTAGGATTCCATGTAACATTGAGTTATTTTAGGAAAAAAGAAACTAAAAACAAAATTGGATTTTTCTTTCTCATGTTTCCTCCAATAATTTTTAAACGTTAATATCTTTTATATACAAGATTTTTTAAAGAAAAAATTACACCAAATTAACAAGCATTTTATTATTATTTTTTTTAATGAGTACCATAGTGCTATATAAAAAACGAAGAAAAAAATGACTATTTTTTAGTAGAAAAATAAAAATAACACCCATGTAACTAACACTACACTCATGTAAATTGCTTAAAATCATATCTACAATAATGTAAAAGTGTGAAAACCCAAACTAAATCCAGAGTAAACCCAGAACAATTAAAGAACCTTGAAGCAAATAAAACTGCATTTACATTAGTGTACACCACGAGAAAACATACATGTGGCTTCTATTTACATTAGTGTAAACCGAGAAACTCACTATCCATAAAAAGATTAACATCCTATTTACATATACGTATACAAAAAAAGGAACCTCAAACGAACTTGCTCCCCAAATGTTGATCATCATACGCCTCTTCATCATCCGATCGAACAAATTTTGAAACCACGAAAGCAAAAGCTTACTAAAACATCAAACTATAATACTAAAAATTCAAAAGGTTATTAAAAACCAAAACATGTTTAAAAATAATCCCGGACAATAGGAAGCGCATCAATCTATTTCGTATGTAAAATTGATATGTAATATTAGATTTCTCAACCCCAGGACGCTATGGCACTCATATAGCCATTCTCTCCCTTGAGAGTGCTATGTAGGATGTCATGTGACATTGAGTAATTTTAGAAAAACAAAGAATTTAAAAACAAAATTGGATTTTTCTCTCTCATGTTTTCTCCCATAATTTTTAAACGTTAATATCTTTTATCTACGAGATTCTTTTAAAGAAAAAAAAATTACACCAAATTAATGAGTGTTTTATTATCTTTCCAACGAGTACCATAGTATATATAAAAACGGAGAAAAAAATAACTATTTTTTGTGGGGGTTTTGTTCTTACAGGAAAAAAACACGTGTTCAGGTAATTCACAAAACATGTATTAGGAAGTCACTACTTATGGTCAAACCAGTAAATATGAATTCTATTTTCAACCAGAGCATAATAGGTTACTAGAGTTATACGTTGTTTTAGGTTAGATATCAATATTAGTATGTTAGAGTTATACATTTATTTAGCCTTTAGGATATGTGTTAATATTAGAGTTACATTGGAGTTATACATTGTTTTAGGTTAGGTGTTAGCATTGGAGTTGTACATTGTTTTAAGTTAGGTATTAATATTAGAGTTATACACTGTTTTATGTTAGATGTTAACATTAGAATTATATATTATTTAAGGTTAGACGTTAACATTGGAGATACATTGTTTCCTACATGTAAATGTAAAACGCATCAGTCTATTTGACATTAGGTAATTTTAGGAAAACAAAAATTAAAAACAAAATTGGATTTTTCTCTCTCATGTTTCCTCCCATAATTTTTAAACGTTAATATCTTTTATCTACGAGATTCTTTTAAAGAAAAAAAATCACACTAAATTAATGAGCGTTTTATTATCTTTCCAACGAGTACCATAGTGCTATATAAAAACAAAGAAAAAGACGACTATTTTTTGTAGGGCTTTGTTCATACAGGAAAAAAACACGTGTTCAGGTAATTCACTAAACATGTATAGGCAAGTCAATAATTATGTTCAAACCAGTAAAAATGAATTCTATTTTCAACCAGAGCAGAATAGGTTACTAGAGTTATACATTGTTTTAGGTTAGGTATCAATATTAGTATGTTAGAGTTATACATTTTTTTAGCTTTTAGGATAGGTGTTAATATTAGAGTTACATTGGAGTTATACATTGTTTTAGGTTAGGTGTTAGCATTGTAGTTGTACATTGTTTTAGGTTATGTATTAATATTAGAGTTATACACTGTTTTATGTTAGATGTTAACATTAGAATTATATATTGTTTAAGGTTAGGCGTTAACATTGCAGATACATTGTTAATTGTTTTAGGTTAGGTGCTACATGAAGCTTTCATGCATGTAACTGTAAAGCGCATCAGTCTATTTCATATGTAAAATTGATGTGTCATATTAATTTTCTCATCCCCGGGACGCTCTTGGGGTATAATCTAGCTATATATAAAAGAATAACCTCTTGATGACATGGCATTTAACGGGGCAACCCTCCACCCATTGAATGTGGCATCATGTGAAGCTTTCTTTAAAAAAAATTATTTTGTTTTTTTAAATAAAATTAAATCACATAAATTAAAAATATTAAAATAATAAACCCTACCTAGTTAGATATTCTTCCTTATTACGCCTCTCATATCTTTCTGTCTCTTTTACATCTTCATTGAAACCCATCATCTCCTTCTTCCGATAAAAAAATACAGAGAACTTTCTTCTCTTTACTAAATCATAAACGTGAAGTAACAACATATTAGAATTTTTATTTCTATTCGTAACTCTGATTCAAATCATATATATACTTTTGCTTATATCATTTTAATAATAGAGGTTTTATATATAAACAATTGTATTATAGGGTTAGGATCAAATACACAGTGAAAGAAAAATAGGAAGTCGTAGGAAGGGTATCAAACGGACTCCGATTGAACTCATTCAAGCGACATTGGAACTGTCTCATCTAACCCTACGATGTTAGTTTTTAGGTCTTACGTTTTTTGGGGTTTTAGCTTGAAGTTTTTAGAATATACGTTATATCATTGTGTCTTTTATGCAGCATTGTGTCTTTTTTCGTATTTTCGTCATTGTATCATTTTTTCAATTCACTGTGTCTTTTTTCTTTAGTATTAAGTTATACTTTTGGCAATGTGTTATATTTTATGGCTCATTGTGTCATATTTCATGATCTATTGTGTTTTTTGTATCTTTCTTACCCTTCTCATTTTTGTTACGTTGTATAGAATAACTTGACCGTTGTATTATATGTTGTAAACTGGTGAATAATATACTTTTTGAAAATCATAAAATGACAGGAGCTAGAGGGTGTTTGGGATTATGTTTGGAAATACAAAAGTGATTTTGGTCAGAAGTGCTTATTGGTTTATAACTTTTTGAAAAGAAGTTTTAGTAAAGGTGTTTGGATTAGCTTTTGGGATGAGGAACGTCAAAAAGTCAATAGATTGTTTTTTTTAAGTGTTTTGCTTAACTTATTGTGAATATTGGTTGTATGGGTGGTAGATTTGTAATTTTTTTCCGAAAGCTAAAAGCAAAAGCCAAAAGTCAAAACAAAAAGTGCTTTTAGATTACACAAACAGCTTATTGACTTATTGGCTTCTTGAAAAAAGCCAATAAGTCAATAAGTTATTTTGAAAGTCAATCCAAACACCCTCTTAGATATTTTATTGCGTCATATTAGATATATCAAACTCAGGACCCTTCTAGGATAAAAGCTAGTATATAAATACTTCAAAAATACGACCACGTGGTTGTCGTGTAGCAAGTAGGAGCGTGACGGCATGTATTTTGTCCGTCAATCTCGTCGTTTTCTTTTACATGGCTTATTAGGGGATGGGATATTGATTTTGACGTTCCCTTTGTTGTGTACTTCACGCAATATCTCTTTTCCACGTGTCACACACTCTCGTTCGAGCAGTGCTTCACTGCCCCATGGTCCACCTTCCCACCTGTTTCCTTCTCTTGATCCTCGACAAGTGTCACCATTCCTAACTCTTTGATCACCCATCCTTCATTCATTGGTTATTATTATCCAATTGGTGTGGGCCCCACTCCACTACACCCCACGTTTCCAATACCACATTTATTTCACTTCACTCTTCCGGTATTATTATACATTTGATATATACACATTTACTAGCCGATTACCCCGGGAAGGTCCCGGGGTTGAAAAATTTAATATGATTTAATAAAAAATGATAAAAAAAAAAAGAAAACTCAAATCACGAAAAGAATAAATAAGTTAAACATAATCAATCTTAGTTAAAAACATTTATTTAAAAAGTTAAAAAAATAAAAAACATAAACCATATTAAACATAATAAAGTATTAAAAGGATAACCTTCAACATATAATCATCTTCACGTAAATTAAAATATGTTACAATTTGATTAATGAATAACCTGAACACTTTGTGTTTTTTTCTGTATGAATATAACCCCACAAAAAATAGTCGTTTTTTTCGTTTTTATATAACACTATG
The DNA here is from genome assembly GCA_032199755.1 of Ambrosia artemisiifolia. Taxonomy (NCBI): domain Eukaryota; kingdom Viridiplantae; phylum Streptophyta; class Magnoliopsida; order Asterales; family Asteraceae; genus Ambrosia; species Ambrosia artemisiifolia. The sequence goes on along the minus strand of CM063528.1, from coordinate 15,393,387 downwards.
GTACTCGTTGAAAAGATAATAAAACGCTCGTTAATTTGGTGTAATTTTTTTATTTAAAAAATCTTGAATATAAAAGATATTTATGTTTAAAAATTATGGGAGGAAGATAAGAGATAAAAATTTAAATTTGTTTTTAAATTCTTTTTTCCTAAAATAACTCAATTTAATTTTAGTAATTGAGAATTAAGAGATAGAGAGATAAATTTAGAAAAATACTCAAAAACACCAAAAACACTCAATTATTAAGCCGCGTGGCACTCTCAATGGGCATATATGCTTTCTTTTATATATATGTATAGATTATTTTTATATTTGTAACTAGCCGATTACCCCGGGAAGGTCCCGGGGTTGAAAAATTTAATATGATTTAATAAAAAATGATAAAAAAAACTCAAATCACGAAAAGAGTAAATAACTTAAACATAATCAATCTTATTTAAAAAACATTTATTTAAAAAGTTAAAAAAAATAAAAAGCATAAACCATATTAAACATAATAAAGTATTAAAAGGATAACCTTCAACATATAATCATCTTCACGTAAATTAAAATATGTTACAATTTGATTAATGAATAACCTGAACACTTTGTGTTTTTTTCTGTATGAATATAACCCCATAAAAAATAGTCGTTTTTTTCGTTTTTATATAGCACTATGGTACTCGTTGGAAAGATAATAAAACGCTCATTAATTTGGTGTAATTTTTTTATTTAAAAAATCTCGAATATAAAAGATATTTATGTTTAAAAATTATGGGAAGAAGATAAGAGAGAAAAATTTAAACTTGTTTTTAAATTCTTTTTTCCTAAAATAACTCAATTTAATTTTAGTAATTGAGAATTAAGAGATAGAGAGATAAATTTAGAAAAATACTCAAAAACACCAAGAACACTCAATTATTAAGCCACGTGGCACTCTCAATGGGCATATATGCTTTCTTTTATATATATCGGGAAGGTCCCGGGGTTGAAAAATTTAATATGATTTAATAAAAAAATGATAAAAAAAAAAGAAAACTCAAATCACGAAAAGAGTAAATAACTTAAACATAATCAATCTTAGTTAAAAAACATTTATTTAAAAAGTTAAAAAAATAAAAAACATAAACCATATTAAACATAATAAAGTATTAAAAGGATAACATTCAACATATAATCATCTTCACGTAAATTAAAATATGTTACAATTTGATTAATGAATAACCTGAACACTTTGTGTTTTTTTCTGTATGAATATAACCCCACAAAAATAGTCGTTTTTTTTTTTCGTTTTTATATAGCACTATGGTACTCGTTGGAAAGATAATAAAACGCTCGTTAATTTGGTGTAATTTTTTTATTTAAAAAATCTCGAATATAAAAGATATTTATGTTTAAAAATTATGGGAGGAAGATAAGAGAGAGAAATTTAAATTTGTTTTTAAATTCTTTTTTCCTAAAATAACTCAATTTAATTTTAGTAATTGAGAATTAAGAGATAGAGAGATAAATTTAGAAAAATACTCAAAAACACCAAAAACACTCAATTATTATGCCACGTGGCACTCTCAATGGGCATATATGCTTTCTTTTATATATATATATAGATATAGATGCTATATATATAAAATAAAGAAAAAGCCACTGAGTTAGTGGTCGAGTGGTTAGAGAAAAACTTAGTGTTTTTTGTGACCCAGATTCGATTCCTACTCTCCTCATTATTTTCTGCAGCATTCGGGCAATGATAGTGATAAACGTACTGAGGAATGTTCGATCTTAAGCCGCATCCTAGTTTTCAGCCGGCTGTTACTCCAAAGAGGAACTCATGTGGAGGCAGTACGGTTTCCGGGGGAATGCTATAACCAAGTCTGATACACCAGTGCGAACCCGATTAAGACAACGTAGCTGGGGCAGACATTGGCTAGGGCTGCCTATTAGGCAGTGTGATATTGGATCACTCGTATGAAAGTCACTGTTCAAAAAAAATAAAATAAAGAAAAAAACTAACCCCCCATGGTTTTCCAATGTGGTGGATGGTGGTGGTGGTAGGTGGTGACGATGGTGGTGGTGGGTGGTGACGATTGTGGTTGGTGGTGGGTGGTGACGATGGTGGTGGGTGGTGACGATGGTGGTGGTGGTGGTGGTTGATGGCTTATGGTGTTGTTAATGAAGGTGAATGAAGGATGGAATGAAAAAAAATATGGGGGTGGATGGAATGATTTTGAGGGAATGAAATGCCTTGTGGAATGGGTGATTTCATTCATTTGACCAACCAAACACACTATTTTTCATTACCTCGTAATGGTCCATTCCATTCTCCCTTCCATTCCATCATACCAAACGCTACCTTAGAGTGAGATAAGGTTTAAGGACCATTTGGTTTCAGGTTCGATTCTCTCAAGAGTGGGTTTTTTTTCCAGATTTAGTGAGTTTCCTCATGAATTGTTGTATATGAATTATTTCCTAGTATAGATGAATATTATCGGATGGTTCTGCTAGTAATACGACAATACTCCAGTGATATGTTAGTTTCACCGTTTACCGTTTAAAAAACAGTTACTACATGTGTTTAGTATACATATATTTATGTTAAAAAAAAAGGACCCAAGAAACATAGCACGGAGTATGATGGTAAGGTATTGGACATACCACGTCTATGTAAATAGAACATGTGAGAATTACATTCAAATTAAAAAATAAAAAAAAGTATTTTGTATATTTTTGGTATAAAGTTTCTATTAGAAAAATTTATAAAAATGTATGAACAAATTACAAACGAATTAGTTTTTTTTTAATGGCAAGAAACAATGTGTCAACTACCGTGATACTGGGCGTTGTGGTTAAGGTCGACTACTCGACCGTCGCCAGCCTATTGGCTCTCCTAGATGCATGGAAACCCGATCTCCACTCGCCTGAAGGCACGACAGTGGAATGATAGGTAAAACCTCGCCTCCATCCGAGTCGAATCGACGCCATCCGTATTCATTTTCCACCTGGATGCCATAAAAAATAATGGAGGGAGCGAGAATTGAACCTGGGTCACAACGAACATCAAATCTTTCCCCACCTCTTCTTCAATGCCTCATTGGCTTTAGTAACAAAAGTTTACCCACGGGAATAGTAAACATTGATTTTTTTACATATGTGTAATTTCTAATAGCACGTGTGTAATTTGCCACGTACATATATTTAGAAGAGTTAATTGCCAAATTCGTTCCTGGGGTTTGACCAATATTGTCATATCCATCCATTTTGAGAATTTATGACAACTGGGCCACTGTACTTCAAACTTCATTGCTAGATCAGTCCAATTTACAAACTCAGTTAAATAAGTCTGTTAACTCGAGGGCATTATAGTCATTTCCCCTATTAAAATTTCCACCCCTTTTAAAACCCTTCATCCCTCTTATGCATTCTAATAAGGTGATTTAGAACTAATTAAACCTTAATAAAACATGTTTAAACATATTAACATCTGTTAATAAAATAATAAGTAATAATAAAGTCCTTTGATAACAGGAAAAAATAATTAAAAACTCTAGCTAAACACTAATAATAAGACGTTGCATATATCATAGAATCGAAGTTATTGTAAAATCTAAGAAGCAGCAACATAAGCATAGAATGAAATGGAATCATGGATAATAATAATAATAATAATAATAATAATAATAATAATAATAATAATAATAATAATAATAATAATAATAATAATAATAAATGGGAGGTGAACCTGAGAAAAACCCTAAGAACAGAGGAGCGAGAGAGAGAGACGTAGAGAGAGAAAGTGTGTGAGCAGACAGAAGGAAATGAGGGAAGACTGGTTTGGAGGGTGTTGACAATTTTAAAGGTACTAGAGGGAAAATCTCAACCGTTCAATATTATGAATGTGTTTACATGTGTTGTGAACTAACTAGTTAGACCATCCATATTGGTGACTATGATTATTTTAATGGTGGCACATTTGTAAATGGTACAGGTTTTAGCTCCGATTTTAGTGATTACAATGTCCCGGTTGTACCAAGTGTGTCTTCAAATCTTGATTCACAGTCCAGGTCTCATACGTCTTATTGCTCGGTGAACAATGACAGCAGTGTTGTAGATTGTATTGCTAATTCAGATGGGAGTATTCAAAGTTTATATGATATGCAATTTCAAAGTGTATCAGCTATGCAGTATCCTCTCAGCAGTGATAGGACCTTAGATCGGTTAGCGACTAAAGAGGCTGGTAATGTGGTTCTAGAGGCTGAGAAGAAACATGAAATCGGTTCTTCCATCCCTGAAGAATCAAGAGGAAAGAAAAATCCGTATTCTAAGAGGGATGAAGGGTTTTAAAAGGGGTGGGAATTTTAATAGGGGAAATGACTATAATGCCCTCGAGTTAACAGACTTATTTAACTGGGTTTGTAAATTGGACTGATCTAGCAATGAAGTTTGAAGTACAGTGGCCCAGTTGTCATAAATTCTTAAAATGGATGGATATGGCAATATTGGTCAAACCCCAGGGACGAATTTGGCCATTAACTCTATTTAGAAAAAACAACTAATGGAATAATAATTGGCAAAATAGAATTTGTTAATCCCACCTTTTTGCAGTTGGCCGATAATAATCTCACCTAATTTTATTCTTCCCACCAGTCTCACCTTTCAGACATTTTGCTCTCACCGCACCCCCCAACTTACACTAACGTCATTAGCTGAAACTCACAATTATAGGCGATTATTCATCGGATTTGAAAAAAGGAATCGAAACGAAGATATTGGTATGTTCAATTATAGAAATAAGAATGGTTCGTCGGTTGTAGGTTGATGTTCTCCTCAGATGGGATGATCGGAACCGGCGATTAAACCATCAAACCATGCTTATTTTTGCAATTGAACATACCAATATCTTCGTCTCGATTCCCTGTTTCAAATTCGGTGAATAATCGCCTAGCATTGTGAGTTTCGGTTAACGGCGTTAGTGTGAGTTAACCGGGGGGGGGGGGGGGTGCATTGAGAGCAAAATATCTAAAAGGTGGGACTGATGGGAAGAATAAACTCAGGTGAGATTATTATCGGCCAAATACAAAAATATGAGATTAATAAATTCCATTTTGCCATAATAATTTAGACCTAAATTATACAAAATGTTTTTTTATCATTTTAATTTGGATGTGGTTCTCTCATGTTCTTGTAACTAAAGTGATTATCGTAGGATATGTATCTTTGCTTTTAATTGTATATATACAAATTTAGCAGATTCTTTGCAATAGTAAATTTTTAACGGCACTGTTAACGTCTCCGTTATCACCAGCAAAGGTATCATCGGGACATGTATTCTACGTTATGTTGTATATGGTCGTTCAAAATTGGTACTAATCTTAAGCTAACATTTTGTTCACCATTATAACAGTATTCTTGTAAACATTATGTGTTTACGCCCCCAACTAATCCATACTTTGTTGTTTTTATAATCTTTTATACAATTACTATCTAGGGTTGTATTTTTGTATTTATGAAGTTCATATAAAAGAATTTTTTTTATAAACAATAGCATGCTAATTTTCGTATCCACGAAGCAAATTACATAAGGATAGCAAGTAGGCGGGCAACAAGCTGCGCCGAATAATATATTGATGCATGAAGCTATCGTAGTCGCTCATAAAATTGATAGGTATGGTACAAAAATTGATAGATAAGGTATACTGAGATAGTTTTGTATGTTTGGGTTTGACATGCATGAGAAACATGACCATATTATGGCGTTACTCATGGGTTAATGTATAGAAAACTCTTAAGGGTTGTCATGACAAAAAATTTTGCAATTAAAACATAAAGTATCCATATGATCTGAATAGAATATATAACATCTTACGATTACATAGTGGTATACACAACTGGGTTGTTGGTTGACAAAAGACACTCATTCATTACATGTAATATATTGTGGACAACGACCTGCATATGGACCGATTAATCAATGTTATATATTTTTAATTATTTAAACCGGCGATGCCATTTGACTTTTTATAATAAAATGAGAAATAAGCATGGCATGGAATGATGGAAGCTTATTACGTACTTGTAGAGTAAAACAATGAATGAACTATGTTTATGTTTTGTAAACATGAGAGTTAAAATAAAAAAATGTAAAAAATTAGAATGAAAATAAATGCGTAACAATCGAGCTGGTAATTTAAGTTGAATAATTCTGAACCTAAATAGTGTCTATAAATTAAGACATAAACATAGCATAGAATGATGGAAACTTACTACGTATTTGTGAGTAAAACAATGAATGAACTGTGTTTATTTTTATAAACATGAGAGTTAAAATAAAAAAAATAAAAAAATAGATAAAAAATAAATTCGTAAAAATCGAGTCGGTAGTTTAAGTTGAATAATTTTAAACTTAAACAATAAACTATATTATTCAAAATAATAAAGACAATAAATCTTTAGTAGTAACTAAAGATGTGGAAGATACACTAGTTTAAATTTTTCCCTTGTCAAAAATACAATGTTTTAAATTTTCTCCTCAACCGACTATAAGAGTTAGACAAAGAGAATTCCTAATAGTTTTATCTATATCTATACTTATACTATATTATAAAGCATTTAGCAAGGATACCCAAAAAATTTAAAAACAATAATAAGAGATGACAAACTTTTTTTTTCCAACCTTACACTAATATATGTTAACCAAAACTTACACGCATATCGAAGCTTGGTCATCGTGCCAAGCCTTCATAATGAGTCTAATGATGTCCTTCTTTGTCTCGTGTAACAGCAACAAGACCACATGATGCGTGCCCTACCCTTGTTTGCATTTATTATCACATACTCCCTCCGTCCCATTAGAAGTGTCCACATTCCCTTTTTTATTTGTCCCATTTCATGTGTCCACTTTAAAATATTAATAGCCAATTTCCAAATTTACCCTTAAAACACAACTAAAATAAACAAAGAATATGATGGACCCACCTATTACAAGGGTATTATTGTCATATGGCAAACAAAAAAGGCAATCATTTAATATGCCTAAAATTTTGTGTTTTTCAAACCAAGACACTTTTAATGGGACGGAGGGAGTATTTATTTGTGCTGTTGCTTCGTTTTTAATAAATGTTGTGATCCCGTCGCAATGTGTTGGCACTCTACTAGTAGTAGTGAAATCACATAGTACTAAAATAATTGAGAGTTACTTAATTCATATAAAAGAATTTTACTACTAATAGCAAGGTCCTTTGGCCTATTTAGTATATCATCAGCCAATAGTTTAGTGGTCCAAGCCACCAAAATAGCATCATGGCTTGAATTGTTGGTAACAATCCTTGCTCTTAATCGGACAATGACTTAAAGATAGGTTAAACTTATGTGAGTTTTTAACAATCCAATATCGCATCAATCTAACTCAATAGTTATCATAAGGTACGTGAAAGATGTTACAAGTTTGAATTATGCTATAAGGTATGGACTATTGAATAATATTATATATACGGATTTAGTTATACCAATACCTCACAATCAGGAATTCGGTATTCGGTGTAACATCAAAATTGTCATAGTATATAGTATTCAATGAACATATATGTATTATTGATATTACCAAAATGTGGCCACAGACTTATCACACCGAAATGTGACCACTGATTCACCACACCGCAGATGACCACGAATTACCAAATGTAAACTAATACTCCCTCCGTCTCAATTTAGATGCCATGGGTCCATAAACACACATATTAAGAAATCTTTGTTTGTATATTGTAAAATGACAATAATATCATCAAGTTATTATTTCAAATCTTTGATTGCGTCTTGTCTTTTATGGGCAAAACTGGAAATTGCTTAGAAACGAACATTTAATTTGGAACAACAAAAAGTACAAAAATGGACATTTAAAATGGGACGGAGGGAGTAAGAATTATATACACTTCATTTATTTCATTATTCAACTTGTGTAATACACAGATTTATAGGCTAGTGTATGTGTATCATACATTCATTTTTTAGTTGTTACAAGAATTAAATTATATAAAATTTACAACGGTAAGTAAAATGCATTTGGAAATCTCAACGGATATGTTTTAAGAAACAAATTGGTATGTGTTGGGTAGTTTCATGCAGTGTTGTAAAACTCTTCCTTGGTGACAGAATACTCGCCGAGTAATCATCACAAGGTAGGGTGTCAAGGTGATTCTCTTAAACTCCTCATTTCAAAATCTCAACAAATATTTTTAAGGAATGAATATCAATTTTAGAAACTCTTTAATATTTTAACACGTATATTTTTATTTATATTGATAATCATGTATCTTGTTATAAATATTAAACTTTTGAAATGTACATTTACAATTTTCCAAACTTTAATTTATTTTTAATTTACCATGTCCAAGTACTCTCTGAGTCTCTGGTATGGCCGGGTACTCACAACTCCCAGAAAAGCGGTCTATGAGCGCCTAGCGACTTTTGCAGTCAGAATTTTATGACGTATACATTATACCCGATGGGTGTGTTGGGTCAGTTATGGGTTGGGGTAACCAATACACATCTCAAACTTATCTCATTGACATTTTATGAGGCACAATAATTCCTTCACTTATCCAAACTTTCATAATTCTTTCTACGCTTCCTTACCTAGAACTCTCTCAAAAACATTTATCATATGCTAATTGTTGATTGCAGGACATCCTTTCATGTGGTGAGACTAAGAGCATCTCTCGTGCGTGTTGTTGGGTTGTGTTCGAAATTTTGGACCCTCAAAGCGGACACATGCATGTGATGAATGAAATGAAATAAGTTGGGCTCGTTCGGTCCGTTCCAACGCACCGGTCCGATCTGTGCGATGGTCCCCAATATTAACGTTTGATGCATATTTAAAAAAATAATAACTGCTAGTTATTTATTTAATGTTTTATTTTACTTTTTTGGATTTTAATATTTTTATTTTAAGTAAGTAAATATTTTAATTTAAATAAACAAATTCATGAAATAAATAAATTAGATATATATTAAATTAAAGGAAAAGTAGCTAATGATTTCTTTTAAATGTGTCACGACATGCTTCTTACACAAGATTCTATATGTAAATAAACAAACAACAAACAAACAAGTCTCAATGCATAACGTCTAGGCATAAGTTTTCGATGCAATGCTCTAACAATTCCAAGCTATATCAATTATTATTACTTGAAAAACATGCTAAAAGGTCAACTAAATAGTTGGTGAGATCGCAGGTTTGTTAGACTCGATAGAACATATAAATGAAGTTGATAAGATACAGTTGTGATTGTGCATGCATGACACATGTATAATGCATTTAAAAATATAAGATCACATAAGTTATAACCAAATCTAATGATGTTCTGATATGCCCAATTTTCAATGTTTTACACAGAAAACAATAGGGCTCAAAGTTTTGCTCAGTGTCAAGTTATATTTCATGTTCGATTTCAAGCTCTGTTAAAATTGGAGATATTCACTTAAGTGTCTTTTAATGTAATTTATTTAGCAATAACACAATTCATGAGTGAGGGTGTCAACCCGTATAGTGATACCCAACCATGTCTAACGAATCTATCTCAAGCTAAATGGTTATAAGTTCAAGTTTTCAACATCACTTTTAAAGCCTAAGTTTTGCTCAGTGTCAAGTTATATTTCATGTTCGATTTCAAGCTGTGTTAAAATTGGAGATATTCACTTAAGTGTCTTTTAATGTAATTTATTTAGCAATAACACAATTCATGAGTGAGGGTGTCAACCCGTATAGTGATACCCAACCATGTCTAACGAATCTATCTCAAGCTAAATGGTTATAAGTTCAAGTTTTCAACATCACTTTTAAAGCCTAATTACATACATAGCAAGTGGTTAAGTTCACAAGTTTTCAAGTTGGTTGTTCTTCACTCATGAGTTGAAAAGATTAACAAGTGAAAAAGGGCTGTGAATGATGCTTAGATGATCCTCACTATGGTTTGTAAGATGAAAGAGTCGTCCCACGTGAGGGCTACAATGTACATATCGTGTATAAGAATTGAATTCGATGAATTGATAAGCGTTATGTTTTAGATCCATAATTTAATGATTGGTTTGTGTGACAAAACATAAACTTCATATTAGGTACTAATTTTAGTGGTGCATAATAGTGTTTTAGGTTTCAATACTAATTATATGTTATTCAAAGTTATTTGGTTGAATAATGTAAAAACAATAAGTTCATCAATTCCAGTTTCGTATCAGTTTTAGCCTGAGTTTATTTTATTAAATATCAAACTGCAATATAAAACTATAAAAAGTTTATGAGATGTTCCTATGTGTTTTTGTTGACTCACACATATTTTTATTTTGATTTAAAAGTTTGTAGACAAATTATGAACATTTAAACAACACTAGCTATAAGGTTATAAAGTATTTTCCCGTTGACAGTTTATGGGGAAAGTCATTAAAAATTGTATGTTTACCCAAAAGATACAAGACCAGTTGGAAAATCAAAGGACTAATAGGGCCATGTTCTGTATAAATGTCATGTTATTTGGACTTATATTGAGCGAGTTATGACCCTTGTAAGAAACATCACAGTTTCTTATACAAAATTAGTTCCGACACTCATTTTTTATAAAATCAAAAAGGTTAAGCTAAGCTTAATGAAAAATTATGAAACTTAAGATATGATATCGAAGCTTTTAGTACTTCATCTTAGACTCAAGAAATGGCTCAATTGAGTCTCATATGACCAAGTTATGACTCACAGGAAATCGGATTTTGAATATGTTTGAAAACCGTTGTTACTGGTTTGCATGTTTAACGTATTTTAACAAATGATCCAACGTGTATACCACATATAAAGACTAACTAGCATCTAAATTATGTTATATGGTTATGGGTACATGTTTATAGGGTTTGATTTGTGTTTTAATTCAATAAAACAAGAATTAGGGTTTACCAAAGACATTGTTAGATGACTGTTGTTGTTCTTAACTATCCGACTAATATCCGCGATGTTAAACACCTTGGATGATGTATAAGTTTATTAAATTAGTAGATATTTTACTTTTAATGATATATATGTAAATAAATAAAGAACTACATGTTTGATTACCATAAGGATTAGTCTTACTCAATGGTGGCTTAATGATTAAAGGTGTGTAGGTGTGCTAGAGTTTCGAAACTCGTAGGGAGAGAGTGGCTGATTTACTATTGAATGAAGGGAAAGGAGATAGGGATCTGTTTGTTAGAAGGCAATGGAATCATTGGTGAATTATTCTCCAAGTTTAGGGAATTAGAAATAGATTAGGAATCTTGTTTTAAAAAAAACAAAAAAAAAATGTTTGGAACTAGGGGTTGCTTGGGAGAAGATAAGAGGGTCATACGGAGGGGTTCGGTTTGGTCTAGAGGGTCACAGGCTAGGTTCGTTAGTTGTTAGCTAGTTGGTTTAATTGTTAAGTTGTAAGGATAACCATAATGTTTCATAAAATAATAAGGAACTAACCTATTAATACAAGCTTTTTGAAAATAATAATTAATATTATTATTTTTATTATGAAAAATATTTAAATTATCATTTGATTTGTTACATTGAGATTCGTTAATTACGTTGTTAGTGTTACGCATGTAACATTTATTGTCGTTTTGAAACTGAAGCTTCCATTTATGGAAAAATTTATCGTTTTTCGATTAAATTAGCTACTAATAGTATAATTTGATATATTCGAGGTTTTATTGATCGTAATTTTGATATTTGAAAGATTAGATGTTATTAACCAATGCTTACGAATTTCTGAAAGTTTCTATAATTAGAAGGGCATGTCTAGGGATTTGTTTAAAAACTTTTACCAAGTATAGTACATTTACCTATAACACGCATATGTTTACATAAATACAGACTTAGTCAAGATATCAAGCTAGCAATGCAGTTTAAGTTAAATGGATAATAACCATGTTAAGCAGTGGCGAATCTTTACCAAAAATACCGAGGGGACCAAAAGTCACAGGACCCGATTGGCCGATTCAAAGGGGGCCGGACACAATATGTATAAAATTTTCAGATGATATACACATAAATTTGCACTACTGCGTAAAAAACAGGGGGAGGGTTTATATCCTTTGCCCATGATGTTAAGTGGAAAATGTTACATGCTTGATGTAGCATTGAAGATGCTCTTACTATTTGTTTATCTTATCGAGTCATACCCTTCGGTCATGTCATGTTGTATGGAGCTCTACCCCTCCAAATCTAGTTGTAGCAACAATAATTATATAAAAATATATTTTGCAGTGGCGTAGCTTAGTTGGGGCTAGGGGGTCCCCCTCCTTTACTCCGCAGTGTAATTTTACGCTTTTTTGACCGAGTGTGTTAATATCATAGTAAGGTTATTTAGATATTAATATTGTAATTAAATTATATACTAGTCAAACATGTAGTTTTCCAAATATATAAAGAATGAATTGTGTGTTAATCGGGGTCGGTAAGCGTGTTCAACTTTGTTTATGTTTTCTAACCTGATTCCTTCCTGAAAGTTTAATCATAAACACATATATACTACATAAAAACAAACAAAAATATTTAATCTTGAATCATTATTAAGTATTATTGACTATGCATCTAACAATGTGTCTAGACAATAGTTGTTTGAATATGACTAAACAATTGATGATCATATAGTGTATTAAAATTCTTATCTTATTATATATTGAGATTCGTTAATTACGTTGTTAGTGTTACGCATGTAACATTTATTGTCGTTTTGAAACTGAAGCTTCCATTTATGGAAAAATTTATCGTTTTTCGATTAAATTAGCTACTAATAGTATAATTTGATATATTCGAGGTTTTATTGATCGTAATTTTGATATTTGAAAGATTAGATGCTATTAACCAATGCTTACGAATTTCTGAAAGTTTCTATAATTAGAAGGGCATGTCTAGGGATTTGTTTAAAAACTTTTACCAAGTATAGTACATTTACCTATAACACGCATATGTTTACATAAATACAGACTTAGTCAAGATATCAAGCTAGCAATGCAGTTTAAGTTAAATGGATAATAACCATGTTAAGCAGTGGCGAATCTTTACCAAAAATACCGAGGGGACCAAAAGTCACAGGACCCGATTGGCCGATTCAAAGGGGGCCGGACACAATATGAATAAAATTTTCAGATGATATACACATAAATTTGCACTACTGCGTAAAAAACAGGGGGAGGGTTTATATCCTTTGCCCATGATGTTAAGTGGAAAATGTTACATGCTTGATGTAGCATTGAAGATGCTCTTACTATTATCATTTGGTGGTGGTCGTGGACCATGGTGGTGGTGGTGGACTGTGGTGGTGGACGATGGTGGTGGATCGTGGTGGCGGTGGTGGTGGACGGTGGTGGGTGGTGGTGGTGGGTGAGGAGAAGACCTTAAAAGACCTTAGAACGAGTCTGCACCAAGAAGAGGTCAGGAAGACCTTTTTGAGTGAAAGATCTTCCAAAAAACAAACAATCCGTAGATCCCAAACGTCTACGCACATCTGCACGGCACAGACAAAAGAGGTTAGAAGTGCTTTTGAGCAAAAAACAAACAGCCCCTTAGGTCTTCCTGTCCTCCACCACCACGGTCCACCACCACCACCATGGTCCAGAACCACCACCACCACGGTCCACCACCACTACCGTCTACCACCAGAATGCTGTAAAAATCAGTTTATTTAAATTTCAGTTTATTTCAGCAGCCTGCAGACGTTAACAAACAAACAGTCTTTTTCTTGCAGACTGCAGACCTTTGGTCCACCTCTTCTCCTGCAGATGTCTGCAGATGTGATCCGCAAACTGCAGACCTTTTCTTACGTGACGCTTTTGTATAAACCATGCCCTTATTTTGAAATGCTTGTGATATCCATAGATTTTGTATTTTTTTATTTGTACACCAATTATTTGAATGTTATAACTCTACCCCTAAGCATTCAAATGATAAACAATCAAATTATCATTTGATTTGTTACATTGAGATTCGTTAATTACGTTGTTAGTGTTACGCATGTAACATTTATTGTCGTTTTGAAACTGAAGCTTCCATTTATGGAAAAATTTATCGTTTTTCGATTAAATTAGCTACTAATAGTATAATTTGATATATTCGAGGTTTTATTGATCGTAATTTTGATATTTGAAAGATTAGATGTTATTAACCAATGCTTACGAATTTCTGAAAGTTTCTATAATTAGAAGGGCATGTCTAGGGATTTGTTTAAAAACTTTTACCAAGTATAGTACATTTACCTATAACACGCATATGTTTACATAAATACAGACTTAGTCAAGATATCAAGCTAGCAATGCAGTTTAAGTTAAATGGATAATAACCATGTTAAGCAGTGGCGAATCTTTACCAAAAATACCGAGGGGACCAAAAGTCACAGGACCCGATTGGCCGATTCAAAGGGGGCCGGACACAATATGTATAAAATTTTCAGATGATATACACATAAATTTGCACTACTGCGTAAAAAACAGGGGGAGGGTTTATATCCTTTGCCCATGATGTTAAGTGGAAAATGTTACATGCTTGATGTAGCATTGAAGATGCTCTTACTATTTGTTTATCTTATCGAGTCTTACCCTTCGGTCATGTCATGTTGTATGGAGCTCTACCCCTCCAAATCTAGTTGTAGCAACAATAATTATATAAAAATATATTTTGCAGTGGCGTAGCTTAGTTGGGGCTAGGGGGTCCCCCTCCTTTACTCCGCAGTGTAATTTTACGCTTTTTTGACCGAGTGTGTTAATATCATAGTAAGGTTATTTAGATATTAATATTGTAATTAAATTATATACTAGTCAAACATGTAGTTTTCCAAATATATAAAGAATGAATTGTGTGTTAATCGGGGTCGGTAAGCGTGTTCAACTTTGTTTATGTTTTCTAACCTGATTCCTTCCTGAAAGTTTAATCATAAACACATATATACTACATAAAAACAAACAAAAATATTTAATCTTGAATCATTATTAAGTATTATTGACTATGCATCTAACAATGTGTCTAGACAATAGTTGTTTGAATATGACTAAACAATTGATGATCATATAGTGTATTAAAATTCTTATCTTATTATATATTTTGTCCTATGAAATGAAGACTTTATAATAATTTTTATGTTAAAGTTATATTTTTTTTACGTAAAATAAAATAAAGAGTACCAATCGAATTTACCGTATAAAATTTTGTGAAGATTAAATTCAAAATACTTGCTACCAATAATTGCATAGAATTTTATTTTGTAACTTATATTATAGCCATATTTATGTTTGATGGTGTGAACATGTTTTCATTAGTTTGCTCCTACTTTTTCAAAGTTAAAAAGGAAGAATATTGAAGTCAAAATTCATAATTTATAAAGATTTTCATTGTCCGTTGTAATAACAAAATAAAGCACATGGACCTTGAAAACATTGCACCTGAAAAGATCTACAAATTATGTGCTTAGGGGTAGAGTTATAACATTCAAATAATTGGTGTACAAATAAAAAAAATACAAAATCTATGGATATCACAAGCATTTCAAAATAAGGGCATGGTTTATACAAAAGCGTCACGTAAGAAAAGGTCTGCAGTTTGCGGATCACATCTGCAGACATCTGCAGGAGAAGAGGTGGACCAAAGGTCTGCAGTCTGCAAGAAAAAGACTGTTTGTTTGTTAACGTCTGCAGGCTGCTGAAATAAACTGAAATTTAAATAAACTGATTTTTACAGCATTCTGGTGGTAGACGGTAGTGGTGGTGGACCGTGGTGGTGGTGGTTCTGGACCATGGTGGTGGTGGTGGACCGTGGTGGTGGAGGACAGGAAGACCTAAGGGGCTGTTTGTTTTTTGCTCAAAAGCACTTCTGACCTCTTTTGTCTGTGCCGTGCAGATGTGCGTAGACGTTTGGGATCTACGGATTGTTTGTTTTTTGGAAGATCTTTCACTCAAAAAGGTCTTCCTGACCTCTTCTTGGTGCAGACTCGTTCTAAGGTCTTTTAAGGTCTTCTCCTCACCCACCACCACCACCCACCACCGTCCACCACCACCGCCACCACGATCCACCACCATCGTCCACCACCACAGTCCACCACCACCACCATGGTCCACGACCACCACCACCATGGTCCACCACCACAGTCCACCACCACCACCACCCACCCACCACGGTCCACCACCACCATCCACCATCCACCACGGTCCACCACCACCACCCACCACGGTACACCACCACAACCACCACCACCACCGTCTACCACCAGACTGCTGTAAAAAATTAGTTTATTTAAATTTCAGTTTATTTCAGCAGCCTGCAGACGTTAACAAACAAACAGTCTTCTTCTTGCAGACTGCACACCTTTGGTCCACCTCTTCTACTGCAGATGTGGTCCACAGACTGCAGACCTTTTCTTGCCGAAAAAACAAACAACATCTAAATGTCTCTATCCCAAACTTTGATATTGACAGTTTCTCTAATAAGAACGTCGTCCCTTGAAGCAACAAAAAACTCTGGCGAATGCCCTGCTTAGCAAAATCGCTCAGAGACTGGGAGAAGTTTTTGATTTGTCCTCCCGCCATAAGGCGGTGATTGAATACCTGAAGTGGTCCCATGCACATGATTTTCTTACCGTTATCCCGATTGAGGGTTTGGGTCAAAGCATATCCGCAGTAGAATACATGGCTATCCTCAAATATAGGTTGATGATCCCAATGTATCTAGAAGATGAAACATGTCCGACTTGTCGTAAAGCGTGTATGGATAAATGTGGGGAGTATGCGGTTCATTGCAAAGAGCTTCCCGGGTTCAAATACCAGCATGATTGGGTGAGGGACGTTTTATGGGAAATCTTGAGAAGAGCTGAGATTTCTGCTAAGAAGGGGTCCTCTATGAAATTCCTCACAGACTCTGCGGAAGGGAGATCCACTCTACAACCAGCGGATATGCTCGTATTTGGATGGGCTAGGGGAAACATGCTTGTGTGGACCTCACGAGGGTATCTCCTTTGGCAAGGTTAAGGGAAAACGGGTTTGTAGCTGGATAAGCATTGAGAAAGGCGGAATCGAAGAAATTGGATTAACATGCTCAAGCTTGTGCAGAGAACCAACACGTCTTTGTCCCCTTGGCTTTTGATACCTTTGCCTCCCTAGCACCGGAAGCTATCCGGTTCTTGAATAGGGTCCAACGGGTTATCCACAACAATAGTTCATCTCCGGGGGGCAGGGGTTTGTATTCAGTGGATTGGGGTTTGCAATTCAGAAAGGGGTGGCGGCGCAGCTTGTTGCCTGTCTATCTTCAATTTTGATGTAATTTGGGAAGTTTTTCAAAAAAAGATAAAATAAAATAAAATTAAAAAAACAATATTTTAATATTTGTGATATAGAACTGAAATAAATGTCTAAAAACATAATAAAACATAAAAATTAGAATTACTAAAAAGCAGTAATAATAAAAATTACTAAAGTGAGTATTCTACAAACCTCCTTCAACTCACAATTCTTTGTGGTTAAATGGTCAATGTTCCTTATTCGTCTTGATCTTGAGCTTTTGCATTTGAAACTAATCAAATTGATGTATCATATTGTTGACCTTGTTAATTGACGAGGTAGGGCCCAGTTTAACCAGGCTGGCCCATACCTACAACACGTCATGTGGCCCAATGGGTAAGGCCCAATGGCCACACGCAATCCGGCATTGATTAATAACGAACATCTTCTAGAAGGAAGTGGAGGGTAAAGCATAACTGCCAGCCCGATAAATATGAATATAAGCGATATGGCTTATCTCCAAGAAAAGTGGAACAGCCAAAGAGAAGAGGGCGGTTACACATCATAGGAGGTTAAGAACTCTTCTATTATAAATAGGGACGCAGGTAAAACTTATAATTCATTCACAAATACTTCATACTTTTACAATCGCTTAAAAGCCATACTTATTCTCACGCCGGAGGGTGGTCACAGGAAAACCCCCAATCCTGTGACGAGTCCTAACGGTGTTCTGTTTTGTAGCTAAACAGGTCCCGTTCAATCAGGTCAGAAGAAGTTCTTTGTCTTACCCAGAAGACCAGTTCCCCTCAGGATGGCATCTCAGTCGAATCCTCAGTTCACAGCACAAACCAACATGTTCCAAAACCCACCGGTAACTACTGAAGAAGAAGATCACATCTCTGAGGAATCGATGGACGAAGAGATAGAGATGGAGCCTCCGGGCTTCCCACCTAGAGAGCAACCTAGCGGAAACACGGCGGGCCAAGAAAGACCTTCAGGGAATCCTGCGGCAAGGTTAAACCCTACCGCACCACCCTTCCCGACACCAATCCCTACGGCAACTTATACCAGCCCCATCGTGCACACCACGATGGGCGGGAGGTCACGCCCTCCCACGTCCTCCATGCCATGGGTAACGGCCGCGGCCACACTCCCGTTGTTCTCGGCGGCCATGACAGCATCGATGATGTCATCGCCAATGGCGACTATCATGAATCCAGCGTATGCACCCTATACTCCCGTGACGCCGGGGAACCAACCATATATGCCGTATTACCCCATGCACCCCTACGGTTACATGTACCAACCAACAGGCGCTAGTCCATATTCTTACCCTTATCCGTATATGTACCCTCCAGTGGCACCCATGACGGGATGGGGAGGACTGGCCCCATCAGCTACTCAGGCCCCGGGGACGCGCCTGGATGAGGTTCGGACCAGGCTAACTTATGATGCAACACCTGCGGACCCGTTGGCACTCCCGGCAGAAATCGGTCAAACACAGCAGCCCGCGAACAGCCAACACCCGGTACGACCTGTTCAGTTGGAAAGACGGGAAGAAAGGAATGACAGGGAAAATCCCGGTGAGGAAGAAGAAGACGATCTCACTAAACCATACCGTCCACCGGCTATGGTCACTTATTCAAAGCTGGCACCAAGAATCGCCAATGCACCACTCCCGAAGAATCTGAAGCTGTCCTCTACTGTGGGAAAATACGATGGGACAGGGGATCCGGATGACCATCTGAGTATCTTTGAAGCTGCCGGACGTTCTAAGGATTGGCCTATGCAAGCGTTTTGTCATATGTTTATACAAACTTTGGTCGGGGCGGCCAGAGTCTGGTGGGACAGTCTACCTCCCGGATCCATTGCGAATTGGAGAGAAATCGTGCAGGGATTCTCCCAGCAATTCAGTCAGCAGAAGAGACATACGAAATACAGAGATGAAGTCATGCATATCCGGCAACGTGATAATGAAACGGTAGAAAGCTTCATCGTAAGGTTCAATCACTACTAGAAAATTGGGCTTTTGTCACCACATTTTCGGTCACATAACGGTAGCAATTGCTCTATAGTCACCATTTTGCAACCGAAAATGCGGTAGTAAAAACGCCCGTGTGTGTTGCCCTAATGCCACCAAATAGCTACCACTTTTGTATTTTGCTACCAAATTTTTGTCACCACAAAAATGGTTAAAATTATTGCTACCGCTCCTATAATATTGTAG
Source organism: Ambrosia artemisiifolia (assembly GCA_032199755.1). Taxonomy (NCBI): domain Eukaryota; kingdom Viridiplantae; phylum Streptophyta; class Magnoliopsida; order Asterales; family Asteraceae; genus Ambrosia; species Ambrosia artemisiifolia. The sequence goes on along the minus strand of CM063528.1, from coordinate 15,373,925 downwards.
GAAGGTCTTTTGCTACCGTTTTGGTACCATTTAGCCACCGATGTTGCCACCATTTAGACACCATTTGTATTGAAAATTTACACCTTTTTTTGTAACCGTTTTGGTACCATTTAGTTTGCAACCATTTAGTCACCACTTTCATTGAGAATTTATTACCATTTAGCCACCACTTTCATTGAAAATTTGCTACCATTTAACCACCACTTTCATTGAAAATTTGCTACCATTTAACCACCACTTTCATTGAAAATTTGCAACCAATTAGCCACCATTTTCATTGAAAATTTTGCTACCATTTAGCTTTGCTGCAGGGTTTTTTTCCTGCTTTATTAATTCAATTACATTTCAAGAAAACTATATTATATAAGACAATCAAATAATACAAAATCTCAAATTATATAAAACAAATTTGTTAACAGCTTTCCCAATTTTAAAATCGTATAAAAGACTCTAATAGAAACACCAACTAAAACATCAAATAACCGAAATTATCTTTGAAAAACTTCAAAACATTCATGTCTAAGTGTTTATAGCCTATTTTCGACCCGTAGTTGTAAACATAGCTTCAATTTGTGCCATTCTATTGAGCATAGCCTTTTTATCCGCATTATCTTTTTTCTTTTTCAGCCATCAAGCCCGCAATAATTTCTTCGAACCTTTCTTTATCTTCATCTTTTTCCTTAAAAAGCTCTTTGATAATCAAGTTAAACTTTTCAATCTACAAAACAAGCAATTAATAGAATCAAGAAGTCGGAATTAACAAAAACTAATAACGGGTCAAGTGAGTTGCATAATACCATAATCCAATTGTGAGTTACAATTCTAGTGCTAGAAGCCAAATAACATGTTCTGATATATCCACTATTTCTAATGCACTTAAGGCGCCAAGGCCTACCCGGGCCTTAGGCGCAAGGCGCAAAAAAAAAGCGCTAGCCTAGTGAAAAAGGCGCACATAGAGAAAAAAAACCTAAATGATTAATCTTATGCATTCAAAACTAAAAATTGCTTGTGACCCATTTGACCCATTCATAAGGTATGGTGACTCATACTTGAAACAAAAAAATCCACATAGAACCATTAATTGTAGGCTGCAGTTGGAAACACTTGAATAATAGTCAAGTGAATCTGCAGGCTGCACTTTCTACTAAACCTACAGCTGCTGCAGTGTCTTGAAAACAAAAACTACAGACAACCCAATGCCCCCTTCCTACCATAATATCTCTGCTTATTGGGAATATTATTTTAGTTTATCACCACAAATCAAGTACAATACATTTTACAACTATCCAAATATTCCTATTAGTCAAGTGTTTTCAAAGAGAAAAAAAATCCAAAAGCTAACCTTGATTTCGCAACCGGTTGATTATATAATGAAAGCCATTTTTATCCAAAAAAGAAATGGCTCCTACATAGCAATGACTAAGTACCTGTAGTACTTAACTTGTACCTGTACATATGAAGCCATTTTTATCAATAGAAGAAAACACTTTATAGATAGCAAACAAAATAAACGTAATTAAAAAAAGCAAACACATACAACTTTAATGTAGACTTCGTTTTTCAATGTAACTTTTTACACAACTTTGAAAGTTCGTAGCTTCTTGTACTGCAAATTATAGAACATAATCAATATATATTTTTAGAATTTACTCCTAAATGGTAATGACTAATGACTAAGTACCTGTAGTTAATGTGGCCTCCTGCTCCATTCCAATATCCCTGTTAATGCAAACCAAATATATTTATCTAATATATAAAATCTAGGAGTGGCAATTTCAACCCATTAATTATAAACGGATAGGTTATGCGTTATTTCTAAATGGTCAAATGAAAAGGATAAAATAGTTATGGCGTGAAAAGATACATGTCGAAAATGCCCATGGTGTATTTTTTTATGCATAACCCATCAAATAATTCCATTCAAAATATTGAACTACTACTAAAAATATACCCTTTTGTAAATAATATTTAACAAACTAAACTAAAAAAGAAATATTTCTAGCATGTCAATCAACTTAGAGTCAAGTGTCAGGACTACACTTGCTTTGTTTAGTAGTTCTTTGTTAAAAACAGAAAAAGTATGCAAGAAATAAGCTTGGCTTATATATTATGTATGAAATAACATGTTTGAATTTTTTTAATGAAATAGCATGTTTGAAATGTTTTATAGAGTTAAGAATAATAATGGTTAACCTCTAGGATGTATGTAGCAGCAGAACACAAGATATGGTCTCCAACTTCAATTCCCATACCAGGACCAGCTCATAATTCCCGCTGCGAATAATATTACTGATGTAATATTTCTGTTTATATTTTATTAAAAAATAAGGAGAATGAGGAGGAAAAAAATCTGGCATAACTTCTCTATTGGTTCCATTGATATTAATTAGAGAAATATAAGCAAGCTTTGTAATATACATCTGATATGCCTCGTCCAAAGGACTTGCCTGCTTGAGCACCACAACAGAATGGGCCATGTAGTTTTGAAAAAGTATAAATTAATTAAAATAACTACTGGTGTATCTAACTATGACAGAATGGATGGCTGAAAATGGGTTTGGACCAAAACCGATAATTTTGTGTGAGTTGCTACTCAGATTGAGTTGGCTCTGTACATTTTTTTCTAAAACATTATGAAATTTATATATGTAGTTGGTGATTTAGCGTGTCAGATTTGATTAACAAAATTATATTATTTCAGTTATTAATTCAAATTTCAATACAATGATTTAAGTACATTTATGATATAACACATAGTTTGGGCGACTGCAACCCCTTCCCCATCTTAACAGGTTTCTTTATAGCTAATGTTTTGTTTCACCCTTCTAATGTGTTACAGCTAGAACATAAAGGGAAATCAAAGCATCAAAATTGTACAATGTGATTGGTTCCTATAGTAGTCTATTCAATTGCTAGAAAAAAAAGAAATTGATGAATAATACCTGAGGAACAGCGTCAATTCTGGCAACGGGACAACCCAAAGGCCACTTAACAGTTGGCTGAAGCAAAGTATACACTTGCATAGATCAAAACCTAATATCAGATTTGGTTAAACAAATTAATCCATTTGTCAATTTGCTTCTCATATACTTTATTCCCCATTAACGTAGAAAGGAGATATATGTTGATGCTTAAAAGTCAGACCTGTTATCTCCTATATTCAGATAAGATCTGTATATATATTTTTTTTGAACGGTGACTTTCTTATGAGTGATCCATTGTCACTATGGCGACCGAAGTCAGCACCTTGCCAAGTCTGGCTGGACTCTGTGTTCTATCGGATCCGGGTCGGCTTGTAAGGCTTGGGCCGGCTTATCGGATCCATTGTCACCATCTTTGCGTATTATTGTCTCACTATTTGATGCAAGTGGGGATCAAACCTGAGTCTCCTAAGGAGAACTCAAGTATTTTTACCACTTGATCTACAAATCATTGGCATATAAGATCTATATATGTGTTATAGATTTACCAGCAAACATTCTCAATAGAGAAAGATTACAGATCCCGGGCCTCACCGAAGAATTGGCCTGCACGGCATTCACCATGGGAGTAAACGACGACGACCTGTTAAGAAAACTACACGGCCCGAAAGGGTACCCCCAGACTATGGATGAAATGATGACCATAGCAAAGGCATATGTGAAACAAGAAAAATCCATAGCCATGAACCATGCAGTACGAAAGAAGCAAGAAGCTGCTAAAATTTCTGATTCTCATGACAACAAGGATCACCGGGGTGGTCGAAATCGAGGAAGAACCGAGTCATCTAGCCAGCCTTACTCCAGGAATGACAGGAAAGATGATAGGCGGGATGATCGCCGGAGATCCGACAGGCCTCGCGACACCTTCACAGGTAAAGGGGAAAGCCAATCAAGGTCTAGGCAGGAATACCCTGATCTGACAAAAACGCCGTCCCAAATTCTGGAGTCTGAAGATCTGAGGCTCAATGCCCCGAAGCCAATCAAAGACTCACCGTCGCAGGACAAGTCCAAGTACTGCTCCTACCATAAAGGTGCCGGGCACGATACAGACGATTGCTTCCAATTGAGAAGGCAAATTGAGTACTTCGTTAAATCTGGGAAGTTAGCTCACCTACTGAAGGATGTAAAGCCAGGACCCTCATCCGGAGGTGGCGACAAGGCCTCAGGCAAAAAACCTTGGGAAATCAATATGGTCCGAGTAGAATCCAGGTTCAGCAAGAAACGGACGTTTGAACGCTTCGAGCCGTGGATGGAATCGGTCATGACAGTACCGCCGCATTACAAGGTGTTAAGTATGGAAGCCCTGGTAATTTGTGCCGCCGTCGGTGACTACAGCATGAGAAGAATACTCGTAGACACTGGAAGTTCTGAAGATTTAATCCACGAGCCCTGTTTTCGAAGGATGCGGCCCGAGGACCAGAAAATGTTAGAGCCAGCTCGCGGCCCGGTAAGAGGATTCACAGGTGAAAGCGTGGAGCCCTTGGGACAGCTCACGTTCCCGGTTACTATAGGGGACGGCCGCAGAGAAAGAACTATACTTGTTACCTTCCTGGTGATTCCAGCAAATTCGCAGTACAACATGATCATCGGCCGCTACACATTGGGCCGAATAGACGCTTTGGTCTCAACGGCTAGAGGGTTTCTAATGTTCCCGACCCCCCAAGGGGTAGCAACCGTATGGGGCGACAAAGTTTGCTCAGCAGTCGAGCAGAAGTCGTGCCATCAAGCCCCCTCGGGGCTCAGGGGTCCAGAAAGATGGGTGCTGAATGCTGAACACCCAGAACAGACAGTATTGATTGGTGACACCTTGTCACCATCGGCCGCGGAGAGACTGAAGCAAGTGTTGAAGAGAAACCTGGACGTTTTTGCATTCAAGCATGCAGATATGACAGGAATCTCCAGATCAAAGGCAGAACACAAACTGTCCACCTTCCCGTCAGTCAAGCCAATAGCACAGAAAAGAAGAAGCATGGCCCCGGATAGAAGAGCCGCGGTGGTTCAAGAGGTAAAAAAGTTAGAAGAGGCAGGCATCTTGCGGAAAACCAAATATCACACCTGGGTGGCAAACCCAGTGATGGTGCGGAAACATGATGGAACATGGCGCATGTGCGTCGATTATAAAGACCTCAATAAGGCTTGCCCGAAAGATGCATATCCGCTGCCCGAGATTGACCTCAAGGTTGACTCCCTTTCGCCATTTAAGTTCAAATGTTTCTTGGACGCGTATAAAGGTTACCACCAAATCAAGATGGCCAGGGAAGACGAGGACAAAACAGCCTTTCATACTGACGCGGGCATCTACTGTTACACTAAGATGCCCTTCGGGTTGAAAAATGCTGGAGCAACATACCAGAGGTTGATGGATCAAGCGTTTGAAAGCCAGATCGGAAGGAATCTGGAGGTTTATGTCGACGACTTAGTCATCAAAAGCAGCAACGAGAGTAATATGATCGCAGACATCGAAGAAACTTTCAAAAAGCTCCGCGAGTACAACATTAAACTGAATCCAGGAAAGTGTTCGTTTGGGGTCGAAGAGGAAAAGTTCCTGGGAGTAGTAGTCACTAAGAATGGCTTCCGGGTTAACCCAGAAAAGGTGTCAGCAATTGTCAACATGCCATCACCTAAAACACTGAAAGAAGCACAGACCTTGAACGGACGACTGGCAGCCATAAATCGCTTCTTAGCGCGGCACGCGGAGCGATCCTTGCCGTTCATATCTACATTGAAAGACTGCCTCAACAAGAATAAGTTCAAATGGACGGCCGAGGCAGAGAAAGCATTCCAAGAGATGAAGACATTCGTGAGCAACTTACCCACACTCACGGCCCCCAAAGAAGGTGAGTTGCTGAAGATGTATCTGGCCGCAGGCGTTCAAGCGGTCAGTGCCGTTCTCCTGGTAGAAAGAAACGGGGTCCAAACCCCCATTTATTACATCAGTCGGGTACTCGCGGATCCGGAAACCAGGTACTCGATGTTGGAAAAATTGGTCCTGGCCCTGGTTCACGCATCCCGCCGGCTACGCCGCTACTTCCAGGCACACAAAGTCGAAGTGTTAACCAATTTTCAAATAGCACAAGTAATAAACAGACCGGAAGTATCAGGAAGACTCGCCAAATGGGCAATTGAATTGGGGGCGCTGGATATAGTCTTCAAAAAACGAACCGCGGTGAAGGGGCAAGTCATCGCTGACTTCATAACAGAAATCCCTGTTGGACAGGAGATACCGGAAATAAGCAGCGAACCGCCCCAGGAACCGGATGAGCCAGCATGGCAACTGTATACGGACGGCTCATCAAACAGCAAGGGAGCGGGAGCCGGCCTCTTACTGGTCAGTCCAGACGGGGCCAGATTCCTGTATGCCCTACGGTTCGAATTTGAGTGTTCCAATAACCAGTCCGAATACGAAGCACTCCTTGCAGGGATGAGGATGGCTCTATCGCTCGGGGCAAAGAAGGTAGATGCCCACGTTGACTCTCTCTTGGTGAATAACCAAGTTAATGAATCATACGAAGTCCGGGACGACACATTGTCCAAATACTTAGAGAAGACAAAAGCTCTGATGTCAAAGTTCCAGAAGATAACATTGATACATGTCCGGCGGCACCGGAACGACATAGCGGACGCCCTCAGCAAGTTGGCATCGTCAGGTACTACGGAAGACGTTCACATCGAGACCCTCAAGCACCCATCTACCCAGGAGGCAACAGTGCATAGTGTACACGCAGCGGAAGTCTGTTGGATGACACCGATACAGCAATATCTGGAACACGGCATACTACCTGATAGCAAGGGGGAAGCCCTTAAAATCCGCACCAAAGCCGTACAATATGAAATGCAAAACGGTGTCTTATACAGGAAGTCCTACCTGGGCCCATCTTTGCGGTGTGTGTCCCCATCGGAAGCAAAGTTCCTGGTTGAAGAGATCCACGCGGGCACCTGCGGCATACATGCCGGACCAAGGGCAGTGGTAGCCAAGATAACAAATGCAGGATACTACTGGCCGGGTATGCATAACATGGCAGTGGAAGTACTACAGAAGTGCATCAGTTGTCAGAGGTACGCCCCACATACTTTCCGGCCTAAAAATGACTTGATTCCAGTGACGGCGGCCTGGCCGTTTCAAAAGTGGGGGATAGACTTAGTGGGACCATTCCCCCCGGCACCGGGAAAGCTAAAGTACTTGGTGGTTGCTATTGACTACTTCACAAAATGGGTCGAAGCAAAGCCATTATTCAAGATCGAAGCAGGAAACATCAAGAAGTTCCTATGGGAGCACATCGTGTGCAGGTTTGGGGTCCCACTATACTTAGTCAGCGACAACGGGACCCAATTCGCAGATAGGTCACTGCAAGAATGGTGCAAAGAGCTCCAGATCCAGCAAGTTTTCACATCCGTTGCCCACCCGCAAGGAAACGGGCAGGTGGAAAGGGCGAATAGAAGTATACTTGATGGGATCAAGAGGAGACTGGACGCCGAAGGCAAGTCCTGGGTTGACCAATTGCCACACGTCCTGTGGGCTCACCGGACCATGCCGAAAACAAGTACTGGTGAAACACCGTTTAGTTTAACATACGGGTCAGAAGCAATGATACCAGTAGAAGCCATGGTCCCGTCACAACGAAGGAGCAACGGCGGCGAAGACAACGAGCAGCTGCTACGTGAGAACCTCGAACGGCTTGAAGAACGCCGCGATACGGCCTGCATCAATGAAGCCAGGTACAAGAGATTGTTGGAAAAATACTACAACAAGCGGGTGCTTGAAAAATCCTTCAAGGTTGGAGAACTGGTAATGCGAGACAACGAAGCAAGCAGATCCCAACCCCAGGGCAAGTTGGGTCCAAACTGGGAGGGGCCGTATGAAATAGCAGAGGTACTGGGAAAAGGGGCCTACTCCCTGAAACAACTCACAGGGGAACCCATCCCGCGCACTTGGAACGCAGCCCAACTTAAAAAATGTTACGTTTAGTTCAAACTAAAAACATTTGTTCTCCAGTACATTTAGTGCTAACTGTGTCATAGTCGGCCTGTTGGTCCTCACAGTCTATTTATATTTTTCGTTTTTTAGTACATGTAGCGTTAACTGTGTAATAGTCGACCTGTTGGTCCTCACAGCCTATTTGTATTTTTTAATAAGACGCCTATCACGGCCATTTTTTCATTAGCAAACAGTTGCATTAATTAACATATCACGGGGACTGACACTACAAAAAAAGAAACTCCCCTGCGGTAGGTGGCCGGACCAAAATCCTTGGCCATAACATAAACAGCCTACCACCAAAAGCGCTATACAAATATAAGCAAACAAAAAGCCACATACGGCCAAATTGCTACCACCTAAACCGGCCCATTTCACATACGGCCGTCCAGCATAGCTACTACCTCTGCAGGGGTATGTAGCAGATCACCGTCTGGAGCATAATCAGGAAGTATCAAGTACTGATTAAAATGCAAGACACCACTTTCCTCACCAGGGTTCTCCGGAAAGGCTTCTGCCACCAACGGAGCTTCACCTACATCTGGCACGTCTGGAACAGGGTACTCAACATCCATACCTGCCAGGTCGTCATCAGGACCTGGTGCATGCTCAGGAGAGTTCACCAAGGGAACCGGAGCGTTGAACAAACTCCTCGGGTCCCTGGAGTATCTCGTCGGCCCACCTTCTGAGCATGTTAAGACCTTCAGCAGCATCTAGCTCACGAAGGAGCTCAGTCAGGAAGACTTGGTTGGAAGCCATAAATAGATACAGTAAATGTATACCTTTTTTGGAAAAAATTTTCGAGTGCAACATTTGATAAGGAACCTGACTTATATACATGGGTCCAGAAGATCAAAGGTCATTGTCAGTAAATATCGTTATTAATTCACTGCCACACGCCGTCAAATCTATGACACATGGCAGTCGTAACGTCATTATGACGTCACGCAATGATGACTCTTAATTAATAGACGTCTAGTGATGGTTGTCTAATCAGCATTAATGAAGCACACAGACCAGCTGGAACACACCAAGAGAAACCAAAAGTTTTTCATTAATACGATGACTACATAGTCTTAATTACACTTAAACACAAGTTACGATTACATTAATTAGAGGTGACATCATCCCCGTCAGAGGAATCGCTCAAGTATGGTTCCAACTCCGCCCGGAGGGATGACACTCCCTCGTCACCAACCTTGTTCCTAAGACAACCCAGGGCCTCCAAAGAATCCGAACTCAGGGCTTGTAGACTATCAGCAACTCGGGTGGGCAAAGCTTTTTCCTGAGCAGTAGGGGGGGGGAAGTTTCTTTCCAGCCAGACCAACTTGATTGCCATAAGCCAACCCGTCATGATAGCCGGCCTCCATGGCCACGTCATAAAAGGCGTTCAACCTGTCCTGATACTCAGTGCTGCCCCAGACATATCGCCATGAAGCAGGAATACCCCGGCTTATCAACCAATCCCTATCGTGACTCATCGCATCCAGCTTCAATTGAAGATCGTTTACCTGGGACCGCAGTGAGTCCGCAGCATTCACAGCTTGATCTGCACGATCATTGGCGGCAGTCAACTGTTTGTGGCAGTCAGCTAAACTTTTGAGGGTCTCATCCCTCTGCTCCTCAGCACGGCGAATTCGGGACTCGTAGGTCTCAATCTCAGCAGCCATCAGGTTATACCTTTCCAGATTGGCCTGGTTACTGGCTATGGTGTTCTTAGCAGCCTCCAATTCTTTCTCCAGAGTCTTGATGCTGGCTTCATAACGAAACAAATGCTGATTCAGTTTATCCTCCCGCCGACGCCAGTCAACTTTCTCCTCAGTATGGTTCGTCACCATCCGCTCACGGTCACCCTCTACCTTTTCAATGGCTATCTGTTGGGCGACCACCTCCACCTCCTTATCAGCAATAAGCTTCAACAATCGTTCGTTCTCCAATACCAACAACCTTTGCTTCTCCCGAAGGTCGACAAGATATACCAAATCTGCACGCCATCGGCGAAGCACTTCATATACTGATGACGTTGTACTGACACCGGACACCATGGCGTTTTCAGCAAGCTGAGCGTTGTCTAACCCCTGCAGATAGTACCTCTCGGCTGGGGGGAAAGCAAACTCGGCCCAATGCCTTACCACATCCGGATGAATGAGCCGGGTGGTGTCAGCAACATTCCACCCGGGCGTGTACTTAACCGGCTTCAAGGACGGTCGCCAGTTTATGCCCGGCAAATAGGTGTTCGATGGCACGGGCCCGGAATAAGATTAAGACTCTTCACCCTGCTGGATGCCTGTCCGAAAACCCCCGGGGAACTTGATAGGATGTTGTTGAACATCCTTCAGGAGCTGGGAAAAACTTTGATGAGAGAGACCACTGGGTGCCGCAATAGTACTCGCTACAGAGTATACAGGCTTTGTGGGCGGCGGAATCGACACAGTGGACGTAGCAACAGTAAGGCTCACAGGTATGGTGGGGGGAGGACTTGTAGCTGCAACAGCAGACGAAACAGTCGTCAAAACAGCAGACGTGGGAGTCGTCATCATGGATGTGGACACAATGACGTCACTACCATCCTTGACGATAGCCTGACCGGCTGAAACAGGCGGAGACTCCATGGACAAACCTTCCTCTACCTGGGTGTCCCCGGACTCAAGCCTTTCGCGTACACATAAACAAATAGACATGAATACCTGCAGGAATAAACAAGGCAGACGGCATAAGGACAGATAGGCAGAGACACTTACCCAAGGTCTTCTCTTTAGCTTCCTTTAGCTGCTGCCTCTTGGCCAGTAATCCCTCAGCATCCAGACCGGCGGTGGCTTTCCGCTTCTTATGCTTTTTTCCGGACACATCTGTCAACGGCGGCGCAACATTCAACGGATCGGGGTCTATGGGAGCCTCTTTGTCAACACCCAGCCCGGAGGTCCCTGCAACATCGGTTGACACAGCTGCCGCTGGGACATAGAACTTGGCCACAGTCTGGCTTAAAACGTCCAACTCTTGTGCACCAAGGGGACGGTCATATTCTGTGAGTAACGGAGCAGCAGCAGGATCAAGCACGTCGAAATATTGCCAACTTTCCTGGTCCTCACGGCGATACTCAGGAAATACTGTATCATCCAACCATAATCGGCTCATGCCCACAGCCACCATGGCTCGTTCAGGTATGTGAGTACACTCGGTTGGATTATTAGTCAGAGCAACATATAAGGGATCTTTCTCATATACTGCCGGGGAAGGACACAAATCTGCAAGTTTGGTTTTGCCCTCCGGATACCTAATCGGGGCGTTCTCCGGAAAGACACAGGCATCAATATAGAAAAATTTCTTTCTCCATTCTTTATCCCTCACACTCTGCGGGAAGTTCTCTATACAGGACAAAACCCCGGGTCGGCGGTCAAAGGTAAAGTACTCTCCTTTGAACTTCAACACGTACAACGCCCGGAAAATTTCCAGTTTGGGCGGCATACCCAAACCTAGAGCACAAAATTCAAAGTGGCGAATCTTGATCATCCCCAGCGGATGAAGTTGAGAAACATTGACCTCATAATATGATAATAATTCACAGAGAAACTTCGTGGCAGGAAGGCGAAAATGGGAAAAGGTGAAAAACTCAGCATACAGAGTTAGTTTCCCCTCCTTAAGGGGGAAAGCAATGTCGTCCTTATCCGGCAGTACAGGATTCCATTCCGATGGAATTTTGTAATCGTTTAAGAAGGATTCAAGTACCGTTAACGACCACATGCAGTGAATCTCGGCAACACTCGTGACTGTGCGCGTGGAACCAGTCTTGGGGGCCATTTCGGAGGTAATAGTCTATTGAGGGAAAAGCAAGAATTTGCTGAGTACTGTGGCTGGTTCACCTTGAAATGGCGAATTTATAGACCAAATTACCAACGGTTGAAATTCAAAATTGAACCGCCAAACATCATTTCCCCTGACAATCGGACTGTTCATAAACGGCTGATAGGACGTTTGAAATGACACAATGGCACGTGCACAAGTCATGCGGTACTAATCCCAATAAAGATTTTTTAAGTCACATTTATTCTTTATACATATGCTTGTTGATTTTTTTTTTATTATTTTTTATAAGTCTAGTAACGTTCACACGTTCACCTTACTAGACTGGGGGGACATGACGAGGTAGGGCCCAGTTTAACCAGGCTGGCCCATACCTACAACACGTCATGTGGCCCAATGGGTAAGGCCCAATGGCCACACGCAATCCGGCATTGATTAATAACGAACATCTTCTAGAAGGAAGTGGAGGGTAAAGCATAACTGCCAGCCCGATAAATATGAATATAAGCGATATGGCTTATCTCCAAGAAAAGTGGAACAGCCAAAGAGAAGAGGGCGGTTACACATCATAGGAGGTTAAGAACTCTTCTATTATAAATAGGGACGCAGGTAAAACTTATAATTCATTCACAAATACTTCATACTTTTACAATCGCTTAAAAGCCATACTTATTCTCACGCCGGAGGGTGGTCACAGGAAAACCCCCAATCCTGTGACGAGTCCTAACGGTGTTCTGTTTTGTAGCTAAACAGGTCCCGTTCAATCAGGTCAGAAGAAGTTCTTTGTCTTACCCAGAAGACCAGTTCCCCTCAGGTACTTGTTTCTTCATTAATCTTCTTGATATAATCAGGTACATTTGATGTTTTTAGTGGTTTTCCTTTACTCTTCCTAAGTCGCTTTTTGGGTTCGACCAGGGTTGCTCATGATCATTCGTGTCATTGAGATTAATGTTACAACGATCTTTTGTAGCGGTTAGACCATAATCGTTAAATGGTGATATTTCCTTACCAAATCCCAAATGATGAAAGATTAAACGTGCCTTGCTCTTTTTAGTATTGGGCTAGCGTCAACTTGTAAATGTGGGTATCATTGGAACTGACTTTTTGGTTGTTGTGAAGATTGTTGTAAATTGCATTAAACTTTCCAATCTTTAATTACGTTTCCTTCAATTTCAAAGTTTACATCTAATATTAATCTGATTGACTATTTGTTACTTGGTCGAATTTTACATAATGACTGGCAGACGGGCAACAAGTTTACATGTTTTTTTATTTGTGTTTCTCGTTATTGCTTCGGTTGGGTTGGGTTGGGTTTCTGGAGCAACTTACGGCTCGGGTTGTGTTTTGTGAACAAAATTGAGATCGAGGTGGGGTTGTTCGATGGGAACGTTGGTGATTTCATATACAGAATGTCAAATTAGGGTAATCAAACTAAGGGTAATTACAATTTACTGAATCGGTTCGTGAAAGGTTATTCGGGTTCGGAGTTGTGGTGGTTGTTTCAATTGAATGGTCGTTCGTAACCTTTTTTTTGGTTTTGTAGATAATGTAATGTATTTTTGTGCAAAGACACTAATGTAAGGTTGTTTTTATAAGTATATTTAAAAAAAATCAAAGTCTTTAGCCAACACCTAATATCCACCAACGGTGAATTCAAGCAAAACCACGATCGTGACTATCCTCACAACTCATAGAACACTCACGCAAGGGAAGCGTGGTGTTCGAGTGAGCATGGGCTTACGTGATCGAGATTCTAGACTCTTTATTGATGTATCACTTGAAACTATATAATAGCACACACAAATCCCCATTACTAATACTATTGTATACAATGTATACACCTTGTTTAAATATTCAAAACCACTAAAAATCTCAAAAAAAAAAAAAGAAAGAAAGAAAAAGTGGTACATTAAATCGTGCAGTAATCATGAAGGCTAGGGGTGTTCAGAATTCGATTCGGATTCAAAAAATTCAAAATTCGACTTACCAAGAATTCGAATTCGAGTCCAGTAAATCGAATACAAACCGAATACGAATTTATGATTTTAAATTCGATTCGATTCGAAATTCGAATAAAAACTGTAACATGTATATTTTTTTAAACATATATCCACACATACACATTATTATATACACAAATATACACATTGAAAAAAATAACTTCTAAATTTTGGTCAAAATCTAAGAATCCATAGTCTCTACAACTTTTACCGTAACCATATTTTACTTATTTACCTTATACATCATAAAACTCTAACAAACTATACTCTCTACTATTTTTACTATTCCCGTTTTTGACATATTGTTGTTTATCAATTTTGTAGATTTGTATTTTATATGTTAAAAATAATGAGTTTATATTAGTTTTAAAACTCAAAGTAAAACAATTTATTATTTATGGTAAATTTGAACTAAATCGAATTTATTCGAATTCGATTCTTATTCGAATCGAATAAATTGAGTTTTAAGCGAATACGAATTCAGGTAAAAATATTAAAAATTTGAGAAATTCGATTCGAATAATTCGAAAATTCGTTATTCGATTCGTTGAACACCCCTAATGAAGGCCCATATACATTTCGTAATTTCCTTCAAAACCATGTTTTTCGTGTAAGACTATGTGTAATGGTGGGTGAAAATTTCCAAGCCCTATAGGGCTTGAAATTAAAAAATGGTGTAGTGGTTAAGTGAATTTTTTTTGTTTTATGTTTATAAAAAAATCGACCGTTTGCAAATTAGGACCGTTTGCAAATTGGAGCGTTGGGATAATTGAATTTGATTGGCCATCTTTTTTTTTTCACGCCATGAAAAATTCCACGGGAAACACGATTTGGCAAATTCCACGGGGAGGGGGCGGTGTGCTGGGCGTAGATTTGCCAAAAAAACACCCAAATGAACTGCCAGTACGTATGGTCTAAGTGTTTAATTACGTAACCTATAGTCTTCCCCATTGACCAAGTTCATTTCTCCATTTGTGAATAAAAAATAATCTCTATATTAATAAACTAGTGAGGAGCCCGTGCGTTACTGCAGGGTGACGATTTGCAGCTCAATATTCAATCCTGTGAGTTTATCCTATTAGAATATATTGTGTAGTACTTTTGTTAATTGTTTTATTAATATAATTTAATGTCATAGTATCAAAATTATACTTAAAAGGTAAAAACTATCAACTCCAATTTGTACATAAGTTTCATGAATGTTAATCGAATATGAAGTTGATGTCCTTTACGGTGACTTTCAATAGACATCATGTCATTATCTTCATCGGAAAAAATAAGAGTTCAGATACTTGGAGTCACCATTTATCAAGACACTAATAGCCTCGTACTTGCACAATAATTAATCACCCCTCCAAACAAAATTGAATAAAAAATAATAACACTAATAGTACACATCAATAAATAAATAAAACTTCATACACTTAAATGTAAAAATTGATCATACACATTAAGTTAAAATCAATCAAGATTTCTTTTAAGAATTCTTCAATAAAAATTAAGAACACTTGCCATCAAAAGAAACTTATCATTTTTCTATTGTAAATGCATCACCGCCCGTGAATAATGTTGTAGCAAACAAGACAAGTGCATTCTAAATGCAAAAAAAAAAAGGATGGAAAAAGATACTATTTTAATTCAACATTTCTTATCAAATCAAATATAGGAACATACATACAACAACATTAAAAATAAAATCACTAAGTTAAAGTTTTGATCTTCTCTTGAAGATGACAAATATTCATATTAATCACATCAGCGTGCTGTTATCCTATGCAATAAGCAAAGCTTTCATGTATACATCTTCGTCATCTTATACATAGTTATCCTGTTGTATAGGTGCCAAACCTAAATTACTAAAAAATGTTAACGCATTTAAATCCAACTCCACCATGGTTATTTGTCTTACCAATAGGCGAGAAGCATGCTTCGCGATAGAAACTGAGATTTCAAATCTAAGTCGTCCCATACGCATTCATCATAAAGCACTCCCTAGATCAAAAATCAGCAAGCTTCAAATTCCATTGGGGTTCGAACAAAACATGATCCGACTTAATATCAAGATGCACAATACCTAGCTTTTTATAGAGCCAATGGATTTGGACAATGCTAGGCGCTTTTTCAAGTCACTCGCTGTCATTTTGATTAGAGATGAGACGTTTTTCGATTAATTTACAGGTGAAAAAGTTGCCGGAGATGGTGGAGTAACACCGATAAAGAACCCCAAAACGACCTCACCCGATCTCATCGTTGAGTTGATAGTCTTTATTCAAAAGTCGTTGTTCAAAAGTTCTTTCATGTTATGGTTTATTGATCCATTGAAGGTTGTTGAGAGAGAGGAAGGGTGCAGATAGGTTTTATAACAGAAATTATGGACCCTGGATATTAATTGCGATATGTGACTATTCGTATTTGAGAAGTTGAAAAGAATTTGTGGTGTGTGATTAGAATCGTTACATGTACATGTTGCATTGAAGAGTGTTAAATGGAGTCCGTTAATTCTTGTAAAATGCTAATTGAAAAACTACATGCATGACATTATAATAAAATGCTAATTAAATAATTTAGTTAATTCTTGTAAAATGCTAATGCTAAATTCACCTGAAAATAACAACATTGACTTATTAGAATTTTTCTCCTGAAAAGGTTTAAATAAATTAACTGAATTATTTATATGTTTTATTGAATTTGCAGAAGTTTATATTAACATTGGAATTGAATGATGATAAGACAAGAGAAAGACTATGAAGATTGTAGCAGCTCTTTTAGGTAAAGAACTACTTTAAAACGTGTATATTTGTAGTTTTGTTATAAGTTACTTATTATCAAATAATAATATATTAAATTATGTTTTTTATTAAATGATTGAATATTAGTGATATTAACTATGTTTTGTAAGATTTTTTGTCGAAAGTATTTTATACTTTAAATAAATAATAGGGTAAAATAGAAACAAATTTATGAATGATTCATATTTTTTCTTGTACATTTGCTTTATGTCATCACATTATTGAAATAAACGACGGCAATAAAGGCAATTAGTATAATGATTATATTTCATCACATTATTGATTATATTCTAACTAATCATAACTTTGGGTTTTAATGGGGTTTCAATTAGTATAACGGCAATAAAGGAGTCGGGGGTTACATTGTGGAGAAGATATTAACCGTTCATTAGACGCATATACCATGGGCATCATATGTTGTATAAAGGGACATAATGGAAAGAAAGGGGGTAAAATATAGAGATATATGCTTATGCCTATTCATATGCCATCTTAAAAAATAGAGCAAATTACCTTGTTGCTCATCTAGAATGTATTATATAGTAGTATAGAAGTATAGATATAGATAGTATAGATTAAAATAATGATACGGTTGGCAAAGTTTTCGTTCCATGCCGATGAAGCCTGGCTCAATTGGTGAAAATTGGGGGAGCTAGAGTGGAGGTCATGTGGAGGTTGAGGGTTTGATTCCTGTCGAAGCCATATTTAGCACATGTGGTGGCTCCATCTGGGGAGATCCCCAATCCAGATGAAATGAATAATCAGTACAGGCTGGCCCAAGGTGTTAGCCAAAGCTCCAGCGGTTACATCACTTACCGTTAAAAAAAACTCGTTCCATCATTATAATTTTAAAAATCTCTAAAAAGGTTCCGAATAAATTTGGTTAGTCATATTAAAAATATATGTTTTTTTACTTTTCATTATTTATTTAAGAAGTCATGCAATATTTTCCATTTTTCAGTTACAACTAGGATTCTATTACCCCGCGCTTCGCAGTGGGAGCTTTTGTTGCGTTGAGGATTTGTGGACGTTAAAGATTGCGCGTCGCTGTGGGAGCTCCTGTTGCGTGCAGGTCACTATTACCCCGCGCTTCGTGGCGGGAGCTCCTGTTGCGTTGAGGGTTTGGTTGACGTTAAAGATCGCACGTCGCTGTGGGAGCTCTCGTTGCGTGGAGGGTTTCGTGGACATAAAGATAATATTAAGTGACTGTTATTCTCGCGTTGGCTTCAAAAAATACTCGCTGATAAAAGCTAAAAGTTTGGTGGTCAAAGTTTGGTGGTCAAATTGGAAGAAAAGAAAGTACATAAGTTAGTAAGAAAGTTAGTGGCCAAAGTTGGGTGGTCAAAGTTTGAAATCCTAAAAGCTAAAAGTTTGGTGGTCAAAGTTAGAAATCCTAAAAGCTAAAAGTTTGGTGGTCAAATTGTAAGAAAATAAAATACATAAGTTACTAAGAAAGTTAGTGGCCAAAGTTGGGTGGTTAAAGTTTTAAATCCTAAAAGCTAAAAGTTTGATGGTCAAAGTTCGGTGGTCAAATTAGAAGAAAATAAAGTTAAGCTAAAAGTTAGTGGCCAAAGTTTTAAATCCTAAAAGTTAAAAGTTTGGTGGTCTAAGTTTGATGGTCAAATTGAAAGAAAATAAAATTAACCTAAAAGTTGGTAGCCAATACATATATATATATATATATAAAAACAAAGACACTTTTCAAGTGTCTTTGTTTTAATAGATAAGATATATATAATAATATTATCATTATTTCAACCTGCTATATTTTTTCAAATAAAAAACTTGTAAAGGGAAAGTATCATAATCTTCAAATCAACCACAAATATTATTTTGGCAGGGAGTATTTCACAAAATAGTAATTAGGTTTTATAAGCTTATGAACAATTTTGCTTTAATTAAGTCATTCAAATATATTTTACTAGATTATACTCCGGGGTAGGGATGAGCTCGGAACGGTATCGGTATCGAACCGATACCGATACCGAAAAGTCCAAAAAACCAATACCGATACCGATTATAGCGGTACGGTATCGGTATCGGTATCGGTACCGGAGTGGGTATTTCGGTATAATACCGAATTAATACAAAAAAAACCCTGTTAGGCTTTCAAACAACCTGCTGGACCTGTTTTGTTTAATAAGTGATGAGCACTAATAATGTAGCCTAATTGTAAACCGTTATTTGTAAAGTATAATGAGCACTAATAATTCACAACAATGATCAGCCAATTTGTAGAATATTATGACTCCGTTCTTTGCAGCCAACCACTCCACAGTCCACACAGTTTGCAGCCAATTTGTAGAATATTATGCCCTCATTCCTACAGTTTGCAGCTGCAGTTTTCATACTCAAGAGCAGCTTGCAGCTGCAGTTTTCAAATCAATGCTCGATTCACAAACCTAATTCATTATACAAAGCATCACAACTTTTAAGTTTCAAAAAGTTACCTAAGTATCGAACCTAATGGGAAATGGTTCGTACCAAAACACATAGTTTTCAACTTCCTAATGTTTCAAGCACAAACCATACCAAACCGGCAAACATTAGTAAAATTAACAAAAAGTGTTGAACCAAATGTTAGCAAAAGTCGACCAAAACAAAAGTGTTAACTCTATTTCCTTGAGTTTGCTTAATCCTTGTCATGCGCCATCCCTTTCCCTTTTTCATTTTGCCTTTTTATCGAAGCTTCAATCTCTATGGGAAAAACAAAAGCCATATAAGTTAACGCCCTATTGTAGACCAAAATTTTGAATTATATAATTATATATGTTTGATGAAAACAAACAAAAAGTATTGTATACCCATGGCAACGTCGTCATCCTTTAATATATCATTTACATCATCCACGATTGGTTTTCTTGACTTTCTCACCCAATCTTGGGTGCAAACCAAAGCTTCTACAATGCTAGTTGACAACCTAGTCCTGTAAGCGTCTAGTACATGACCGCCAGTGCTAAATGCGAACTCGGACGCGACTGTGGAAATTTGAATTCCCAAAATATCTAACAATTGTACAAAATTAATAAACAATAATTAATGATAAAAAAACATGAAAAAAGTTAAATCAAGTTACCTCTAGCCATCCGAGACATGATGAGGAAGCTAATTGCATTTCATTTCCACCACATAAGTATGTCAAATGTGGTGCTAAAACTCGCTTTCGGCTCATCTAAGTATCTTTTTAACTCTGTTTCATTCACAGCCGATTCCTTTTCTTCTTTCTTTAAAAACTCCATGAAGAATTCATTTCCATCATCACATTCAACAACATCATCATTACGTGCTTCTTGTGATGCCGAATTATAATCCACATCATCAAATTTCTCCTTGTATGTTTGAAAAAACTCATGCAACCTACTCTCAAGTTCAAACGACTTCTTCTTGACTATTTTTTTAATTTGGTCATCAGTCACACGATCATCCTCAGTTAAGTTACCTCTAATCATCCCTTCAAAACAATGCTCAACAAAGCTTAACTTCATAGTGGGATCCATGATTACAACAAAATACATGTAGTCGTTAAGTTTGTCAAACTCCCCCCAGTACTTGTTTTGGTCAAAAATTACTAAGTGAAAATAATCTTGTTTTCCAAATTAGAAAATGTGAGGTAGAGTTCTATAAGTGTTAAACAAATTTGTAATCTAGTTATATTCTGTAAATGGTGTGTCAGGATGTTAAATAAATAAATATATGACAACTATGCTCGGGATGGCAAAGGTATGATTCGGGATGGACAGTTATATCCTGAGGATGAAACTGTTGGCAAATCGACAAAGTAGGCTAAGATTAACAAATGTAAATGTAATGCAACAAAAGAACAACACTCGATGTACGAGGAAAGCCCTTGATCAGTTGTAGATCGCCGACATAAAACCTCGGGAGGAGACTAGGCCCCTGCCTTGTTTGTTAATATTAATGTGGTAAAAAATGTTACAACTTTGGATGAATGATTGGACGAGTGTACTAAGATTACAATGATTTGTGTAAGTGTTCTAAGTAGCAGAGTGTGTGTGTGTGTAGTTCTAGCAAAGATAATGTGTCATATACTCGTCAATCATCCTCATTTATATAGTACATGAAAGTAAATAAGGAATCCCGTGTGATCCGTTGCTCTTCAATGTCAGTTAAGACTGTTTCAGGTGAACTTTGAGTAAGTTTCAACTGAATATAGTCGTTAGATGGTTTTTTCCCCTTTCTTCGCCTATATTAAATGCAAGACGGTTACAGGTTTGACTTCTTCTTTTAACTCGAACTTGGTTGGCAAGTATTTCATCCTTAGTCTTGATTTCTTTGACTGATTATTGACTAATAGATGTTGGAGAACAGCTACGAGTCCATATCGTTCCTGCAATTATATCATGTAAAGATGAATTGTTAGTCCATCCTCAGGATGTGCACATGCTGAAATACAGTTGCATCATGAAGTCTGTTAAATCCTTCAGTATCCTGAGGATGCTATATTGAGAATATAAGGTAAAATCATCCTGAGGATTTTCACCACCAACAGTACTTGTCATATTTCTTACGCATTGAGCTAACCATTGTAGCAAAATTGGTATCACGGTCCCACCACCCTAGATGTTTGTCTACATCTAGTATTTCTCTAAAAAAATGATGAGCTAAGGGCTTTGATGTGGACGATACAATGTCTGTTTTAATCTTAAACTTTTCTAAATTTTTTACTAATCTTTCACACACACCGAAATCTGAATGTTCAGGTTGTCTATCTAAATCATGTTTGAAGCTACCATCTTCAAGTTCATAAGCAAAAAACACCTCTCTTAAACCCATTGCTATTTTCAACATCTCCTACGTCGAATTCCACCTAGTAGGCATATCTCCACACAATACTTGCACCTTCCATGCTTCCGACTAACGCCATCTTCTTTTTCAAAAAACAGAACATCAAAATGTTTCCAACACTCGGCCCTCTCCTTGCCTACTCTTTCAGATTCATTTCCTTCTTTTTTATCTTCATCATCTACTTTCTGTGCTTTCTTTTGTGATACTTTTGTAGCTCTCTTTGGTTGTTTTCGTTTACGACTTGATTCCGCCTCATAACCCAAATCTTCCTTATCAAAATAGACATGTCCTTGGTCGCCATAAGGAGTGTCCTCAACAAGCGTATCATCTTCATCATCCTACAAAACAACATAAACAATAAGCTTTATATGTAACTAAAAATTACAAACCTACAATCCAACAACAAAACTTACTTGAGTATAATTTTCTTGAGATGCCATTTACAACCTTTGAGTATAATTTTCTTGAGATGTCGTTCACCTATACAACATAACATAAAAACCCATAACGATTTTCAGAACCTTTGTAGTACATTGTACAAAATTACAAACCCACTATTAAATCTTTCAAACACACCAAAATTACAAACCCACTCTTAAATCTTGCGACTACAAGTAATTTCATATTACAAACCCACCAAATTATATGAACCAACTATATATTAGAAAGCAAGAAACCCACTGTTCAAAACTCAAATTACAAACCCATTCTAAAATCTTGCTAACTATAAGAACAATTATTTATTAGGAAGAAACATACATGAAACAATAAAGAAAGCACTAACTGAAACTAACCTTCTTTGATCCGGGTTACTGCATCACCGGGGGTGGAGTTGGCGGGTGAAGGGGGTTCGGCTGGTGGGTAGGAGCAATGGTGGAGATGGTGGGTTTAGATGGACGGCCGGTGGGTTAGGAGTTGGGATCGATGGGGTAAGTCTGAAAGGTTTGGAATTTGGGTTTTGGAAGGCAGGGTTGGATATAAGCTTTGGTTTGGTGGAAGCCTAAAGGGTTTAGAAACAAATATGGCAACGTACAGTATTCTTGCAAAAAGTGAAATAGCTTTATCTTAATTTAAAAATCCAAATTTTCGGTATTCAATTCGGCATTTTATATTCGGTATGTATTTTCAGTATTATTTTCGGTATTGGTTCGGTATTATTTCGGTATCTACTATTTCGGTATTTTTTCGGTATTACCGATAAAATACCGTCCTGCTATCGCCTAATACCAAAACCGAAAACCTATAATCATAGATACCGATACCGATCCTGAAATCCATCGGTTCGGTACGGGATCAGGACGGGATCGCTATTCGGTGCTTAGTGCTCATCCCGGGACCCGGGAGTGTCCCGGAATTGAGAAATCTAATATGACACATCAATTTTACATATGAAATAGACTAATGCGCTTTACAGTTACATGCAAGAAAGCCTTAGGTAGCACCTAACTTAAAACAATTAACAATGTATCTCCAATGTTAACGCCTAACGTTAAACAGTGTATAATTCTAATGTTAACATCTAACCTATAACATTGTATAACTATAATATTAATACTTAACCTAAAACAAGGTTGTAGATGCATATTTGATATATGTGTCTGTAGCTTTCGGGTCGTCTAGTTGATAATATGTCGATTGTAATGTTTATGTTTGTTTTGTAAAGTTTGGTTCTGGCAGTCGTGGGGTAGAACCAAAACCCCAAGTTTTAGTTCGGGACAACGCAGGGTCGAACCAGTTGGTTCAGACCCTCGCAAGGTCAAATTGAACAGAGTCTATATATAGGAGGTTGTTAGTGACGGTTATTAGTTAGTTGTCAGTTTTGTCAAGTTCCATTCGTGTCCAAACACTGTCAAGAGTGTGTTAGAAGTTTGTTTTATCATTAACAGAGTTTGTAACGATTATTATCAAGTTAATAATTAATGAAAATCTTGAAAATGAAACTTTACATGTTTTGATATAGATTTTTATCATTTTGCTCGATTGTTAGGGTTTCCGCACCCGACGGTTCACACATCGTGTTGATAAAACATTTATTTATTGAAAATCGGTCCTACAAAGTGGTATGAGAGCTTGTGCTCAATCACACGATTGCAAATTGATAAAAATTTACAGATTTCAGTCCAAAATCATCAAAAAAATTTGTTGTTTTCAGAGTTTGAACATTAAACATGGTTTTTGAGTAATTTGGAAGTCGATTTGAAGTCAATTTCAAAAATTCTTTCACAAAAGTTGTTCAGATTTCAATCCGATCCATAACCTACACATTTCAATCCAAGTTGATAAATTTTTTAAGAATGAGATAAAAAAATGTGTGCTTTTGAAGAAAATATGATCATGAACTCTGGACAGGTCGAAGGGAAATTGACAACAGGTCGAATGAACTTTCTTAGTACTCGTTCGTGCTAAATTTGGCACGAATAGGAGTTATATATTTTTCATTCGAGCCTTCCATTCTCATTCGTGCTATCACTTTTTGATTCATTCTTACGTTAGGTCGAACCAAATTCTGATTCTTTCTTTTGTGCTTATTTTGAGGTCGAATGAGAGGTCATAAATTTGGTTCGTGCTCCAGACTAGAAAATCAGAAATTTTTCTAAGTGTTGAAACTTTTTCACTATGGACAACATTTGGGGATTTCCGATGAACCGACCTAACACGACTCAACAACAACAACCACCGATGAATCCCAGGAAATTTGCAGCAGAGAAAGGAAAGCAGGTTTCACAACAACTGCAACAACAGATGGTTAACTATTGGGCGGTTTCGGGTCCGACTCAACCTGTTGTGCGACCTCCTACTCAACCAATGTCGGATTATTGGGGTGTTGCAGCAGCTGCAACTGTTCAAAATCAGACAACAACAGCTAGCTCAACGTTAATGAACGACTTATCCACTGGGAATGGTAACCGACCCCCCGAAGTTGATGGATATGTCTGAGTATCCATCATGGCATAAGAGGGTTAAGATTCATTTGGAAGGATTAGATGGTGGAGAATTCAAACACTCCAGTTGCAGTGGATGATCTGTTTGATGCTGAGAAGAAAAAGTATGTAGCTGAAAAGAAAACATACTCACAGTTGTCACAAGCGTTAACTACAAATTTAGTAGTCTTACCACAAACCATGCCCGAAATCCTGAAACCCGAGTGTTATAGAATTTGAGCGATCACCCCTAAATAAAACCCGGGTTAATGAGGGATAGTGAGGAAAAAGGAAAAAAGGGACGTCTTAGAAAGTGTTTTAGTAGTCTTACCACAAACCATGCCCGAAATCCTGAAAGTCTATTAAGTGAGGCTCTTAGGAGGTAAGTTGAGCTCGGCACATTGGGTTAAACTTACAATTTTTGCCCCGAGAAAAATTGCCTAAAGGTTCGGTTTGCTTGAGGACAAGCAAAAGCTCAAGTGTGAGGTGTTATGATGTGCCAAGAAATTGACATGTTTTCCACGCATATTCTCACCTATCTTATGCTCAAAATCATGCTTTTATCTATGTTTTGTCATGATTTATCTTATTTTGTTGATAATTGGAGGATCAGAGGTCAGGAGGTGAAAAGAAGTGAAAAACAGCATAAAACGGCATTAACTGACGAAGATTTGAAGGCTTTGAAGCTCTACCAGCTGCAGCACGGTCGTGCTTACGACCGTGCATGGTCGTGCCACTGTCCCGGGTCAACAAGTCAACATTTCCAAGTCAACAAAGGTCAAAAATCAGCTTTGAAGATGTGCACGGGCGTGCTTAACTGAAGCGTGTTCCCCAAGACTTGAACCGACCAAAACTGACAAGACGGTTACACGTACTGTGGAGCACGGGTGTGCCAAGTACCATGGCACGGGAGTGCTTAACCTAAGGACAGATATATTCTGCATATAGGACTCTGCAATAGTACCTGTTGTCGATCACGAGCGTGCCAGGGTTTGAGCATAGGCGTGCTTGAGCTGATTTGCCTATAAATATAGGCCTCCACCCCTTACTTTGAGGCATCCCTTCCCACTTCGAAAACCAACACTTCTCCATGAAGTTTCTTCCTTCTTTGAGGATTGTAGGTGTCCTTTGGAGCCTGGGATTACTCCATAAACACCACATTCAAGAGAGAAACAACCTAAAATCACCAAACCCACTAGAAGTCTTCATACAACCCTTCACCATGTCTTGTACACAAACCCAACTTTGTGAGCTTGTTGTATCAACCATGCTAGGCTAGATTTCTATTGGTATTGCTAGGGTGATGATGGAAACTTGGTATGAATTAAATAGTTTATCTTTTATATCAAGTGGTGTTCTTAATAATTCTTAGTATTCTAAACTTTTTTAATGAATTAATTAACTAATCACTTAGTCTTTAGTCTTGTGGGTGTCTTGATAGGAAGTGGAATGACTCATGAGTGTACCCATGGTGTGTAACAACCCATGCACATGTGAGCTAACCTAATCCCGCGAGTAGTGATTGGCCCATTTGTGGGTAGAAATACACACACTTTGTGGCTAAATCCTCTACTATCAAGATCTCATTTAGGGTCGGTACGGTCTTTATACTCGGTCGGTCCTGGTGATAAGCCAAGACTTGATTGTGCGACTTGGCTTCATTGTCTACGTGAAAGCTTTGGCGCAAGTCAAGGATTGATGAACCCGTGTTGAAAGAAAACGGTCTTTATTTTCTTTCATTACTATATTGCAACATAATTAGTAATAGACCACTAACTTTTGATAAATTAATTAAATCAAGTAAAGGATGCACGTGTTCTGGTTTGTCACGACTCCTTTATGATATTAAGTGGTAACTTGTTTGGTCATGCTCTGGCCACCGGCAAGTTATTCATAAAAGTTTAGAATAGTTAGATGTCTATATTGCAACATTGGGGAGTCGGTAATTCGGGGTTGGATCGACACAGTCTCGAGTCACTTTTTATTTCATTGTTGAGAGGTGAGCTACCCGGTTTGAGAGACCCTCATAAAAACCTTAGGAACACAAGTCGTTTATACAGTTATGCGAAAACAGTCACCTCTAGAGAATGTGTTAATACAACTCAAAGTTAAGCACAAGTGCGCAACATAAACACACCACTCTAATGAAAATCTACTATTAATTCACACCCTTTTCCATCTAACCCCGAAGCAACACCTTTGTTTTGCTATTGATTTCTCTCACAGTTTACATTTGTCTTCTACTTTTCTTTTTCACAATCTTAAAAGTAATTTTTAGGAAACTGAGTAGTAAATTTCGTGTCTTTTGGTTCGATACTCGGTACTTGCACATCTCTATACAACCCATGATAGGTACACTTGCCTGTAGTGTGGGGTTTAGAACATTGAGCAATTATTGTTTTAGATTATAAATTTAAAACTTGAAATTGTACCACCGTTTTCTAACTTAATTTCCTTTTCACCGAAACTTTCGGCACTTCCTTTGGGACTTAGCCACTTTTAAAGAAAAGAAGTTTAAGTTTTGTTAAAATCCCATGTCATCAAACAACCCATGCACTTATAAGCTAACCTAATCCCGCGAGTAGTGATTAGCCCATTTGTGGATAGAAATATACACACTTTGTGGCTTAATCCTCTACTATCAAAATGTCACTTAGGGTCGGTGATGTGCCGAGAAATTGACATGTTTTCCAAACATATTCTCACCTATCTTATACTCAAAGTCATGCTTTTATCTCTGTTTTGTCATGATTTATCTCTGTTAGTTGATAATTGCAGTATCAGAGGACATGAGGTGAAAAGAAGTGAAAAACGGCACTAACAGACGAAGAATTGAAGACTTTGAAGCTCTGCCAGCTACAGCACGGCCGTGCATGGTCGTGCAACTGTCCCGGGTCAACAAGTCAACATTTCCAAGTCAACAAAGGCCAAAAGTCATCTTACAGGCACAGCACGGGCATGCCACATCACTGTGCACGACCATGCTCTTTGAAACGTGTTCTCCAAGGCTTGCAACCGACTAAACTGAACAGATGGTTATTTGTACCAGCAAGCATGAGCGTGCCCACACCCATGGCACGGGCGTTCAAGACCTGCATGGGGATAATTCTTCGCGAAAGGACTCTGCAACAGTACCTGCTGTCGAGCGTGGGAGTGCCACCACCTTAAGCATGGCCGTGCTTGGTCTGATTTGCCTATAAATAGAGGCCTGCACTCCACATTTTGATCATCCCTTCCCACTTCGAAAACCAACACTTCTCCACAAAGTTTCTGCCCTCTTTGAGGATTGTAGGTGTCCTTTGGAGCATGAGATCACTCCATAAACACCACATTTAAGAGAGAAACAACCTGAAATCACCAAAACCCCTAGAAATCTTCATACAACCCTTCACCATGTCTTGTACACAAACCCAACTTTGTGAGCTTGTTGTATCAACCATGCTAGGATAGATTTTTGTTGGTGTTGCTAGGGTGATGATGGAAACTTGGTATGAATTAAATAGTTTATCTTTTATTTAAAAGTGTTATTTTTTGTTCTTAATAATGCTTTCTATTCTAAAACTTTGTTTAATGAGTTAATTAATAAATCACTTAGTCTTTAGTCTTGTGGGTGTCTTGATAGGAAATGGGAGGACTCATGAGTGTACCCATGGTGTGTAACAACCCATGCACTTGTGAGCTAACCTAATCCCGCGAGTAGTGATTGGCCCATTTGTGAGTAGAAATATACACACTTAGGGGCTGTTTGGTAGCCTCTTAATGAGGCTCTTAACCATTCAGCGCTGAATGATTCAGCAATCAGCGCGTTTGTTTCAGCTTCTGAATGGAATGGTTAAGTCTGAATCATTAAGATTTAAGATGTTGTTGAACCATTAAGCACTGAACTAGGCTGAAACTTTATGAGGCTCCCCTACCAACGTGGGACAAGAAAACTAACTATTAAGATGTCCAACTTAATGATTCAGCGCTTAACCATTCAGACCTCTTAATGATTCAGCACTTAATCAACCAAACAGCCCCTTAGTGGCTGAATCCTCTACTATCAAGATCTCATTTAGGGTCGGTACGGTCTTTATACTTGGTCCTGGAACCAAGACTTGATTGTGCGACTTGGCTTCATTGTCTATGTGAAAGCTTTGGCGCAAGTCAAGGATTAGTGAACCCGTATTGAAAGAAAACGACCTTTATTTTCTTTCATTACTATATTTCCACACAATTAGTAATAGACCACTCACTTTTTTGTAAATTGATTAAATCAAGTAGAGGATGCATGTGTTCTGGTTAGTCACGACTCCTCTATGATATTAAGTGGTAACTTTTACGGTCATGCTGCGGCCACCGACAAGTTATTCATAAAAGTTTAGAATAATTAGATGTCTATATCGCAACACTAGGGAGTGGGTAATTCGGGGATGGGTTGACACAGTCTCGAGTCACTTTCTTTTCATTGTTGAGAGGTGAGCTACCCGGTTTGGGAGACCCTCATAAAAACCTTAAGAACACAAGTCGTTTATACAGTTATGCGAAAGCAATCACATCTATAGAATGTGTTATTACAACTCAAGGTTAAGCACAAGTGCGCAACTTAAACACACCACTTTAATAAAAGTCTACTATTTATTCATACCAGGCTCCATCTGACACCGACACAACACCTTTGTTTTGTTATTGATCTCTCTCACAGTTTACATCTCTTTTCTACTTTTCTTCTTGCAATTTAAAAAAAAACTCTTTTAGTAATTTTTAGGAAGCTGAGTAGTAAAAATCGTGTCCTTGGATTCGATACTCGATACTTGAACATTTCTGTACTACTCACGATATGTACACTTGCCTGTTGTGTGGGGTTTAGAACGTTGAGCAACTATCGTTTTAGATTATAAATTTAAAACTTAAAATCGTACCACTGTTTTCCAACTTAATTTACTTTTCACCAAAGTTTCTGACACTTTGCCACTTTTAAAGAAAAGAAGTTTAAGTTTTGCTAAAACCCCACGACATCAGTCGGTACGGTCTTTATACTTGGTCCTAGTGATAAACCGAGACTTGATTATGCGAATTAACTTCATTGTCTATGTGATAGCTTTGGCGCAAGTCAAGGATTGGTGAACTCGTGTTGGAAGAAAACGGTCTTTATTTTCTTTCATTACTATATTGCCACACAATTAGTAATAGGCCAATCACTTTTTGAAAGATTAATTAATTCATGTAGGGGATGTACGTGTTTTGGTTAGTCACGACTCCTCTATGATATTACGCGGTAGCTTGTTCGGTCATGCTCCGGCCACCGACAAGTTATTTATAAAAGTTTAGAGTCCTCAGATGTCTATATCGCAACACTGGGGGTGGGTACTTCGGGGTTGGGCCGACACAGTCTCGAGTCATTTTCCCCTCATTGTTGAGAGGTGAGCTGCCCAATTTGGGAGACCCTCATAAAAATCTTAAGAACACAAATCGTTTACACAGTTATGCGATAACAGTCACCTCTAGAGAATGTGGTAATACAACTCAAAGTTAAGCAAAAGTGCGCAACATAAACACATCACTTTAACAAAAGTCTACTATTGTTTCATACCAGGCAACATTTGATCCCGAAGCAACACCTTTGTTTTGCTATTGATGTCTCTCACAGTTTACGTCTCTCTTCTACTTTTCTTCTTGCATTTTAAAAACTCTTTTAGTAATTTTTCGAAAGCTGAGTAGTAAAAATCGTGTCCTTGGATTCGATACTCGGTACTTGCACATTTCTATACTATTCACGATAGGTACACTTGCCTGTTGTGTGGGGCCTAGAACGTTGAGCAACTATCGTTTTAGATTATAAATTTAAAACTTTAAAGCGTCCCACTGTTTTCCGACTTAATTCCCTTTTCAGCAAAGTTTTTGGCACTTCCTCCGCGAACTTTCCGCTTTTAAAAGAAAAGAAGTTTAAGTCTAGTAAAACCCACGCACGACATCAATAGCTTTTGTAACTTTTTTTATCAAAGCAATTAGTATGGTTTGTGAGTTATGTATAGCTAAAAATACTGTTTGCAAGCCTGATTTACAAACAAATGAGCCATTACCATGTATCGTTCTTAGATTTACACCGTATAACGGTATATGTAGTCAACAACGGCTTTTATTTAAAAGGCGTGTAAAAAACTTTAGGGCTTAAATAATAGAATCATAAATAGTATACACCAAAGTAATCCCATCCTCGCAGACACACAAAACCAGGATGAGATCTAATCTACTAGGCCTAATGCGTATGACAAAAAACTGTCACCAACGTGCCCCGCCGCAACGCGTGGGGGACGAAATCTAGTTTTTATTTAAAATAGATTTTTGTCTCATAATTTTAAACTTATTATATTTTTTTATCAGTGGGTATAAGGCTAAACAGTGTGGTTCCCCGACCAACCCCGTCTGTCATGTCACCTCTTTAGCCTCCACCTCACCGTCTTGCAGAAGAGAGAGATAGAGAAATAGAAGAGAAACGTTCGGAGAGGACGGGGAGTTTGACCCAAAATTCCACCGAGGAGGGGGGTTCCTGACGGGGAAATGCTCCACAGTCCACATCAGCTTCCTGACCCATTCCTCGACTCCACACCCCTCAGCCTAAGGCTAAGATTAACGAAACTGATTCCATATTGTCACATTGCGTCCATAAGTGACCAAAAGATATTACATAAGTACAAACGAACCATCGAAGCAAATCTAGACTACATCTTTAAGTAGACTGTTTTCTCCACGCCCCAATATCACAATTCCATAAGCCCAAAAGTATTGATTCTCGTATTTCATCCCTCTTATTATATTTCTTAGTTTAAAAAATTAATTAAATTAGTTACTTGTACATAATTTCTTTCATATTTTATTTTAAAATATAGTTTTATGATTTAAAACCCTTCGTTACTAAGTAACTAATATATTTTAATTCTATTCGTGTAATAAACAAATTTCTAACATAAGTTTCTAACCTAGTATGAAATAAATATGTACTCATATCAATGTTTACCTAAAAATTGCTAAATATGCCATTATATACATATTAGTTTATACCCAGGGAGCGTCCCAGAATAGACAGATTCTAGTTCAAATATAACACCATCTCAATAAATCTAACAAAAAATCTAAACTCACAATCTTCCATATCTGTCAATACTTTTCTACACCTACTGTCAACCCTCAACAACCAACAAACTATAAAACTTCTAATTCAAACCATCATGAACCAAAATTGAACTTACTAGTTACAAACAATCATTTACTTATACAGCTGAATTCAAACTTATTGCTGACAAAGATCTACTCAAAGTATCAAAGTACAATAACATAATCACATCTCTCTAATCCTTCACACTTAATCACTGTATGTCCATATTATCCTAATCAGTAAGAACTCCTATATTTCCTAACCTAAAACATAATCACTAATCAGCTAAACAATCACTTAAGTAAGCTACAACTATTCAAAAACTTATCAAATCTCTCTAATCTCTCACATTCTAAAGACTCTTATAATTCCTAACATAATCAACTAAACAATTAGATTCAAACATACCTCAAGCGAATGGTTTAGCATATGCTTCCTCAAGTGTGTAGGTTTCCAAAGAGAATCTCTACATGCTCGCAAACATTCATCCTTCGACTTTTTACTAATCTTGTTCATCATCTTTATACGCTACTTTTTCTTCAAAGTCATCCTAAATTACAAACCATATTTCTATATTAATACCTAATAAATTAATCAAGTGTGCACCAATTACAAACCATGTTATACATATATAACTATTACTAAATAATCAAAACACACGTAAATTATTTTTTATAAACATCATCAAATGTGCTGCAAACAAATTAGTATAATATAATATCATCATTTGAACATGAACGGAGAGAATTCAAAAGATTACAATGTTTATAAAAAATACAACCAGAAGATGGATACACATACCTGATTTAGTTAGTAATCATAAAGATTGCATGAAAACAGAGTATTCAAGAAAGTTGACCAAAAGTCAAAACTGATAAGAAAACCTAAATCTTTATCAAAAAATTCACAACAATCAGTTCTTTAAAAATTATTAAAACATACCCATAAGAAAATAGACATAAAAAGCTCAACAAAATAAGCAAAAGCCCAAAAATTCAATCGAGGCCCCTGATACCAAATGACGCCACCCTTACTCACCCTACTTTCCTTCATAATGATCATATTCTGGAATCTTCCTATTCTAGCTTATTCTTATTTTGTAAAAGGATTTAATTCCTAAACATATGATTTAGTAATGCAAAAAAAAAAAAAACAAACAGATTTTTCATTGTATTTAAACAAAAACAATCTAAAGATCTAAAAAATTTCATCTAAAAATAGATATGAGGACGCAAAGACCTAGATCTACGTAACAATATAAAAATTAAGCAACCGTAAGCAGAAACACATTACAAATAAAACTAAAACCACTCATAAAGTATAAAAAAGACTGTGAATAATCAAATAACATCAAAATTAATAAAAACTAATATGAATACAAATAATAATAATAATAATAATACTAAAAGCGAACTTGATGGAAGAGAATCGGATGGATCGGGGGACAAGCGAAACGAAGTGTTGTTATACGAATAATTTTGGATTTTGTAGGCGGCTTGGGGAGGAGAAGGAGAAAGGAGGAGGCGGTGGTGGCAGGAGGAGAGGGAGGCGGCGACAATGGTGGTAGGAGGATAGGGAGGAGAGGATAGGGGAAGGGATGGGTTTTTAAGGTTTGGGGAAGAGAAGAACTTTATATATGTAAAAGAATTTTTTTTTTTAATTTCTACAATTTGTCACATGACACATTCAAGAGAGAGGCGTTGCACCAACGAGTGTCATGTCATCATGAGTTCTTTCCTTTGTATATAGTTATAGATTAATAGGAAGTGCCTTTGGCTTTTATGCCACCGACCCCTCTAATTTCACCAAATGACAAACTAATCCCCTATACTTTCAATACGCCCTTTTGCTTTTCTTTCATCAAATGACAAATTGACCCCCCTATACTTCAAATACGCCCTTTTGCTTTTGTATTTGCGTTTTTAACCTAAAGTTTTAACACATGGCTATTTTAGCTCATTTGCTTTGCAAACATCAAGGTTTATTCCCACAGTTTTTAAAGTTCCAACTTTACGCCTATACCATATATAATATACATTTTTAACACATTATTATCTTTAATGATTTTCGTTCCCTATTTTATTTTTAAAGGGATAATGACTTTACCCATTTCGTTTATTTACTTGAAAAAAAATGCATTTTACGTGCGAATTTTTATGTGGGTGTCGGTATAAATTCGAGTTGAGTTACGTTTAGACGATAACTTTGCTTGGGAAATGAGTCAGTGCAGGTATGATATGTTTTCGTTAGGTGTCAACTGAGTGTCGTTAAATACATTTTCATTCCACAATAGAAATTACTGTTACTATGCGTTCCGTGTGGTTTCTATGTTTTTAAAGCTATAATAAGCCATTTTTAATTACACCTGTCGGTTATTTCTCTATACACGCTTTATGATTTTTTTTAACTACAATGCTTATACAGATTGAATTGAATTGAGATGAATTCAGTATGTCAAAGCATGTGTTTTCATATACTTAGTGCATGACACAACGCATGGACTAATCCAGTCGATGTATACAATAGGCTCGCTGCGCATCACTCGCATGTCACATAACGCTTAGACAAATCTGTTTGATATTTGCAATGTACCCGCACCATAACCTGCACAGGTCTAATTACTAGTTATATCTTAAACATGTGTATCAACTATCACACGTGTTTCTTTGTGATGTTCTCGTTTTTTTTAAAAGGACCGCACACATTCTTTACTTTTACCCCATCTAAATAAATAATTAGGTTTAAACCGGTTGATATAGAATCATTACCTGGAAGAAATATTGAACCATGTGATAAAAATAGCATTTTTAAAGGGTATTTTTAAAGCGAATGAAAATACAAATAGAAAAAGATAAAGCAATGTATAGCCAAATAATAAAAAGCAAACTCAAAACCGAACAAGAATGAGCATATTATTATTACTAGCTTTTATCTCGGGAGTGTCCCGGGTTAAATAGCTAATATAACATAATAAAATATCTAATATAACAACATAATTAATGATTTGCCAATACATGATTAATGAATAATAATAATATTAATATTATTATTATTTATTTTAAACAAAATTTCTACCATAAGTTATCATATTCAAATATATAAAAAAAAAGAACCTCTGCCTATGAAGTTATGTTTATCGTTTGTGCTTTATTAGTAGAGTAAAATATATTTGAAAACAAAACCCCACAAAAATAGTTGTTTTTTTCTCCGTTTTTTATATTTTTAATTTTTGTTTTTTTCTCCGTTTTTTATATAACGCTATGGTACTCATTGGAAAGATAATAAAACGCTCGTTAATTTGGTGTAATTTTTTTCTTTAAAAAATCTCGTATATAAAAGATATTAACGTTTAAAAGTTATGGGAGGAAACATTACAGAGAAAATTTAATTTTGTTTATAAATTATTATCTTTTCCTAAAATAATTATAATATATATAGATTTATTAAAAAAATTCAAAAATTAAAAAATCCCACATGATGCCACGTGGCACATTCAAGGAGGGATTGAGGCCTCCATTGAATGCCACATCATCAAAGTTCAATTATTTTATTATAAGTTATTATAGATTATTATCATAATAATAAAATAAAACCCCTATTATATAATCACTTACTAAAATGAAATATGTCACATATTCTTATTAGGGTGGTCACATATTCTTACTAGGGTGGGGGATTGTTACCCTAAGAATATACTGGCGAAGGGGGCGTCAAGCGATACGTTAGCAGAGGGGGCTTTTCCACCAAACCCTAAAAAACACGGGTGATATGTAGGGGTATGCACGATTCGGTTGTATGATAAAACCATAATCATAGCCGAAGTGTTCGTTTTTCGGTTTTTTTCAATTTTAGTAACAGTTCGGTTATGTCTTTTCGGTTTTTGGAACATAATTACCTAAATTTTAAAAATAAAACATATAATCCATTTAAGAATCTTTCTTGTTATATATTATAATATATTTAACCTTTTGAATTATTACTGTTCACATCTATGCTATTTTTACGCTTTTTCAAAGTTTTTATTAAGACATTTCTTTTGTAGCACTTTGAAATTTAATTATTTTTATGCTAAATTTTATAATTTTTGTAAGCGTTTGGATACTTATTTTAAAAATAAAAAACATGCTAATGTTCTTAGTATAAATACTTTACATTCAATAATAAAACTAATGAATTCTAAATCAATGTATAAAAACATTAACAAAAATCTTTTTTTTTTGGGGGGGGGGGGGGTATTCGGGTCGGTTTATTTTGATTTTCAAGAAATGGATAACCGAACCTCTAATTTCGATTCGGTTTTTCAGGTTTTTTGTGCCATTCGGTTTTTTTGGTTTTCTACTCACCCTAGTGGTGGGTGGTGGAGGGGCTTTTTTTATTTTAATTTTTTCTGTAGAAAACAATCAACTAAATAAAAAAATCAAATTAAATAAAACAAAAAGGACTAATACATATTTTTTTAAATGGATTACATATTTTAATTATTATCCTACACATTGTTGTTGTATCGTGGAAGACTTCAAATGTGTTCAACCAATATGCTCGAAGGCCGTGATGCGTTGTTTATTAAAAAAAAATCCACGTTCATTTAATTGTATCGCTTCATCACTGATGTCTTGATTATTTTGGTTGTGTATCCTCCTCATAGTATTCACCAATTGCGTGTCCTTCATCCTCCAAAATCATGTTGTGTAAAATAATGCACGCGTATATCACATTTCTAGCTTTATATTTTTTCATAATCCTACACGGCATGCCTAAAATGTGACATCGTTTCTGCGAAACACCAAAAAATCTTCCAATGTCTTTTCTTGTTGCCTTTTAGGCTTTGTTAAACTTTGTTCACTTTTCATCTAACGTTGTATCGTGTGTAAATGCTTTTACAAACACAACATATTTCGGGTAAATTCCATCCTTAGATAATATTCATATTTGTACTCTACCTCGTTTACAAAAAAGAGATATTTGGTCCAACATCGTTTATATAGTCGTTGAAAATGGGTGATTGGTTAAGAATATGTAAATCGTTATTTAAAGCGGCCATACTAGAGAATTCATGTCAAAACCAATGATCTTGTGATGCAACCGCTTCAAGCATCATAGCCGGGTGCTTATAATATCCACTTGTGTGTTGGTCACGCCATGCATTTGGACAAACTTCTCACTTCCATTTCATACAATCTAGACATCATAATGGGGAAACCATGGCTATCTTAATGAAACTCCAAAATTGTTGTATGTCACTAAATCTAGGCTTTCTCAAATAATTATTTAGGTATGGTACAACATACTCACAAAAATAATGAAGACTTTCGCTTGCCACTCGTTTTGACATTTTAAATAGTCATCCATTATGTTGGAACTAGTGCCAGACGCTAATTGTCTACTCGTGGTCATGACTTTTTGCAATGTGCTAAATCTCATTTAACCACGCATAGTAGGTTTTTGTTGGAAAATTTCATATTTACTTTCTAAATCATTTGCTGTTCTTAGAAATAAACCTCGGCTTATATGAAAATGTCGCATGAAACACTATCATATTTTGGGTTGGGTGAAAAAAAATCACTTACCAATACCCATGTGCGGCGAACCAACCATGTATTATATATTTCCTCCTTTTGGGTTGTCAACTCTCGTCGTCTTCAGGGATATACTGAATGACTTTCTGACTCGATGATATTATTAGTTCCACTCCCTCATCAAATGAAGATGATAAAACAAATTTGTTAAGCGACTATGATAATGATGGAGATGATGAACTTGATGTTGCATTTTTTTTAGTAATGAGGAATTTGAGAGTGAAAAAAGGTGTTTGTATGGAGATATAGATTATAAAGTTGTGGTTTAATGGGTTTATATATCATATTTTTATTTTTTTAACTAGCCGTTGGAACGCCTCCTTTGACCACCCAATCAACCCATGCCATGTCACCACCCTCCAAGCCCCTACGCCCGTCGGGAAGCTCAACCCAAGCCCCAATTATATTTGGCGGCTCTTTCACACTTCCGATTCAAGATGACTTCTAACATCAGACCGGTCACTCCGTCATGCGGTTTTATAAGTGTCTCAACGTCTCGGTCATAAGTGTTTTTGCCTCAAAGCATCACGTTGATCCGCCATAGCCGCACGTTGATCTGCCAACAATACTATAGCTTTTTCATTTTGTTTCAATTTAATTTCCACCAATATGTTAATCTTGTATTCTTTCATTGATCTATATGCACCAAGTTCGTCAACCAAACTAGTCATGCTAGACGACTCGAGATCTTTCTTTTTGTTGGGTTTTTTGTTTTCTTGGTGGTGCATTGTCTTCGTTGAGGTCAAGGTCGTAGAGTATGTGGGTCAAATTTTGTGTAAAAAATTGAGGTGGATAACCAAATTGCGGGTATGTAAACATTTGAGGTTGCTGGTGATACCCTTGATGACTCGCGCTTATCTGCCACCACCCGTGCATCAACCGGCATCATGCACTCTTGAACCCGCGCATGCACGCTTGAACCAGAGCCTTTGGTGCCCTAACCCGCTTATCTCAATTTGGTGGATTTCTCGTTTGCGGCAACCTTTGATCTTTGAGAATTCATTTTAATTTTTTTTCTAAGTGAAAATGGTGTTGTTTTTTGAATTTTGGCAGAGAATATAAGGTAAAATGGTGAGGAAATTAAACAATTGTTGGTATTTAAATGAAATGATGGGAGATTATTTTTTCTTAAATGTCCAACCGTCATAATTTTTACTATTACATCAGACCCACCATCGGGTTCTACCACCTAGGAGCCCTAGCCAATTTGGCTTACCCAACTTGTACGCGACAGTGTAACCGATCAGGTACTAGGTACCCGATACTGCCCACCCTGAGTTACGATATGACTTATTTTAACTTGATAACTAGGATTATATTAGTTTAAATATAACATTGTTATTGTTACTTTTAGAGATAACTACATGGATAGTCCTTATGGTTTATAGAAAGTAACATCTTAGGGTAATAACTTATTTGTTTAACATGTTAAGGGTTTATGGTTTCAGTTTTGTAACATGTTATGGTAGTAAGACCAACTCCGTTAGTTTTTCTAGTTAAGTTTTGACAAAAGGACTAAAATGCCCTATAATAATTAGATATTTTTGTAATTAACTCTATTTGATTACAAGAATGGTTTTTACAATTTATTGAAATTAGAATTATCTATTAATATTATAAAAACATAAAAAATTGAACTTATAAAAATAAAATAAATTAAGTTAAATTAAATTATTATATTCTATGCGTATATGCCCAATTTGTATATGCCATCAAGCACCACACGTGGCAACAATGGGGTGGAGGCAAGAGTTGACGTGGTGCATAACGGCAGATACGAATTAGGCTTATCGACGGCGGTTTATATATGGATAAAAATATTGTTTTATAACAAAATATATATTAAAAGGTATATAGTATAATTATTTAATTTAGTATATTTTTATAATTTAAACTTTTTAAGTTTTAATAATATTGATAGATAATTCTATATATTAAAAATATAGAACACCTTGTCAAATATAGATAACTCATGACAACAATGAGATGAAAGTTGATGTTGTGCTTGATGGCATATACGAATTAGGCTTATCGGCAATGGTTTATATCGATAAAATTATTATTTTATAAAAAATATATATTAAAACGTATATAGTATAATTATTTAATTTTGTATATTTTTATAATTTATAAATTTTATGTATTAATAATATTAATAGGTAATTTTAATTTCAATAGAGTACAAAATTGTCCTTGTAATCAAATGGAGTTAATTATAAGGATATCTAGTTATTATAGGGCATTTTAGTCAGTTCATCAAAACTTAACTATAAAAATTAACGGAGTTTGTCTTAGTACCTTAACATATTACAAAACTGAAACCATAAATCTTTAACATGTTAAAAAAATAAGTTAGGTAGCGTTTGGTATGCAGGAATGGAAGGCGGAATGGAATGGAGCATTACGATGGAATGAAAGAAAATGTGTTTGGTTGGTCAAGGTAATGGAATCATCCATTACCTCCTCCATTCCATTCCCCCTAAAAACCCCAAATTCATTCCATTCATCCCTCCTGTTTTTTTTTCCATTCCATTCCCTTTGTCACCCTTCATCAGCACCAACCACCACTACCACCCATCGCCACCACCACTTGACGACACCACCGACCACCACCAACCACCGACCACCGCCACCCACCGACCACCACCGCCACTCTCCGTCACCGACCACCGCAACCCCCACCCATCGACTACCGCCATCACCAACCACCCCGCCACCCACCACCCACCACCAACCGCCACCGACCACCGCCACCCACCACGAAGCACTGATCGCCATCACCGACACTCTCCGTCACCGTCCACTACCACCACCGCCACCCACCACCAACCGCCACCTCCACCTCCGGCCACCGCCACCCACAACCAAGCACCGACTGCCACCACTGACGCTCTCCGTCACCGACCACCACCACCACCAACTGCCACCTCCACCACTTACCATCGCCACCCACCACCAAGCACCGACCACCACCACCAACATTCTCCGTCACCGACACGGACCGACCATCACCACCACCACCACCCATCGTTGTCGCCGCCATTGACCACCACCGTTGCCGCTACCACGACCGCCACCACCCACCGACCACCACCTCCGCCACCACCAACCACCGTCGCCGGCACCGACTATCAACCGCTATCGCCACCACTCACCACCGCCGGTTTATTCCTAAGTTTTTTCCTACCTACCAAACAATACAAAATAATGATTCATTCCATTCTTACGTGGTAACCAAACAAGACCATGGAATGGTAATCATCCATTTCATTCCTTTGTCCATTTCATTCCCTTGTCCATTTCATTCCCTTGTCCATTCTATTCCCTCGTCCATTCCATTACCCGTACCAAACATACCCTTAGTATTATAAGACGTTACTTTCTATAAATCATATGGAGTATCTGTGTAGTTATCTCTTACTTTTATATCATACATACATTCTTTTAGAAACATGTAAGAAGTGAAAAAATAAAATAAAATAGAATCATAAATCTTTACAACGGTCATGTTTTATATATTTCTTATGTTTGTATATATTTTTTAGAATAAATTTATTTTATTTTACTATAGAGAAAGTATACTGTACAAAGTTCCTTAATCTACAAAGTGTAGGAAGCCACCACAGATTGACACGTGTAAACCATGGTTAACTCTACCTAACTCAAACCCTGTGACTCACAATTCATGAAAGCTCGAAAGAAAAACCCATTCAATCAACTTCTGTATCATATATCACAAATCCAAATCCCAATTAAAACCTCATTGAAACCCTAGATCTGATCTAGAAAGCAAAAACAAGAGCAAAATTGAAATTACCTTTGATGCTTGAACCCTAATTGATTCAGCTTGAAGATCTGACCAATATTATCATCATCTTCGTCATCATCATCGTCGTCGTCATCATCATCATCATCATCGCCACCACCACCACTACCATGAACCAACCGTTGACACTTGACACCATAAGCAACACCATATCGGCTTACACAGGGAACTGATTATTATTGTTGTTGGTGGTGGAGAAATAGCGGGTGTTGATTGAAAAGAATGTGGTGGGGGTTTGGATGAGTGGAGGATTGGGAGGTCTGTGATGAGATTTAGAGGAGACTGTGAAGATTTGAGCGAGTGAGTTTGTGAAGCTTTGAGATGGATAGGGGTCACATTTATATGGAAAGGTGCGTTTGATTTTTGTAAAGGTGCGTTTGATAACATCCCAACTTAATCGATTTCAATTGTTGAAAATTTTTATTTCGATTGATTTTTGTTGTTACGCTTTGAAAAAAAATTAGACAGTTTTTCATAATTTACCCTTGGTTAGTTTAACCCAAGTATGATTAGGGTTTTTAATCTGCATCCAACCATCTTGTTAATCTAATGGCTGAGATTGCTTCTTACGCTTCTTACGTTAAGAAGCTTTGTACGTTATCTCCAGGGCCGGTTTTAAGGGGGTGCGGGGAGGACTCCCGGCCCGGGCCCAATTTTCAGGGGGGCACTGTGACCAGCGTCAGTGGCGAACAGTGGAATAGAATTCATTGGAAAAAATCTAAATGATCTGTACATAGTGTTGATGTTACAGGGTATAAAATGGGTTGCTTTGAGGAAGGTGATGGCATAGTGTAAATCTAGAAAATGATGGGGGTATTATAGACATTAAAATATGCAAATGTATAAAGAAAAAAAAAAGCCTACAGGGGTGTCATCCTATTTTTTTTAAGATTAACAATAACTTAAAAATAATCTCCTGTCCTCTTTTTTTAATGTAGGTTCCGATTTTTTTGCTCGCCCTAGGCTCAAAACGCTTAAGTTAAAAAAAAACTTCACGGATTGGCGATGATAGCTATCGAGAACACATTGTTGGATAAAATAAACTGTGAAGAATTGATCCATCAATTTGACATTACTTTAATCGTCGTTTAAAAATATAGTTTACATTATTTATTTTGTTAAGATATAAAAATAAGGGGCACATATTTCATGGCTCGGCCCGGGCACTTGAATTCTCAGGAACGGCCCTGGTTATCTCTCCCCTTTACTATAAACATGATGTCATAAAAAATCTGTATAATTTCTTCAAATATTAAACTTTTAATATATAAAATTTCATAACGAAATATATTAACAAAACATACAA
This sequence comes from Ambrosia artemisiifolia, assembly GCA_032199755.1. Lineage (NCBI taxonomy): Eukaryota > Viridiplantae > Streptophyta > Magnoliopsida > Asterales > Asteraceae > Ambrosia > Ambrosia artemisiifolia. The sequence goes on along the minus strand of CM063528.1, from coordinate 15,331,809 downwards.
ATTATTTTACAATGGCTTATATATTGAAGGCGTTCCTTCTTGTTTATTGATTGTTGTCAACTTAGACTAAATTAAATAAAAATAGTTACGGATACAAAAATTGGTTTAACTTCTTGCAAAAATGCAACAAGAAAAAAAGTGTCAAATAGGTTACAATAAAAAATCAACACAAAAAACACCAAAAAACGATTTTAACTTTTACTAAGATTTTTGATTTGATGTGTTTGAAGCATTTTGTTTTTCTCTTGTTTCATCAGTTGTTTGTAACGAAGTTTGGTAAAACATAACAAAAATATAGAAACAATCGTACAGAATTTTCATGAAATATTCCGTCTTATTGGTTTTTGAGACAACTAATTTATTAAGCTATAACATTGAATTGTAGGTGTAACAATGAGGATGATGGTATACTTCTATTACAATCATATCATAAAAACTATTTTGCGAAGACATGAAAATTATCTTTCAAATTCCATATACTCATATTTGAGTGTTCCTTTTGAGTTCTATTTTTTCATAGCCATTTTACTTAATTGTACGCGTAAAGATTAATTTTATAATATACAATTTAACTAGTTTTTATCCCGGGAGCGTCCCGGGGTTGAAATATCTAATATGACATAATAAAATATCTAATATGATAACACAATTAATGATTTGTTAATTTTTTTATGTATGAACGAAACCCCACAAAAAATAGTCGTTTTTTTCTCCGTTTTTTACATAGCACTATGGTACTCGTTGGAAAGATAATAAAACGCTCGTTAATTTGGTGTAATTTTTTTCTTTAAAAAATCTCGTATATAAAAGATATTAACGTTTAAAATTTATAGGGGGAAACATGAATTTTTTTCATGTATGAACGAAACCCCACAAAAAATAGTCGTTTTTTACTCCGTTTTTTACATAGCACTATGGTACTCGTTGGAAAGATAATAAAACGCTCGTTAATTTGGTGTAATTTTTTTCTTTAAAAAATCTCGTATATAAAAGATATTAACGTTTAAAATTTATAGGGGGAAACATGAATTTTTTTCATGTATGAACGAAACCCCACAAAAAATAGTCGTTTTTTTCTCCGTTTTTTACATAGCACTATGGTACTCGTTGGAAAGATAATAAAACGCTCGTTAATTTGGTGTAATTTTTTTCTTTAAAAAATCTCGTATATAAAAGATATTAACGTTTAAAATTTATAGGGGGAAACATGAGAGAGAAAAATTTTAATTTGTTTTTAATTTATTTTTTTTTTCTAAAATAACTCAATCTCTGTTTTTAATTTTTTTTTTCTAAAATAACTCAATCTCTTTTGTTTTTTGATTACCTAATTATCTCTCAACACATAATGCCACATGGATCCTACATGGCATCTCAAGGGGGAGAATGGCCAATGGCCTCATTGAATGCCATGTAGGATATATCCCTTTGGAATATTATAATATATATAGATAAGATTTGAATTTCACTTATATTAATATATTATTTAAATATTTCAACAATAGTTAAATATGTTGATGAGGAACTAAGTCATGAGTTTAGAAGAACATTGATGATGGACCAAGTCATGAGTTTAGAAAACACATTGATGGGGGACTAACCGACTAAGTCATTAGTTTAGGGGGACGGGGCGCTACCAGAATTGGTCACGGGTACCCCACTATCAGCACGGTAACACCGCCGCCACCCATGTTGGAATAAACTTTCACACGATTTTATTATTTTTTTATTCCTCTCTCTCTATATATATATATTATTTTAATCTCCTCTCTCTCTCTCTCTCTCTCTCTCTCTCTCTCTCTCTCTCTCTCTCTCTCTCTCTGTGTTCTATTTTGGTTACAGGTTGCCTGCTATTTTTTTTTTATTTTTTTACTTTTTTTACAAGAGTGGGTTTGTGAAGAAGGAGATAGATATAGAAGTATATGTATATGTTTACAAATGTGTGGGAAGATGTATTTATTAAATTGTTTTGTGGTACAAGTTGTACAGTACAAGTTAAAAAGTCTCGCCTGTTTTTTTTATGTAAATTGTTATGTGGTCTTTTAAGCTTTTTTTTTTTGAATTACATAAAAAAATATAATTATTATTTTTTGAAAGGTAAAAAAATAATAATTATTAACCATACTTTTATGTGTGAAAATTATTATTATTATTTATGAAAATAATTTGATAGTTAGGTAAAAAATCAGTGGAGTGTTGCCTTTAAAAAAGTGTTTCAGTGAAATGATGTGACAGTGCAGGATTGGTAGAAATCAGTGAACTGAAAACACCTTCAGTGAAGCGTCCCTTGTGCCCTTATAATCATTGGTTAGATTTTACAACTCAATAAAACATTTGACCATGTACTTCATAATTTGTTATTATTTTTTGGGTCTTGCTATTTGGACACCCCAAAAAGCTTATTTGGACGCCCTACATATGCCTCGTATAGCTCTATACGAGGCATATGCACTTTATTGTCCCCCATTCAGACAACAGTCTGACCAAAAAAGGTACCCCATATGCTTCGTATAGAGCTATACGATGCATATAGGGTTCACGTGTGCATTTAATGTCAACTCGGCACAGAATTAAAGGACCAATCATTGATCCCATATCCCTCGTATTGCTCTATACGATAAATATTTGTACGATGTCCGGTACGATGTAACATAAAGTAAATGTCAGGGTACCCTATACGACCCATATAGATCTATACGATGCATATTTAACCAAAGTTGATTATTTCCTTCTTTTCTTCTTCTTTCCTTCGTTTCTTCTTCATTTTTTGTTAATCAATTTTTTCTTCATCTATTTTTTTCTTCTTCTTTCAAATTTAACAAGGTTTAACAAATTCTAATATTTTGTATCTCCAAAATGTCATGGTGGGCTAATATCTTCGATGAATCCGGTATTCCTGATTCTCAAGCATCAGTTATTCCTCATTCTCAAGAGGTTGTGTCTGGTGACCAAAAACCATTGTTGCCAGACCTGAACGAGCCGTGCCATGAACCCAATGTTGAACATTCATACGTAAATGTTGAACATTCATACGTTGGGGAAACCTACCAGCACTACGAGCACGGTGGTGAGTATGCGTACGTACCGCAATACTCTTCGTACGACCAGAGACACAACCCGGAAGTTCCAGAAGAGCAACCCCACCACTCGCATGTTTCAGAAGAGCAACCACAGTGGCCACATGTTTCGTATGACACTGAAGAGGATTTCGTTTCGCGAAAAGATTTGGTTACGTGGGTTAAGAAAAGGGGAAAAGATAACGGTTACGTCATCGTGACCCGACGATCCAAAAAAGCTGGTGATTTGGATGTGAAGGTTTGGCTAGTGTGCAACCGAGGTCGCGAGCACAAAAGTGTAGCCACCGAGAGGAGAACGGGTAGCCAAAGAAATAGTTGTCCATTTGAAGTGGTCGGGTTATATGATGGGAAACGTCACGCATGGAGGGTACAGGTGAGGAATGCCGAACATAACCATGGTCCTGCTGAATATCTGCAAGGCCACGCGTATGCAAGAAGACTTTCTCCCGAAGAATTAAATTTGATGGAGAAGCTATTGGGTCAGGAGATGGATCCGCGTAAAATCTGGAAAACCTTAAAGGGACACTACCCGGAGAGCATGTGTGTTATGAAAGATATACACAATGCTATTCAAAAGATTAATGTTGTAAAGAAGCAAGGTGGATCACCCATGCAGGAACTCGAAAACTTGCTGTTTCAGAAAAAATACACGTATTACACTCGGGAGGATCCTTTAAAAAATACAATTGAGGACATTTTTTTTGTGCATCCGTTATCTTTCAAAATGTGGCGGGCGTTCCCGCATGTATTGTTGATCGACGCGACCTACAAGACCAACATGTACCGTTTACCGTTAGTGCAAGTTGTCGGTATGACGTCCACAAACCAGTCATTTTGTGCCGCTAATGCAATTGTTTATGCGGAACGTGAAGAAAACTTCATATGGGTCCTTGAGCATCTGAAGTCTATGTTGGAAGAATGTATGGAGCCGCGTGTTATTATGACTGACAGAGACCGGGCGCTTATGAACGCGTGTGACAAAGTTTTCCCAAACGCTAACAAATATCTTTGTAGGTATCACATCTATCAGAATATTTCAAAACACTGCAAGAAATCATTTACACACCCTGATTGGGAGGAATTTACACGTTCATGGTCTGGGTTATGCGAGTCTCCCACACCTGAAATATACACATATAACGTCAACAACATGTATCGAGCACTCATGAAACAGGGAAGGAAGCGTAAGTTTTTACCATTTGTTTATTTATTATTTATTAAACAAATAACTTTTAATTCTAATTATTATATATTTTTAGATGCTTTTGATTATTTGTTTAATGAATGGTTGGACCAATACCATGAGAAATTTGTAAGTGCCTGGACTAATAGAACAATAAATTTTCACCAAACTACAATAAATAGAGTAGAGAGCCAACATGCTGAGTTAGAGAGATATCTTCCAAGCACGAACTGTAGCTTGACAAAAATAGTAGGGTATGTCGATGATGTTGTAGTAAAGCAAGAAGACCATATAAAGAAATGTTTTGAAGAAAGCAGAAACAAAACAATGAACAGCCATAAGCGACTACCTTTCCTTGACGAGCTACGCCTTAATGTTTCCATCCATGCTCTTAACCTCATTGAAAACGAGTTTTATCGGTTACAAACATTGAGGTCATTTGATTCAACTTGTGGTTGCCAACTTTACACGAGTTGTGGGTTAGTATGCGCATGTCGCCTCGAAAGATATATAAATAAAGGTATATCTGCTAATCATTTTTACTTATTGGGTGCATACAAATAAATTTAAATTTTTGACATAGCCTTGTTTAATCATTTTTAACAGATCAAAAGATTCCGCTCGACTCAATAGACCAATTCTGGCGGAAGCTTGATTTTAGACCAGCAAAGATAAAAAATGAAGAAATTAACCTGGATGAACGATTAAATGATGTAAAAAAGACAATGATGTCTCAACCCCCACAGGTGAAAAAAAGCATGTTGGCAAAGATTATGACGGTCTTGAACCCTCTAAAAAGTAACAAAAAGCCCCCGATTGTACAACAAAATACTCGTGGCCGGCCAACATTGAAGGTTCAAGAACAAAGGAGGAAGAAACAAGAAAAAGATAAAGCTCACAGTGTTGGAGACGCCTCAGTTGCATTATCGGAAAGCACTAGGTATCGTGTTACGGGCATGATTATTATTATTATTATTATTATTATAATTATTATTATTATTATTATAATAATAATTATTATTGTTATAATTATTATTATTATTATTATTATAATAATTATTATTGTTATAATTATTATTATTATTATTATAATTATTATTATTATTATTGATTAATTTTAGGCCTTAATTTTATTATTGATTAATTTTATCATTCAGGTACGTTCCTTCACGACACAGCTCCTACGTTCCGTCCTCAGCGGCCAATTTGATCAAGCCCGACACAGCTCCCGCGTTCCGTCCTCAGCGGGCCATTTTGATCAAGCCCGAGGCAGCTCATATGTATCGTCACAGGAATCTAAAGAAACAGGTTCCATTGTAAAATCCCAGAAGTCCGCAAATCGACGCGGTAAAAAACCAGAGTCACCTGTTGATCATGGATTTCCCAACCTCAAAGAACCTGAATCAATCAAGCTTGTCAGTACATATAAGGAACATATTCCAAAAAATTTTCACCCACATATATCCCGGCTAAAGGATGTCAAGCCTGATGGTCATTGTGGGTATAGAGCAATAGCTGTGGGTTTAGGGATGGATCAAAACCAGTATATGTTTGTTCGGGAACTAATTAGAGGTGAACTTATGAACCATAGAGAGATTTGGACAGAGATTTTTGACAGATTCTTTACGCCTGGGGAATATGAGCGACAACTGCAAAGAACAACCTTTGAGGGGGTAGGAAGAGCACCCGAATGGCATTGGATGGAGATGCCTCATGCAGGACTCCTAATTTCTAACGCATTGGGAGTTATTGTCCACCTGTTAAGCGCTGAACAAAGTCAGACTTTTTTCCCATTATTGGTTGGTCCAAGTCAAGTGAGGGGCCCTCGTCAATTTATAACAATTGTATTTAACGGAAGCCATTTTATCCACGCAGTACTATCAGGAGACTATCCCATGCCAGCACCAAACACCATGTGGCGTTATTGCCGATGTGACACAGCGCAGGAATGGGAAGAAATGTACAACGAACAGATTGAGTGGTATAAAGCACTTAGAGCTAATAATCGGGAGAATCCTTCAATTGAGGATGTTGGTTAATCTTTGCCTTTAATCTTCGAATAAATGTAAATAAATAAAATTACTTTTTTGTGAATTTTATGGATTTTATTAGTTAAAATTACTATTTTTGTGAACTTTATGAAATTAATTTAAATTTCTAGAAATATTATTTGAGTAAATAAAATTAATTTTTTGTGAATTTTATTGTTTTTATTATTTATTTTTTGTGAATTTTATTGTTTTTATTAGTTCATTTACATTTTTTAAATGAAATTTTTTAGTTTAAAAAAAATGCTGATATGCCTCGTATTGGGCTATATTGGCCATACATCAGTCAGCTTTTAGACTGATATGGGGCTTCAACCCAATACGAGTCCTTTTTAATTCCCTCGTATAGGGTTTTAGGGTCATCGTATAGAGCTATACGACCCATATACACTTTAATATCTCATCAGATCCAGCTGTCTTCCACTTGACTGTTGATTAGACCGTCGTATTACTCGTATAGAGCAATACGATCCATACTTCTGGTCATATAACCAACAATACGTTGGCTCTTGGTCTCATACGAGTCAACGCAAACAAACAAAACCTCTCTTTTCACAGATCGTACCCACCGAGTCCAACACACCCAAGTCAATCGGAGGTGACCCAACCCGATTCAAACACACCCGATTCATCTATAATCGATTAAGGTATGATTTTTTTTGATCTTTTCATCATTGTTAGGATAGATTGTTGTTGTTGATTGTTCATGTTCTTCGTTTTTCTTGTTTTTTTCTTTTTTTTTAAGTCCGATTGTTTTTAATATTTTATAGGATAGATTGTTGTTGATTAGGTTAGATTGTTGTTGATTATTGTTGTTGATTATTGTTATCCGAATAATAATAATATTATTATTGTTATTGTTGTTGTTGTTGTTGATTGTTGTTGTTGATTGTTGTTGTTGTTGTTTTTGTTTTTGTTTTTTTTTTCTGTTTTTCTTTTTGTTGTTGTTGTTTTTGTTTTTTCTGTTTTTGTTTTTGTTTTTGTTTTTGTTTTTGTTTTGTTTTTTCTGTTTTTGTTTTTGTTGTTGTTGTTGTTGTTTTTGTTGTTGTTGTTGTTTTTGTTTTTTCTGTTTTTGTTTTTGTTGTTTTTGTTTTTGTTGTTTTTGTTTTTGTTGTTTTTGTTGTTGTTGTTTTTATTTATATTATTAATTATTATTGTTTTTTTTTAGGAATGGCGATTGAAATTGAAGATGATGATGATCCACCGGATCCAGCAACCAAAGATTTAAAGACTTTTATTTTTAGCGGAAAACGGAGTGCAGGCAGGGGATCCTTTGTCCGTTGGGCTGTATCAACAGATGGACGCCATCAACACTGTTGCAGATGATGACGGTCGTCGGGATGCAGGCCGGGGATCCTTTGTCTATTGGAGATGAACCTGGATGGGGCGCTCTTGTTAGTTAAACCAACACTAACAAGAACTCCGGATCAGGTTCAAATTTTGTATGTAGCGGTCACTACAGATGAACCTGGATGGGGCTAGGTTCAAATGTAGCGGCACTACAGATGAACCTGGATGGGGCCAGGTTCAAATCTTAGTTATAAACGCAAAACCGCAACGTCGGTAATTTTGTATGTAGAACCGCCTCCTATGTGTTATAAATAGGAGGTTGGTCTTAGTTATTAAGGTACACCGCAACGTCGGTAATTTTGTATGTAGAACCGCCTCCTATGTGTTATAAAACTTATTTTACTTTTGGTTATTTACGTTTATGTTGTTTACTTAACCTTTCGAAAACACCGAAATGCATCGATTAACGAAATAAACCACTTCAGATATAAACAGATCAACCTCGGTAAAAATTTAAAATTTATCGACCGGACTGGAAAACAACGGTCAATCGATTTATGAAATAAAACACGTTTCGAAAACACCGAAATACAACGATTAATCGATTAACAAAATAAAACACTTTTCATATAAACGGATCAAACTCGGCAAAAAACAAAGCATACATCCCTAAAACCTAACAAAATGAGCTAACCAAAACAAAAAAAACCGAACACGCATCGTATCGGTTAGAAAATCGTAAAAATTTAATCAAATATGATTGAGAAAAATAAAACTAATTTTTTGTAATTTTTTTATTTTTTTTTTAAGTTTGTTTATTATATTTAATATTTTATAAAAGAAAAAAAAAACTTGATATTGATCGTATAGTTCAATATGAGGCACATAGCAGGCCTAGTATTGGTTACAAACCTAGTATCAACCCAATACTAGGCTTGTTATATGCCTCATATTGGGCTATATGAGGAGTATTTTATTTTATTTTTTTAATTTTTTTTAATTTTGTTTATTACAATTAATATTCGTGAATATTTTATAAAAGAAAAAAAAAACTTGATATTGATCGTATAGTTCAATATGAGGCACATAGCAGGCCTAGTATTGGTTACAAACCTAGTATCAACCCAATACTAGGCTTGTTATATGCCTCATATTGGGCTATATGTGGAATATTTTTTTTTTTAATTTTGTTTATTATAATTAATATTCGTGAATATTTTATAAAAGAAAAAAAAAAAAAAAACTTGATATTGATCGTATAGCCCAATATGAGGCACATAGCAGGCCTAGTATTGGGTTGATACTAGGTTTGTAACCAATACTAGGCCTGCTATGTGCCTCATATTGGGCTATACGATCAATATCAATTCTTTTTTTTTTCTTTTATAAAATATTAAATATAATAAACAAACTTAAAAAAAAATAAAAAAATTACAAAAAATTAGTTTTATTTTTCTCAATCATATTTGATTAAATTTTTTCGATTTTCTAACCGATACGATGCGTGTTCGGTTTTTTTTGTTTAGGTTAGCTCATTTTGTTAGGTTTTAGGGATGTTTGCTTTGTTTTTGCCGAGTTTGATCCGTTTATATGAAAAGTGTTTTATTTTGTTAATCGATTAATCGTTGTATTTCGGTGTTTTCGAAACGTGTTTTATTTCATAAATCGATTGACCGTTGTTTTCCAGTCCGGTCGATAAATTTTAAATTTTTACCGAGGTTGATCCGTTTATATCTGAAGTGGTTTATTTCGTTAATCGATGAATTTCGGTGTTTTCGAAAGGTGTTGTATTTTCATAAATCGATTCAACAATGCATTTCGGTTTTGTTTTCTTATTTTGTTTGGTTAAAAGTTAAAAAAAAAATTAAGTACTTATCGTATAGCCCAATATGAGGCATACAACAAGCCTAGTATTGAGTCTTATACTAGGCTTGTAAGGGGTACTGGACCTTTATATGGTTCGTATAGATCTATACGAATCATATCAAGACCCATATCACACCCTATACGCTGGTCAGATCATTATACGAACCACACAAACACACACTCAAAACACACACACAAGATCAAAACACACACTCAAACACACACACTCCATTCATCGAAACACACACTGTGGTCAGATCTTGCTTCGATTAAGGTACGTTTTCTTTCTTTTTTTTCATACAATCGGTTAGATTAGTTGATTGATAGATTTAGGTTAGATCTAGGTTTGATTTTGGGGCTTAATTGGGGGTTCAGACCTGGGTTTGATGATGAACGATGAATGAATATGCCTCATACAGCTCTATACGAGGCATATTCATTCATGGAACTTGAATTTGGGGCTGATTTCGATGATCAGATCTGGGTTGGTGTGTTGAAGATGAATGAATATGCCTCATACATGGCAATACGAGGCATATTCATTCATATATTTTTTTTAAATTTTATTAATCTTTTAAATTAATAATAATAATAGGCTAATAATAATAATAATAAGTTATATGCAGATTTTTTATTTAAAATATTTTTTTTTTAAAATAACATTATTTTTTAAAAATAACATAAATTTTTATTAAAATAATTTAATTTAAAATAATAATATAAATTTCTTTAAAATAACATTATTTTAAAATAACATATGTTTAATATTTTTTTTTAAATAACGTAGTATGGCGGATTTATTTGGTGACGGGGATGCGGACTTTGACATGGGGGAGGAGGGAGGGGTAGCGGGACCACCACCAACACCACCACCACGAGTACAGGTTGACCCACTTTTGGGTCACCCGTACTTGGACTTTCCTGCTGACGGCAAGGCGTGGCGCCGCTGTCGGAAGCTTAGGAGGATGCAGGTATTATTATTATTATTATTATTATTATTGTTGTTGTTGTTGTTGTTGTTGTTGTTGTTGTTGTTGTTGTTATTACCATAATGCAGGTCGCGGCTCACAAGGCCGTTTCTTATACTGCGTTGGAGGAGTTTGGTGAGCTGGCACGGGCACGTGCTATCATCGGCACTGATACGCCCTGGAGTCGTCTGTTTGATAGTGCACTTACGGAGACATATCGGGAGTTGACCGTGGAGTTCCTGTCTTCATTTACTTTCACCGCCCAACCAGCAGATCGACCGGAGGAGGACGATGATTCTGCGGATCCTTTCTACGAGATCACCTTCCGTCTTGCCCAGCAGACGTTTCAGATGTCCTTACGCGAGTTCGCGTGGCGGTTGGGGTTTTACACGCAGCCTGAGACGGCTACCGCGTTATATCTAGACGGTATACGCGCGGCGTCTAGGCCTACGTTGCTTGGGTTTTGGGCGGTCGTAGCTCCTGGTCACCGGTTTCAGAAGGATAAGGGCAGGGTGACCGCCATTCGTGACCCCCTTCACCGATATATGCACCGGTTGATCGCTACGTCGATCCAGCCACGCCATAACTCTCGCGAGTGGTGCACGAGGACAGACCTCTTTTACCTTTACTGTCTATTATATCGGAGGCCGTGCGCGCTCGCACGTTGTATGACGGATTGGTTTGCATCCGCATACCACCGTCAGTCGCGGGGAGAGTTATACGGCGGTGCGTATGTCACCGTCCTCGCCCGTCAGTTAGGGCTTCTACCCGAGGGTAACCCCCACTTGGGACCTCCGCTCCAGCCATCCCGGTTAGATCGTAGGACGATTATTGGCATGCGCGTTACGCGCAAGTTCGCTGGGATGGGTCGGCGTTTTAAGAATGCCGAGGGACAGCTTTTTGAGCCGGTGGAGTTACCGGAGGTCATCCCACCTTATCCTTGGGATGTTGAGGAGGATATGTTGGAGGACGTGGATGGGCCGTTTGAGGTTGACCTGGAGCCAGAGGTAGAGGATGAGGCACCGCCTCCAGAGCCGCCTCAGTACCCAGCTCACGTTTACCGGGGTGTCCCTCGTGACGTTGTAGACAGGATGCGCCGTATGGAGGGCAGTATTCGGGATCTGCGGCGTGGTCAAGAGACTATTCTTGACTGGATTAGGTGGATTGCTGATTCGGAGGCGGAGAGGAGACAGCAAGCAGGATTACCAGAGAAACCGCCACCAGCGCCACGTGCGGCACCCGGCCCAGATCAGTAGTTTTTTATGTTTGTATTTAGTACTATTATGACTTCTTTTTTTTTATGTTTGTATTCAGTACTATTATGACTTCTTTTGTATGAACTTGTTGGTTGATATGTTTGTGATATTTATTTACTGGAGTTAATGGTTCTTGATCTGTTATTCGGTTACAATCAGTTTCAGTTATTTATGTTTGTGATGTAAATTTGTGTTTGTGTTGTATATACATTTGTTAAAAATCAAAACTATTTAAAGAAATGGAAACAAATATTTAAAAAACAAAATCAACTGTTTAATATTAACACGAGTCCGTTCAACTTCAAAAAGTATACGTAATATATTCAGACTGTTATTGACGTATTGAGAGGAGTCCGTTCAACTTCAAAAACTATACGTATTATATTCAGACTGTTATTGACGTATTGAGAAGAGTCCGTTCAACTTCAAAAAATTATACGTAATATATTCAGACTGTCATTGACGTATTAACACGAGTCCGTTCAACTTCAAAAAGTATACGTAATATATTCAGACTGTTATTGACGTATTGAGAGGAGTCCGTTCAACTTCAAAAAATTATACGTATTATATTCAGACTGTTATTGACGTATTGAGAAGAGTCCGTTCAACTTCAAAAAATTATACGTAATATATTCAGACTGTCATTGACGTATTGAGAGGAGTCCGTTCAACTTCAAAAAATTATACGTAATATATTCAGACTGTTATTGACGTACTGAGAAGAGTCCGTTCAACTTCAAAAACTATACGTAATATATTCAGACTGTCATTGACGTATTGAGAGGAGTCCGTTCAACTTCAAAAAATTATACGTAATATATTCAGACTGTTATTGACGTATTGAGAAGAGTCCGTTCAACTTCAAAAACTATACGTAATATATTCAGACTGTTATTGACGTATTGAGATGAGTCCGTTCAACATAAAAAAATATACGTAATTTATTCAGACTGTTATTGATGTATTGAGACGAGTCCGTTCAACTTCAAAAAGTATATGTAATAATAGTTCGTTCAACTTCCAAAAGTATACGTAATAAATTCAGACTGTTATTGACGTATTGAGAAGAGTCCGTTCAACTTCCAAAAGTATACGTAATAAATTCAGACTTTTATTACGTAATTTATTCAGACTGTTATTGACGTATTGAGACGAGTCCGTTCAACTTCAAAAAGTATATGTAATAATATTGTAAGTACTCCTCGTATTGCACTCGTAAAAAAAAATAAAAAAAGTATATGTAATAATATTGTAAGTAATATTCGTATTGCATTCGTTAAAAAAAAATAGAAAAAGGCAATCCACATGGTAGACCAAACCCTAAGTTTCAAAAATTAAAAATGTAAACCCTATATTCTTCGTATTGAGCTATACGGGTCATATAAGGTACCAACTTGCAGACCAATCATTGCCTTGAAGTCAGTAATCAGCTTTTTGTCCTTTATATGCCTCGTATAGCCCTATACGAGGCATATATAGGGCGTCCAAATAGATATTAAGGGTGTCCAAATAGACAGAGCCTATTTTTTTTCTTTTCTCTTTTAATCCTTATACTATTTATCTTTTACAAATTTATTATAAAGCATTTTTTGTTCTTAACACTAAGACTTTTTCTATTTCAACTTTGGTCCCACTATATTTTTCCTCTTATATAAATTTGTAGTTTTGCATTTTATTCTAAATTTTGTGAGTTAAGACGTTGCGACGTACGTGTGTGGTTCAACATATTTACGTTTTTCTTTTTGCGGTTTAACGGCTCCATCGCAACGCACGGGTCCTATGTCAACTTAGTATTCTTTTCTACTACGTTTTGGTCTAATATTTACAAGTTATTTCGCCGCAAAGCCTGTGCAGGATTTAACGTTTTTTACGTTTACTTTTTGTTTGATAATACAATCCTGTCACAAAACACAAATACTAAACACTAGTTATTATTTCAAATATTATAGTTACATTAATACTATCTACAAGACTACAAATCAATTATTATGAATCTTAATATCATGTTAGTTTTATTCATATATTGCACTTTTCTTACTGTTACCATTATTAGTAATAAAAATTCAGAACTTATATTTGAGTTATTGATGATTAAAAACATATTCTAACATGTTATTATGATATTACTCTAAATATCCACTCTATTTGTGCATTTAGTAATTTTATTTTAAATGCAGAGAAATATGTTTAGTCATAGTTTAGAAATTTTAATAAAGTTTTTCAATTTGGGTTTTAAATTATTTTGACCAAAAAGCCATCCTAATCTAAACATAAAACCAATTATCATATGGCTGGCAATTTCAGACACGAACATGAATATCCGACACGAACCTACATGATTTTAACAGGTACAGGTATGACCTTAACAGGTTTCGTGTCCTAAACAGGTAGACACGAAATATTTTTTTTTTTTTTGATCGGCTAAGGACATCACCTCGGTACGCCGTTTCGAATCCCCTTTTCCGCATCGTCCCTGAGGGCATAAGCCCTTTCAACGTCAAGGAGTGCATTTTTGCTGGCCCTAGGATTCGAACCGTGTACCTCTCCCGGGCGGGAACCTCCATAAAGAGTAAACCCTCCCACCTCTCCTCAACTGGGCTAGGGGCTGTTAATTTTCGTGTCTAAACAGGTTAAATACTTATTTACCTGTTTAGTACCCGTTAAGACATGTTAAAGATTTTTTTAAAAAAATATAGGTTATGGGAGTGGAGTATTGGAGTATTGGAGTTATACGTTTTTACTAGATGGAATTCTACCTTTTTAGTGCTTATAGGTACCCATTTAAAGTGTTGGATTCGAAAAACATGTCGTGTATTATCATATTAACCTGGTGTAAACAGGTATTACCGTGTCTTATCGTGTTAACTTGGTATAAACAGGTATTATCGTGTCTTATCGTGTAAGCCAGGTATAAACAGGTTCGTGTTCGGGTATCGAAAAAATGACACGATAAGTTATCGTGTCGTGTTCGTATATACATGATTCGTGTCCGTGTTTTAACAGGTCGGGTATACACGATTTGCCAGCCCTAAATTATCATAACAAAAATCTGTTTTCACATGAGATATAAGAATATTGATACAAGTAAATTATATGAAGTTACAATCATTTTCCAAACATAATTTTCTTATAAAAATCAAAAGCGGGCTTTTTGGTAGCCTCTTAATGATTTCATTAAGAGACACCACTTAATGTTTATAACCTTTTAATGGTTAATGTTAAAAACATCTTGTCGGGTTGGACCGTGTCTAGTATTCCAAATCTTTTCCGAGTCCAAATCTAGGTAGAGAAACCCATTAGAAAGTTTATATCTGAAGTCCCGTTAATACTTTAACAATGTGAACAGTGGCGGATCTAGAAACATTTTTCAGTAGTAACGTTTTTCATTTTTTTCATTTTAGTAGCAACATTTTTCAAATTTCGTAAAAAAACCAAAATTTCCACTAATTTTTCACTACGCGCGCGAAGTTGAGCCGCAATGTCCGCACCCCCTGGTTGTAAGCTGGATCCGCCCCTGAATGTGAACACAATATATAATATATATCCACATATGATATTAAGAGAAGCTATCCGTTGTGGAATTCAAACCTTGGGTATGTTTGGTAAAACTAGCTGGTGGCTGGTAGCTGTAAGCTGGAAGCTGGTAGCTGCAAGCTGGTAGCTGGAAGCTTTTTAAATATATTTTGGTGTTTGGCAGAGTGGCTGGAGCTTTTAATAAAATGTATAAAATGACCAAAATGGGCATAATTAAAAGCTTGTAAGGAAAGTTTTTATTTTATACTTAAAATAGAATGGGTATTTGTGTCATTTACTCATTAAAAGCTTGTAGCTAGTATGAGCTTTTTCTTAAACGCTAGTACTAGTAGCTTTTTACTGTAGAGCTTTTTCTCCAACCTAAAAGCTTCCAGCTCCTTCAACCAAACAAGGCTTTTTATTGAGTATGAGCTTTTTCTTAAAAGCTTGAAGCTTGAAGCTCCTAAAGCTCTTAAAAGCTCCTTGCCAAACATACCCCTTATATCAATTAACTAAAAGTTGTTTATATGTAGCATAGAGAGAAACGGGTGAGGTTAGTGTATAAAACTTATATTTTGTAAGAAGTATGAGAATGATTTAAAATTGATATACATGCATCATTTTTTGACTTAGTCGTGATGTTTTAGATTGTTTAACCTAAAATAATACCAAATATAACAATTAAAAAACATAAAGCAATTTTTTAGGCTTAATACTTAAATACCATGTCAAGAACATATGTTTTAAATTGTTGTGTTTGGTGTTTTCTAGCAAAAACAACCCAAATATCATACCTAAATCCAAACATGATGCCTACATATTAATTTTTAATCATTCACACACATCTTACGAAATATGACATTTGTATTGGAATTTTTACCTAAACAATTACCAATATATTAGTACCTTTATAAATTTTTACTTCCTTTGTTTCTATATTTATTATGAATTAAAGTGATATAAGAAATGATAGTATATTATTTTGTCTTTTTCCTTGATATGTGATTTTGGATTATAGGATAGGGGTTATTCCGTCATTTTCAAAGTATTAAATTGGAGTGTTGGGTCCAACAAAGGTGACGTGCAGCCCACAATGATGTTTTGGAAGCTTGTTACTTGCAATAACCTCGGCTATATCATATTTTTTGTATATTACATACACCGTTTTTAGTCTTTGGATTATACATTAACAATTTTACTTTTATTATAACTAGCGTTTTAACCAGCCGCGTGTTGTGCCAACGTCGAAACTCAAAGCAACTCGAATTTTTATGGTTAAAACTTTAATGAATGGCATCTAAACCCTAAAAACTAAACTCCAAATCTTAAACCCTAATAAACATAAAAAAACCAAATAGCCCGGGCGTCTAAACTAAATCCTAACCCTAAACCATAATAGTACGGCAACATCTAAACCTTAAACCCTAAACCGTTAAAAAAACGTTAAAAATGAATTAAAAAAAACAAAAGCCTAAACCCTTAAAAAATCGTAAAAAAAGAAAAAAACGGCCCCACGTGGACCAATAACTCTGTTCAACGTGGCACCTAGTAAGTGAAATGAACGCTATTCATCAAAGTTTAGAGACTAATACATTGTAAATGTAAATATTGTAATGTAATGTAACTCTAATATGTTGCATTTATCTAACACACGTATTATGTGATTCTTACGATTTATGCTTGATACAATATTTAAGGAACTGTTAGTTTTTTTTTTTGGAAGGTGTACTTCAGCGGTAAACCCAATCGACAGACAACCCCTTGACCCGAGTTCGAATTACTACCCACGCACCGGTGTCCACTTTGAAGTTATCTCAAACCGTTACTGGGAATTTTTTCGTGGTGTGCAGGATTTGAACTCAAGACTAAGCCCGGGCGGGAACCCTTTGAAGAGGTAAACCCTCCCACCTCTCCCCTATTTTATTCTTAAGTATTTTTAATTATTTTAATTATTTTAATTATTTCTTCCTTTTATCCATTTCGTACTAAAAGAATCAAAGAAATTTAGATTTAAATATAAATGATTTTCGTTTTTGTAGCTAACACTCTTTCTTTATAGATAAAACACATAAATAATTTAGTTTAACAGAATATTTAAAAGTGTAAATAAGAGTTCTCATTAGTCATTAGAGATGGCAAAACAAGGTGCAACACAATAAATGGTTTTAAAGCGATTGCTCAAGACAAAATGGGTCGGACCCTTCAACACTTATTCTTTAATATCCAAAAAAGTTTAGAGACCAGTGTATCAAAAATGGCTAAAAACTTATTTTAATAGACTTTGAAATAACGTTTAACTGTTTTTCATTAGTATTTTTTAAATTAACATATATGTTTGACTAGATTATACCCCGGGAACGTCCCGGGGTTGAGAAATCTAATATGACATATTAATTTTACATATGAAGTAGAATGATTCGCTTTACAGTTACATGCAAGAAAGCTTCGGGTAACACCTAACCTAAAACAATTAAAAATGTATCTCTAATGTTAACGTCTAACCTTATACAATGTATAGCTCTAATATTAATATCTAACCTAAAACAATGTATAACTCTGAACAAAACCCCACAAAAAAATAGTCGTTTTTTTTCTCCGTTTTTTATATATAGCACTATGGTACACGTTGGAAAGATAATAAAACGCTCGTTAATTTAATGTAATTTTTTTCTTTAAAAAAATCTCTTATACAAAATATATTAACGTTTAAAAGTTATGGGAGGAAACATAATAGAGAAAAATCCAATTTTATTTTTAAATATTTTTTTCCTAAAATATCTCAATGCCACATGGGATGACACATGACACACTCAAGAAGGAGAATGCCTCTTTAAGTGCCATGTCATTAAAATGGCTTTGGTTTATTATATGTATAGATAGATTCGTGCTCACTATAACCACGTAAATGGATCTCAGGACACATATATGTAAATAAAAATCAAAGGGAATAAATCCTCATTTTATAATGTATTTTTATAACTAGTAAAGTAATGTATAGAAAGGTTGCGCCGTCTTCGAAAATATTAAAAAAATTTGGACCTTAGGCGAAAAAAATTTTTGACCCAAAATTTTGTAAAGAGATGAATTTAAAAAAAATGAATATGGTGTTAGAGTCAAGACTTGAACTTGAGACCTCTACATTAAATTTGCATGGTTTTTCCAACTCAACTAACAAGGCTCTTATGTATAAAACACAAATATATATATCATAAATATACAATTTAATATATATATGTATATTTTTTTAAAAAGTTCGGGCCCATTTGTGGGTCGGGCCCTGAGCCGGTGACCACCCGACCCTGTAGAAAGGTATTGCTATTTAAAAATCGTAAAAGCAGTTTATTTAAAAATCAATAATGTGTTTTAAATTGTAATTACTTAAACTGTTAACACTACGTAAAGTTATTTCCTTGTTATTCTTTTATATATATATATATATATATATATAGAGAGAGAGAGAGAGAGAGGGGATCTTGTAGAAAAATTTCAGAATATTATTTATTCCGAGAACAAAAAGAACAACCCTAAATCATTTAATTTTCTAATCTATGTTTTTTTTTTGTGTGTGTGTTTCTTATATTGATATATGTATATTATCTATATCCTAAAATGGTGTGTCGGTGGGTAAAAACCACCACCACCCCCAAAGTTTTTGATAATTTCACTTTTCCCCCTTACATTACTACTTGATTTTATACCAGCCCTTAAGTTTTAAAATTTTCTTTTCTAATCCTCAAGTTTAAATTACGCCACCAGCTCCCCTCAAACTTTTACCTTTTCATTTTATCCTTTACGTTTGGAAATTTTCATTTATAACCCATGCACTGCTACTCTGTTTTTACACGGTGAACTTTTAATATTTCGCAATTTCAACTCTTAGACTATTACTCCATTTCGATTTTTAACCTTTATTTTAATAACTTTGTTAAATATAACTTTTTACGTGTCGTTCTTCTACTTAAAAAACTAATTTTTACGTGCACCATGCTCTTTGGCCATCGACGAAGTCTAATGACTTACCTTGACATAATGCCGCATATTTGTTGTGTGTTTTTTCACTTAAACTAAAAGCATTATGTTTTCACATTTTAATAAGTGTCTTTTACGCATCGTGTTTAACGAATTGTGTGTTACACATTATGTCTTACGTATATTTTAGACTTCATGTGTTACGGCACTGTTCATCACGCGCCGCTGTAACGCGCGGCGTCAAAAACTAGTTATATACATGAAATCAAACTAATTTTTTCGTACGTCTTTTACAAATCTACATACATTTAGATTATTTAACCTACATATATGTAGATTACATTCTTTTTTTTTTTACTTTATAGTTGTTTAAGATTGAAAAAAAATAAATGATTCATTTGTTTCTCGTGTTCTCGCTATATATAGTGTTTTGCGTAAATCCTTATGTGTGTGTATATATATAAAATACGATTTGTCTTAAATACGTATGAGATATTTGGGTCAACAAGTAGGAACATTGTTTGTCTTGTTGTGGCAATTTGGTCAATAGCCACCTATTTGTGCCAAAATTTCCATCATCATGTGTTCAATTATATATGGACCCAACTAGGATGAAAGTTGGTACTCGCAACCTTTTCCTATCCTTATTTGTTTTTTTCTGGTAAAGTAAATAATATACCAAATTCTTGTATTCTCTTTTGAATACATTTATAAAGAAAAGGAAAACTATTTATTTTCCCATAACGGTCTTAGTTATACCACTTCTTTTTGTTTTGATTAACAAATGAAATTAAGATCAATAAAAACGAAATTTATTAAAAAAAGGCAATTGTCGATATAATATTTATAATAATAAGTTTATTTTGAAATATTGAACAGATATTTTAAGTGGTGTAGTTTGTAAATTCTAAATAATAGTTTTTATAATATGAATTTTACATAATCTTACTTAAAGTTATTTACTCAATAAAAATTCATGTGTTAGATTAGTTAACCTTTTAGTTGATTTTTTCATAAATGTAGGCTATATATTTGAATTATACAAATAATAACATCATTAGTTAAAAAGAATTTTCTTCAGTCAAGTTAATAAAGTTATATGATATTTTTTGCATTTATAAAAACGATTGTAGCAAATTATGCGACATCCACTAAGTTTTTAACTTTAGTGGCGTCTTTTGTTATTATATTGGGAAACAAAAGTCGTCTAAAGAGAATGTGAACCCCATTTTGCCATATTTGATAAATTATTTCCAACAATTAAATAATTATAATTAATGCACTATTTTCCTTTTTTTTTATTGCACTTTTTGCTAGATGACAAGAAAGAACTATAGTATTTTGTCAACTTTTGAAAACACATTATTCTGGCTTTATTAAATTCTTAGATACCCAATTAATTGACTATTAATTAACTAAATACAAAATCTTGTTTTCAAATATGTTTTGAATTTAATCTACTACAAATTATACATATGAAATATTTATGAATTAGGTACAAGATTAATAATACCAAGATATTCATGTTCAAGATTAGGTAAACTGTTTTTCTAGACATCAAATATTTAATTTGAATTAGGGACGATTTTTTTTCTTTCTTTCTAAAAACATAGTGTAGGGATGGAAACTGAACTTCTTTAACCAGTTTATTATTATATTTTTTTCTATGCGGACTACAACTAGGTGATCGATCCATGTTTTACTTAAAAGAAACCAAACCTGTTGAAAAACTTCCTGTGCATAAGGTTAGCGGGCACTTTACTTAAGAGTCCACAAAATCGAACAAACCAAACCAGTTGAAAAAATCGTTAACTCGGTTTTTAGTTTGTGAGAAGTTTCTAGTTCGATCTGATTGTTAGTGTGAAAACTGTAAAGAAATGCCTGAAGTAGATCATATAAAGATCATTAAAATGTCCATATCGTGTTTTATGTTAATATTTAATTAAGATTACTCGTTAAATATCAATTATTAATTGTCTAGTTTTGAATTTGAATGTATATTAATAGTCAAATTGTTGAGGTGTCTATCATCAAGAAAAAGAAAGAAAAACATGTCATATGAGATTTGTCCGGTAATAAGATACAAAAAGGATATTAGTTCGGTTTGTATGTTACAATGTTTATTAAGCTAAATGTGAGACTAGCTTAGGTGATAGAGACACTTACCTCTTAGTACGAGGTCTTAAGTTCAACTACATACAAAGAGCAGATTAGGACTAGTTTGGTGTAATTTAGAAATGTGTAACATTTGCCGTTCAAAAAGAAAATGTTTTTTTAATCAAATCATTTATCAAGCATGTTGAGAATCACCCAAAATCAAACTAACAAAATCCTATTGGAAACCAAACAGACCAGAAAACCTAACAGGTTAAACTGTAAACAAAAAAAAAATCTGAACCATCTTAAACCGAACCGAAAGTATCAGATTTGTACAACCACCGACCCAAACCGTGTGTTCACTTAATTCTTTTTCTAACTTATCTATCTAAGCACCTATTTTATTTATTTTTCTTAAATGGTTAAACTTGCACATCACAAGGATTGAACTCAAGACCTCGTGTGACGATTAACCTATTTTAAATAAATTAATAATGAAATTCTAATTTGATCAAAAGTATGTGTGGGTAAAAACCGGCCAAGTAAGCAGGTGGTGCTTGTGGCTTGCAAGTTGGAATATATTATATAAAATGGTGGAGTCTAGAGATGTAATTACATTGTTAGATTATCACAAAAGATGATACGGATGCTCGATTGTTTTTTTTTTTTTTTAATGAGTAATCACGTAATCACCACCACATGGTGAGAAATACAGAGTCAATTTAGTAATCATTTGTTGATATTATCTTCATTACTATTGGTGTTAGAGAAACATGAGAAAATATTTACACTAACTTATATGATGTTTAAGGTGTAAATTGTTTAATTTATCTTTCATGACAAGTTTATTTGTTTGCAATTCAAATAAAAATGTCATACTCGGAACATTAGTTAGAACAAGCATTGAATCCTAACAAATATGAAGTACATACTCGAGTTGTCGTCGCACTTTACAATGGTTCGTCTTAAACAGGTTGTTTCAGTGACATCACACGAGTTTTCTTTTTCTTTTTTATTGTAAAGTAAATTAAACAATATAAGCAACATTTTGTAAGATGATCACTTTATACAAACTTAAGAGATTTTAAATTAAAAAAATCATAACTTAAACATCTTACAAACTAAAAAATCGTACGTCTTAAACTTATAAAGGAAAGCCAAACCGTATCTACCAATTGCCTAAGGCCTTGTGTAGTGGTAAGTTATGGGGGGGCGTTATGAATTTTTTATTCCCCATAGCGCCCCGAACACCGCCCCCCGGGGCGCTATGGGGCGTTTTGGGGCAACGGGGTTTTGTACATAGCGGCGTTTTCAATTCCAAATCAATTTTATATTATTATTTTTTAAACAGTTTTATACCCCCTTTCTTTTACACCCAATCAAATAATAACACATCCAATAACATAATAATATTTTAATCCTCATAACCCCCTTCACCCACTACACACTCTTTTTCCACAACCCCCACATAACCCAACTTTTATTACTTTTTAATATTTTAATCCTACAACCCCCCCATAACCCCCCACCACTACACATGATCTAATTAACTCTTTTATATACAGATGCCTAAAACAAACAAGGTTGGAGGCTGCGCCTAGTCTAACCTACACAATATCTAAAGGTATTTTGTCGTGTCTTTGGCTAATTATAGCTTTCGTAACACAATCTCACAAATGTAGAGTTTTCAACGCATGATGTGCAAGTGTCACTGCTTTTAGAATGTGATCATGGTTGCTCTAGAAAAGAATTTACCCTAAAGTTATTTTGGGAGATCATTAAAACTAGTGGGTTTACCCGCGCGTTGCAGCGGGATCCATAAATGGGTTGCAATACAACATTACGATACTTAGGTTTTTTGCCGCAAGTTACGCAAAAAGAATAGAAATGTGCACAATATATTTTAACAAGTATTCGTAGAAAGAAAAGAGAATGTGCACAGCCACTAACAACTGATTGCAGTTCACCACAAAAACCTTGTACTCATTATTGAACAAATCTTAATAAACCAATGGTATGTTGCTGTAACAGACCAATATGAACATAAACACCAATCTTGTGTAAGTTGTCCGGTCGTTGTATATCTACATAACCGTGCCATTGAAGACACCTTGCTAAATGATAAAGTTTATTTACATGACAAAAACATGTAGTAATAATATGATATTGTATAAACTATCATATGAAGGTCATTGTCCATTTAGAAATTAAAAGTTGTGATTTGTAAGTTTGTAATAGACTTGCCCAACTTGACCCAATAGCTAAAAAATTGCCCAATGTAGCCAGTGAGTCGAACTATCCCGTCCACTTTGCCGCTGGGTAGACGCATATATATGAAAAGGGTTTATAATATAAGTATTATTATGGCAAAGTTTTAAAATTCATATAAGTTTTGCTGATATAAGATTATTCATTGCGGTAACATAAATTATTATATTTCATCGCCATTATATGAAATTTCTTCAAACATATTGCTATCCCATGTGTTTATTTAGTTTTGGTGAGTTCCATTTTCATATAAAAGTTAATTATCTTCTAGGGGCATTTAGGGAAGAAAAGTGGTAAAATTTAGAAAATTGTAAAGAAACTATTGATATGTCATCTTAACTTTGGACAATTTGAACATATTTGCCCATGCCTCATCCTTTATAATGTAGTAAGTATAGATTATAGATAGTATGTAATTAAAACAAAATAATGTCATAGAAAATTTCAAGGAATACAAATAACAGCAATAATTTAAATATATAAGAAAACATTTATTTGTAAAACCATCAAAGTATGTAAGTAAATGCATTGTTTATGTGAAAGATGTTAATATTTTTTCATACACCATATATAGTAATTCCACTTTAAAAACATTTTTCTTAAAACATGATGTGTGGTCGTATGGCACAAGTCTGTCTATACTACAACCGAAAACTATCTTTCTAAATAAACATGAAATTGTGGTGGATATCATCGCGGAGGTGAAATCGTGTAGTTTTTTTGGTACAAACATAGACATAAGGATATTATAGATATAGATTAATGGTAATTAAAGGTTATGATAAAAAAAAATATGTACAAGTAGGTTTTGCATGAAGGGTATGTAGAAAGGAAAAAAAATTACATAACATTTGGGTTTTAAGCATGAGACTTTTCCTATGTCATCTTAAAATTTATCTAAAATGATATGTGAAGAGTGAAGGCAATGAATGTACAAGTAACAATGCATCAAGGGTTAATATGGGAAAGATTTATGTGATATTATAGGTTTAAAGCATGTGTCTTTTCAAATGCCATCTTAACTTTGACAATTTAGACATATTTGCCCATGTCTCCCCCTTTATAATGTAGTATAGATATAGATAAACAGTGCGGTCTCCGATAAATGTAAAATTGTTTTAGGCTTAGGGTCACTACAAATAAACCGGGCCTATATAAATTCAACTCCATCATCATATATAAAAAACCATAAAACCACATTGATTGTTATAGATATCATCAAAATAAAAATATTACACCAAAATATCAAAATTGACCTACTTAAATGAATCTTAACGCTCCCCTAGCGCTCACATATTAGGCCCAAACCTCACGATGATTTTTTAAGTTTTTTAAATTTCAATTTGGTGTGATTGATTCCGTCCTATCGGTCAATTCAGGCCCTTCATCGGCTAACTATTATCCTTTTGGTTAACTGACCTTAGTGTGCATCCAACATGCTGAAGTTTTTGACTTTGCAAACCTCGAGAATCACCCGGCCCTCTTTGATGAGGAGGCAAATCTACCCTTTCAATCTCCCGCTCTAAGACTAGTTGGTACATGGTTGTAAGCCAGTGCACAAAGCCACTTCGAAAAGTAAAAGATAAAGACTCTTGTTTATCTCTGATTGCTCCTCGACTTCGGATTCAAACTGAACTAAGACCATGACTGTCTAGCGCCAGAAGTCTTTATTTCAACTTTTGAAAACCCTCGCGATTCACAAAGTCGCTAATAAGACTCCAAGTCAAGCTCATTACTTTTTCTGATTCAGATTCTCTTTGGTACAATACCGAAGATGAAAACAGCTTGACCAAGAGTTGCTAGAGCAGATTATTCAGCTAAGTCAGTAAAGCCGGAAAAGCCTTGCTCTAAAGGAGCTTGGGGTTAAACACTTCTATAGGGGGGGGGGGGGTGTTTGGCAGATCGATTTATAGTTGCTTCGGATGTAGCATTTGATGGGGATTTTTCAGATGCAGGAAGTTAGTTGAATCTTTATTAAATAGGTGATCCGGGAACTCTTCTCTACTACTACAAGACCGAAATTTTAGGTTTCTTCAAAGTTCATATTTTGAGTCTTGGATGTGCTCCCAGGGGAAAGGGCTAAAGCCAATCATTCCAAAGGAGTGTAGGGTACTTTGTAGCGCCCAAGGGAGTTGGATAAGGAGAAAGTCTCTTACTTTCATGATTCATGGCATGTCGGATGAGCAAGATATGCGGAAGATGGGGTGGGGGGGCTTGCCTCCTTATTCCTTTTTACCTATGCCATGATGCTCCTGGGGGTTTGTGTTAGTGGGTTTACATTTTTTATTGATTTGGCCTTATTAGATGGGCTAAAGTTAAAAAAAATAATCACAATAGCCCACAACTCATGAATATATATAATTTTTTATAACAAAAAAACTTTGGGCCCTTGGGATTTCAGGCTTAGGGTCGTCGCCCGCTCCGCCCCTATTAAGGCCCGACCTTGAAAATAAGCAATTGATCATGCATAGCACTCACAGTGTGGATCTCGCGATGGGAATCACAATGGGTGTGCTTGGTTAGGAACACCGCCCCATGTCTTGCTGCCCGAATACTTGCAATAAGATCGGGATGTCTTTCTTTAGTAGCGGATCCACAATTTATTTTCTACCGGGAGAGGGGCGGGGGGAGCAGAATTTTAACCAAACTTTTTAATGGGGCGATTCGGATTTTTTCCAAGAAAATACACTTAAATTTCTTTTTTTGTTAAGGGGCCACTGTCTTCTCCCATGGGTTTGGTAGGCATCCCGTAGAGAGTTTTGGGCTGTAATTAAATAGTTGGGCTTTGGATTCAAATAGTCGGGCTGCCAAACCTTTTATATATAAATTTTGATTTGAGAATGCTTGTGCCTATTGTATGGTAAAAGAACGTACACAATTTATAACCAAGTCATAATAAATCCAATGGAAATCAAAACATAACCCATTTAAATAATTTGTAACAATTCAAACTCCAAAACTGAAGTAGAGCAACTAATTCTTTCAAGTAACAATTTATAACTAAATTCAAACTCCATTGTTTAACGAAAGTTTGAGAAATGTTCATCATTTGAAATTGTAATATTTAGTTTAGTTACAGCTAATACTTTATATTTTTATATGATTCTCTGTTTTTAGTTCTTAGTGATAGTTAATACATAAAGGAAATCAAAACCACCATATTTCGAAATATCGCTCACGGACATCCTCTTTTACCTCTAAGTGAACAGTGGTTACAGACGGTCATCATCGAGGATAGTCAACGGTGGTTAAAGCAACAATGGAACACAAGGGGAACTAAAGAACAACAAATCTATTGTCTGGACGGGCGCAATGATCTCTGCCGTGCTCTGAGAAAGAAAGTCGTCTTCCAAAAAAAATCTGAATATATTTTGTACCATCTTTACTAATTTAAACTGTTAATATGTTAATGTAGTCTTTATTCAGTTAGAAACTTTTGCTAGAACCGTTATTAAATATATTAATTATAGCATTCCTGATTTTACAAATAAAAATAAAAAATGATGAATGTTGTGATCTTAACCGGATTTGTGTACCTTGGACTCATGATTTCATGTGTTATGAGCCCAAGGTTGTGGTGGACCGAATTACTTGGGGGTTATATGAGAGTCCTTGTTTATAGGTAATGGACTGATGGGCTATGTACTTTGGGTCTGATTTGACAAGCCTAACATTATCCAAAGCTTAATTGTTAGTACCAAACTACCAAGGAGGGTCACAGGCATGGGCGAGATGGGTTCTAACCGTTCAAGACTTTCATAAACCGTTTGAATTTTTTATTTTTATTTTTTATTTTTTATTATGGGTTAGAAACATACGTATTATATTATTACTAGTGGGTTTACCCACGCGTTGCAGCGGAATCCACAAATGGGTTGCAATACAACATTATGATACTTAGGTTTTTTTGCCACAAGTTACTCAAAAAGAATAGAAATGTGCACACTATGTTTTAACAAGTATTTGTAGAAAGAAAAGAAAAGAAAAGAAATGTGCACCGCCACTTACAACTGATTGTAGTTCACCACAAAAACCATGTACTCATTAACAAATCTTAATAAACCAAAGGTATGTTACTGTAACAGACCAATATGAACATAAACATCACTCTGGTGTAAGTTATCCGGTCATTGCATATCTATATAACTGTGCCATTGAAAACACCTTGCTAAATGATAAAGTTCATTTACATGACAAAAGCATGTAGTAATAATATGATATGGTATACACTATCATATGAAGGTCATTGTCTTTAGAAATTAAAAGTTGTGATTTGTAAGTTTGTAATAGACTTGCCCAACTTGACCCAACAACTAAAAAATTGCCCAATGTAGCCAGTGAGCCGAACCATCCCGTCCACTTTGCCGCTGGGTAGATACATATATATGAAAAGGGTTTATAATATAAGTATTATTATGGAAAAGTTTTAGAATTTATACAAGTTTAGCTGAGATAAGATTATTCATTGTGGTAACATAAATTATTAGATTTCATCGCCGTTATATGAAATTTGTTCAAAAATATTGCTATCCCGTGTGTTTATGTAGTTTGGGTGAGTTTATTTTCATATAAAAGTTAATTATCTTCTAGGGGCATTTAGGGAAGAAAAGTGGTAAAATTTAGAAAATTGTAAAGAAACCCTTGGTATGCCAACTTAACTTTGGATAATTTGGACATATTTGCCAACGCCTTCTCCTTTATAATGTAGTATAGATTATTTTCTGAATGACAAATGTTACATCTCCTATATTATTACATCAATAACATTAAATTACATCCATGCAGACCACCCCTCTAAAAGAGATATATATTACATTATTTGAAATTTGAATGAATAAATTAAATTGTTAATAATAAATATTTAGAATTATAATTTTTTAGATAAGTTATAATTGATTTTTTTCTCTTTTTCAATTAAGAAATAGAATAAAAATGGGTGAAACATGAGAGTGGGAAAAAAATCATAGACTCATACAATTATTAAACATGATGATGGATCGAGATGCACAAATCGGATTTTATCCGATCCGGTTAAAATCGGATTTTATCCGATCTTGTCAAAATTGGATTTTGAATTCCGTATCAAATTATATGAACCACATTTTTTCCTTCTAAAATCCGGTAAAAATCCGGATTTTGGATTAAAAAACAAATAAAAAAATAATAAATATATAGAACAAAGCAGAAAAATTATATTTTATTTATTTTGAAAAAATTATAATTTATATAACATAAATTCATTAACAACATAGAAAGTTTAATGCATAAGTTAAGTAAACTCACTAAAAGTCATATATTGTATAATTTTTCTAGTAATTGATAAAAGGAATACCAAATAGAAAATAAATAAATAACATAAACTAACCAAAATTCAAATAAAAAAAATAAGAAACTGGATTTTTTTTTTTTAAATCTGGATTCAAAAAATCCGGATTGGATATGATGCTAGAAGATCCGGATTTTTAAACCGAGTCATTACCGATTGGGTTTACCTGTAACGACCCGATTTTTAAGAAACTAGTCCTTTGGGCCGATCCCTTTGGCGGTTATCCTCCTACTCCTTTGGGCCGATCCCTTTTTCTATGAAGCGGGCTAACTTAACTAATTTAGAACCTATGGGCTTAATTAATAACTCCTTCTTTTGATCCAACTAGTTTTAGGCCCACTTATAAGTAACCGGACCCCTTAATCGGCCCAACATTTCTATCGGGTCTTTAAAAATGTACCGGCTCCATCTTATTTGGCCCAATATGTATATCGGGTTTCATAATATAGGCCCAATACTTAATTTAATCATTTGGGCCCAACAGCGGCCCATTACATGCTATCGGGTCCAATGGGCCTTTACGGGTTCTCTTAGTGGGCTATCATACGAGTTGGGTTTGACTGGGCTTACGGTTATGATCCGGGTAAGGATATTGGGCTAGACCTTAAGGTGGCCCAATAATATTTATTTTATTTAATTATTATTTATTTTTCGTTGGTCGTTACATTCTCCCCCCCTTAGGAAATTTCGTCCCCGAAATTGTTTTTATATTATACCTGATTTATAAAAAGATGGGGGTATTTAGCTCTCATCCTATCTTCACGTTCAAAGGTGAATTCTGGACCTCTTCTCGCATTCCACTTGACTTGTACTATTGGTATTTTTCCCCTCCTTAGTCTTCTTTCCTGTTGTGATACGATTTCTATAGGTTCTTCTGTGAATTGTAACTGGGGATTTACCTGGACATCGTCTAAGGGAATGATAGCTTGTGTGTCTATTACACATTTTCGGAGGTTAGATATATGGAAGACATCGTGAATCCCATTTAATTCTGGAGGTAAGTCTAGACGATAGGCTACTGGTCCAATTCTTTCTATCACTTGATACGGACCTATATATCGTGGATTAAGTTTTCCCCGTTTTTGGAATCTGATAACACCTTTCCACGGGGCTACTTTTAAAAGGACGTAGTCTCCTATCTGAAATTCTAATGGCTTTCGTCTATTATCTGCGTAACTTTTCTGTCGACTTCTAGCTTCCTCCAGTTTCTTCCTGATTTGAACTATTTTGTCTGTGGTTTCTTGGATGATTTGTGGGCCCGTCAGTTGGGTTTCTCCGATCTCATTCCAGCATACCGGAGATCTACATTTTCTACCATATAATGCTTCGAAGGGTGCAGCTTTGATGGAAGCATGGTAACTATTATTGTATGAGAATTCGATCAATGGTAGATGTACATCCCAACTTCCCTTAAATTCCAGGATACAAGCTCTCAGCATATCCTCCAGCGTTTGAATCGTCCTCTCACTTTGTCCGTCTGTTTGTGGGTGGTAGGCAGTACTAAGCCTAATTTTGAGATCCTAAGGCATCTTGGAATTTTTCCCAGAATCTAGAAGTAAAACGACCATCTCGATCTGAGATTATAGAAAGGGGAATTCCATGCCTTGTTACTATCTCTCTCACATATATCTTTGCTAATTTTTCTACTCCAAAGTTTTCTTGTATGGGTAGAAAGTGAGCTGATTTGGTTAGTCTATCTACTATCACCCAAATGGCATCATTACCTTTTGTAGATCTTGGTAACTTGGTTACAAGATCCATGGTAAGCTGGTCCCATTTCCAAACGGGAATTTCGGGTTGAATTAATAACCCGCTAGGTTTTTGGTGTTCTGCCTTGACTTTGGTACAGGTTATACATTTGGCTACAAATTCCCCAATATTTCTTTTCATACTTGGCCACCAAAAATTCTTCCTAAGATCTCTATACATCTTGTGACTACCAGGGTGGATAGAATACTTTGAATGATGAGTTTCTTTTAATACAACTTCTCTTTGATCACCATGTCGGGGTATCCATATACGAGAATCATGTCTTAAGATGCCGTCTGCACCTTCTACTAATCTTTCTCCTTCTCCATTCAGTTCCTCTTGTTTTCTTAAAGTAGGTTCTAAAGCTTTCCTTTGATAATTTCTTAATTGATTTAGAAATTCGTTTATCAAGGTGATTCTAAAAGCCTTAGCTCCTAAAGGTTTTTCTTTCCGACTTAAAGCGTCTGCTACAATATTCGCTTTTCCTGGATGATATCTTATATCACATTCGTAATCGCTTAAAACTTCTATCCATCTTCTTTGTCGCATGTTTAAAAGTTTTTGATCAAAAATGTGTTGAAGGCCTTTATGATCAGTATATACTGTACATTTTGTACCGTATAAATAATGTATCCAAATTTTTAAAGCGAATATTATTGCCCCTAATTCTAGATCATGGGTAACATAATTTTGTTCGTGTTTCTTCAATTGCCTTGAGGCATATGCTATCACCTGATCTTCTTGCATTAGAACACATCCCAATCCCTGTTGGGAAGCGTCACAATACACAGTAAATATCTTTCCTTCTTCCGGTAAAACTAACACCGGGGCTTCACATAATTTTTCCTTTAAGCTCTGGAAGGCTTGTTCTTGTTTTTCTCCCCATTTAAACTTAGAAGTTTTCTTGGTTAGAGCGGTAAGGGGTAGGGCTAATCTAGCAAAGTTCTTAATAAATCTTCGGTAATACCCTGCTAACCCTAAAAATTGTCGGATTTCAGTAGGATTCCTAGGTGTTCCCCAATTTTGAATAGCTTCTACTTTGGTAGGATCTACTTGTATTCCTTCCTCATTAATCACATGTCCTAGAAATTTGATTTCCCTTACCCAAAACTCACACTTGGAGAATTTGGCATACAACTTTTCTTTCCTAAGAGTTTCTAGAATTTCTCTTAGATGTTGTTGGTGTTCTTTCTCAGTCTTAGAATAAATTAAAATGTCATCTAAAAAGACGATCACAAACTTATCTAAGAAGGGTCTGCAAATTCTATTCATCAGGTCCATAAATACTGCAGGAGCATTGGTTAGTCCAAAAGGCATGACTAAAAATTCATAATGACCATATCGAGTTCGAAAAGCAGTCTTAAAAACGTCCTCATCTTTTATTCTTAACTGATGATAACCTGATCTAAGATCAATCTTAGAAAAGTATTTTGCACCTTGTAACTGATCAAAAAGGTCGTCAATTCTAGGTAACGGGTATTTGTTCTTAATGGTTAGCTTATTAAGCTCTCTATAATCAATACACATTCTCATGGTTCCGTCCTTTTTCTTTACAAAAAGTACTGGCGCTCCCCAAGGGGAGGTACTAGGCCTAATGAATCCTCGTTCTATGAGTTCTTCTAATTGTTTTGTAAGTTCCCTCATTTCGTTGAAAGCTAACCTATATGGGGCTCGAGCTATTGGCGCGGCTCCAGGAATTAGGTCAATTGAAAATTCTACTTGACGAGGCGGAGGTAATCCAGGTAATTCATTAGGAAAGACGTCTTTGAATTCAGATATTATCTTAATTGTATCAATTTCTTTCCCTTTTTCCTTGTTTTCAAGATTCACATGTATCAGGAAGAGTTGATGCCCCTTTTTCCAGAATTTCATCATTTTCATACTAGAGATTAGGTTCAGGTTTCCTTTTGGTTTCTCCCCGTATACGATCAAGGTTTCTTGATTCAATACTGGTATTTTGACTATCTTTTCTTTACAAATTATTTCGACTTGGTTAGCAGCTAGCCAATCCATTCCAATAACAACGTCAAATTCCCCTAGGCTCATAGGAATGAGATTTATTAAAAATTCTTGATTTTCTATAGTCAACGTTAAATTTTTAAAAACTTCCGAAGCTTTTAAAATTTTACCGTCAGCTATTTCGATGTCGTATGTTTTATTCATGGGTTCTGGGAGTATTTCTATCTTTTCAATGAAGGTTTTCGAAACAAAGCTAAGGTTGGCTCCAGTATCAAATAAAACGTATGCGGGTAATTGATTAACATAGAACGTACCCGTAACCAGATCGGGTTCATCCCTGGCTTCTTCTGCGTTAATTGCGAACGCCCTGCCTCTTCCTTGTTCAACCTTGGACGGAGTTTTGAGTTTAGGACAGTCGGCTTTATAATGGCCTGGTTCTTTACATTCATAACAGATTCTGGGACGGTCTGGGTTAAACCTGCAATCTTTCGCCACATGTCCTACTTTCTTGCAGTTCTGGCAATGGGGTCCTTTGCAGTTGCCGAGATGAAATCGGCCACATCTATCACACCTTCTTCGACATTCACCTGAGTGGTAGTACTTGCATTTGGAACAGTACGGGCTATTTCCTCGGTAAGGTCGCTTTTCGGGGTTTCCCTGATCTCCTGGGTTTTCTTGGCTTTTACCAGAAGTATTAAAGTTGGTGGTCCTAAAGGTTTCATTCCACCCTCTTTTGCTACCTACGGGTACTCTCTCCCGTTCTTTATGCCTTACAATGTCGTCGGTTAAACTTAAGGCGAGTTCACAAGCAGTGTCAAATTTTGCTGGTCTTGCCCCTCTAACTATTCCCTGAATTTGGGGGTTCAATCCCCAGATAAATCTCCTAATTCGTTTAGGTTCAGGGGTTACTTGGTGGGGTACTAAACGGGCAAGTTGGTTGAAGCGGTTGATATAGCCTATACAGTCTAGGCCTTTCATCTCCAACCCTAGGAATTCCATTTCTATTTTCTCAATCTCATTCATGGGGCAGTATTTTTCGGTAATAAGTGTTCTAAATTCTAACCATGACATGGTAGTGACCACATCCCTACCTCGTATCTGCCTTATCATGTTCCACCAGTTTAAAGCTTCCGCTTTCAACGAGTGGGTTACAAATTTTACTTGGTCTCGGGGAGCACAGTTACTAATTTCAAGTATAGATTCCATCTCTTCTAACCAGCGGGTTGCCCCAGCAGCACCCGTACTACCATCGAAAGATTCTGGTCTACAGGCCATAAAGGTTTTGTAATCACAGTATCGGGGCCTCATAGTGTTATCATCTAAATTAACTACAACTTCCTCATGATTCTTATCTACCGTTTTGGAACCGGATGGTTTTTCTAACATGGTCATAATGGTTGGAATCGAGTCCTGAAGGCTTTCTAAGACTAGTTTCCTCATTTTTTCCTCTAATTCGTTTATTTCGTTTGGTATGGGAATTTCTTCTTCTACCGGTTCTTCAACGGTTTCAGTTGGTTTAGATGTAGAGGCTTTATTTTTCTTGGTAGGTTCCATTTCTGGCTCCTTTCCCGTATTCCTGTCTGAACGTCTCGGCATTTTCTATATTTTAAAAAAATTATGTATTTTGGTTAGTAGTAATTTATTTTATGTCTTTTATCATTTAACAATTTAATTTAACACTTTAACCAAACATCTAGATTTATATTTATATTGAAAATTTCTAGATGTCTTAATACATAGATTAATATTACACATTCTTCTTACTAACATACCAAATACTACCATATTACCACATCAACTACTACTACTACACATAATTAAGTTCACATACTACCATAATTATTTTACATACACACAATACTACCACCACCTTTCTTCACAACCCAACCACTAGCCTACCCCTTCAACCATGCGCCAACTTCTTCACAACATTAGAGGATATTTCGAATCCTCAAAGGTTTGTCGAGCTTGATATCCAAACCTTCTCACCAACTTCTTCAAATCTTCCAACATATTACGAGCTTGATCACGTTCGGACTTCATACGATAATAACTCTCGGTCAATTCCAAGTAATCCTTACGGCTCACATACTCCGAATGTTGTAAAGTTTCGTTTGCCCGGGTGATCATGGTCGCCTCGTGATATGGGTCAATCACCGGGGTCATAGTGGGTATGGTCGAAGGAGTCGGGTAGGCCATGGTATACGGATTATAACTAGACTCTTCTATCGAGAGGTTGCTAGAGGTTCCATAGTATTCACTTGGTGATGGGTTCGGGTAAAAGTAGTGGGGTACCGGATCAACTTGTGGGTAATGTTGGACAGACTCGGCGGGTGTGTACACGGGTTCGGGCAAAGGGCCGATCACTCCCATGTTTTCCAAATTCAAATCCCACCCATTTTCGGACCAAACTAAACCCGGTATTTCGGCCAACAAGTCTTGCGTACTCGGGAATTCTTGCGACTCGTTGTCCATCACCTCCTCTTGATTTGGTATCTCTCCGTCTTCAATTTCCATCAACACTTCGGCTTGTTCTCCGTTGCTTGACATTCTATTACACGTATACATATCAATCAAATTTCAAGTTAGTTTCTATACGAATTCCACTACCGTCCGAACCCGAGCTCTGATACCAACCTGTAACGACCCGATTTTTAAACCGAGTCATTACCGATTGGTAGTTAATTTCTTAACTAGTTTATAAATCTAATCCTTTCATTTTCTTTTAAAAGCCGATTATTATTTCTTTTATTTCACAACACTTTCAAACTTCAAACACACCATATTATACATTATCAAACAAACTTTTAAACATTCTACTCGGCCAAGCCGAGCATACTCTGTTTCGAAAACATTCAACTTTATTACATAACCACAACTTTATTTATCGACATTAAACTTCCTCCATGATTTCACTAACACCACAACTAAGCTCGGGTTCCATAGATACGCTAACTTCCTGAAATATACGTTTAAAATACGTTAGTCGAAACTAGTGAGTGATGTCAAGACCTTAAACAACCATTTCGACTCATAAATCATACATGCATGCAATGATCCGGTTATTCTATTTTGCGAGTATAGATCGATTATATATGGTCCCGTGGCCTCTAATCGGTCCGGGTCTATACTCTATGATACCGAATGGATCCACTCTACGTAGTTTCTATTTAACCGGTTTCTATTAATTCTATTATATCATAACTCGTGCATGTTTCATGAAAACGACACAAACGTATATTCACCCCGGAAACATTAAAACGATTATGGGGTACATGCACTCACTTGTTGTTCTTCCACGTGGGTTCTAAGACGAAAAGCTTGCTCGGGAATTACACGGATCACCTGTTTACACATATACGGTTAATATACACATATATATATATACGTATATATAGCTGACCATTACAGCTTAGGTTATAAATACGTATGTAAGCTGGCCATTACAGCTTGGCACTCGTGTTTCCTACTAGATTAAGATTAGAACCTTACCCGGACGTCTATAATAATCGGCCGGTAAGTAACAACCGTAGCCGAACCTTGTTCTTAAAGGAAGGAGTTTAGATTATAGATAAAAGAAGGATGGGTTTAAGTAATATATAAGATTTAAAGGCTTGTTTTTAAGGAGGATGGGGTTCCGATCGGGTTGGGTATAGGATGGTGGTTTGCATGTTGAAAAGGAAAGAGATTAGTGGTTTTGGAGTAGTTTGCGAAGGAGCCGATGGTTTCAAGGAGATTTTATAATATTTTGGTCATGCATGTAATGATGTTCCTACAATCTAGGGTGCTTAGGTGTTGGATATTGAAGAGTGGGAGTGCACAGGTGGATTTGAAGGGATCTCTTTGGCGGTTATCCTCCTACTCCTTTGGGCCGATCCCTTTTTCTATGAAGCGGGCTAACTTAACTAATTTAGAACCTATGGGCTTAATTAATAACTCCTTCTTTTGATCCAACTAGTTTTAGGCCCACTTATAAGTAACCGGACCCCTTAATCGGCCCAACATTTCTATCGGGTCTTTAAAAATGTACCGGCTCCATCTTATTTGGCCCAATATGTATATCGGGTTTCATAATATAGGCCCAATACTTAATTTAATCATTTGGGCCCAACAGCGGCCCATTACATGCTATCGGGTCCAATGGGCCTTTACGGGTTCTCTTAGTGGGCTATCATACGAGTTGGGTTTGACTGGGCTTACGGTTATGATCCGGGTAAGGATATTGGGCTAGACCTTAAGGTGGCCCAATAATATTTATTTTATTTAATTATTATTTATTTTTCGTTGGTCGTTACATTACCCACGCGTTGAAGCGGGATCTACAAATGGGTTGAAATACAACATTATGATACTTAAGTTTTTTGCCGCAAGTTATGCAAAAAGAATAGAAATGTGCACACTATGTTTTAACAAGTATTTGTAGAAAGAAAAGAAATATGCATCGCCACTTACAACTGAATGCAGTTCACTACAAAACCATGTACTCATTATTGAACAAATCTTAATAAACCAAGGTATATTACTGTAACAGACCAATATGAATATAAACATCACTCTTGTGTAAGCTATCCGGTCATTGCATATCTACATAACCGTGCCATTGAAGACAACTTGCTAAATGATAAAGTTCATTTACATGACAAAAGCATGTAGTAATAATATGGTATTGTATACACTATCATATGAAGGTCATTGTCCGTTGTGATTTGTAAGTTTGTGATATACTTGCCCAACCTGACCCAACAGCTAAAAAATTGTCCAATGTAGCCAGTGAGCTGAACCATCCTGTCCACTTTGTCACTGGGTAGACGCATATATATATATATGAAAGGGTTTATAATATAAGTATTATGGCAAATTTTTAAAATTCATACAAGTTTAGCTGAGATAAGATTATTCATTGTGGTAACATGTATTATTATCTTTCATCGTCTTTATATGAAATTTGTTCAAAAATATTGCTATCCCGTGTGTTTATTTAGTTTGGGTGAGTTCCATTTCATATAAAAGTTAATTATCTTCTAGAGGCATTTATGGAAGAAAAGTGGTAAAATTTAGAAAATTGTAAAGAAACCCTTGGTATGCCATTTTAACTCTGACAATTTGGACATATTTGTCCATGTCTCCCGCTTTATAATGTATTATAGATAGATTATTATTTTCATATTACATTTAATACGATTTTAAGAACCAATATAAGGATATTTCAGAACATGACATTGGCCTTATAAGTTGGTATAAGAGTAGTGGTTTAAGGGATTTAGGCATTTTATGACGCCTAAACTTAGACTTTAAATTGAAATGAGGTAACGAATGTCACTAAGAGTAACCGCGAGCCAAGAGGTATAATTTACGTATTGTGTTTAGTAGTTGTAATTTCTTCGTGTTATGTGCTTCTTTTCTGAATTTTGTGATCTTTATGCTAAAGGTAGAATACTAGTGTGGCCATGTTTGGAAATGTTTAGAATCCAGGTAGTAGCATAGACAACCGATCACATTTGATCAACATTGTTGGTGGTCTATTATTACTTCGCATGTTGTGAATGATGACCTAGATTGATCATGTGAATGATCTGATTTAGGTGGGTGATTAGCAGAGTTTAATGATTGTCATATGAGGATTGACATTTTGTGATGATGGGCTTGGTGCCATTATAGACGAGTCATTTTCATGTTTGATGATTTAGACAATTCATTCGTTATGGGTTGTTGTGTGCAGTTAGATGAGATTTTTTTTTCAGTATGTCAATATTTATGTGTCGATTAAGGCATTGTTGAGACGTGTTACATGCATTTTGTTATTTAATTGTTGTTGTGGGGGTTAGTAGTTGTCGCGTCTGGTGTGATTATGCAGTTATGAGATGACATGTCGTGTAGTGAGACTTTGTTCCATCGTTGTTGTGGATGCATTTTAATAATTTATAGTTGGTTGATGCAAGTGATGCACTTGTTGAGATGATAGAGGTAGAGTATGAGGGAAATCATGGAATATTTTGGTCTTGATTCCATTACTTATAATGGGGATATTGTGTTATCTTGGTCTCGGGTAGCTACCATTCATTGCACATCAGATTTGAGCCTTTGATTCCATTACTTATAACGGGAATATTGTGTTAACTGATGACAAATCATGGGATATTTTGGTTATAGTTTGCGGTTTGGGAAGATTGGATTGAGCCATGGGTAGTTGAGATGTATAATGTTGTTTTAGTCATGCTATTACGAGTAATAATGGTGATATATATTGATGTATGTAAAAAATGGTGATGCTTGAACCATGAGAGACATATTTTTTTTAGCAGATTGTAAATTAAAAGTCATGGGAATAAGCCAAGTTTTTTTTAGCGATGGTTAGATTTTGGATTTAGTGACTATTATTGTTAGTCAAATACAAGATGAATGTGCTTTAGCGATAATTAACCAGCTAAACAAGGACCGTATCAGGGCTGTATTGTTGATCAAACAGTCTTGTATATTAGCATTAACAGGTCAAATTAGGACACTAACAACATGCGTTTAGGTTTGGTTTCAAGACCGAAACGTGGCGTGTGGGGCAATAGCGAGTAACGGTGTTAGGCAGTCACGTGGGAGGTGTTACGGGGATGAAATTGGTTGTCAAACGGCATACTAGAGGTTTGGACTGCCAAAGCAGTCCACGGATGGGACAACAATGTCAAGTGTTTTGGACACTGTTTCGAGGTCGATAATGAAGTACGAATTGCCTGTTCGTCAGCGGCTGACCTAGCATTATGCTAGGAGCCGCACTTGCTGCCCCTCGGGTTTGCGCGCGTAACGGATTTTTTTTTACGATTTTTCAAAAACGTTACTACTAAAATAAAATTTACGTTGCTACTAAAATTTAATATACGTTACTACTAAATGTATTTATACGGTAGTAACGTTACCACATTACGTTACCCGAAAAAATATTTATCGAACTCAACTAATAATAACCCAAAAATATTCAAGGTGAAATTAAGACCGGAAGAGGATTAAACCAAGAGGTTTCCCTTGCAGGAGCCGGAGATACACGATGAGGTTCTCATCATAGAACAATTATAAGTTTGCTTAAATTATTTCCGGAAGTTGTTGACGTACTTGCTTTTATTAAAGAAGAAGAAGAGAGTATTCAACAACGATCTAATGCAAGAGGTATTTTATCATATTTTAAGAAGCTTGAATTTGTGTTTTATATACACTTGTTAGATGATATTTTAGGCCTCACAAATGCTCTATCAAAACATCTTCAAAAAAAGAGTCAAGATTTATTAGAAGCGGCTAAATTGCTAAACGGAACAAAGCAATCATTGAATAATCTAAGACAAAACGGGTTTGATCAAATGTTGGCCAAGGTGACATCTTTTGGTGTAAAAAATAAGATTGAGATGGTAGAAATGTAGGAAAGTTATGGTAATAAAAGAAACCGTAAGAATGTCGTTACTAACCGAGACATCATTTTGAAGTTGAAGTTTTAATACGGTTTTGGATTTGCAAATTCAAGAACTTGGAAATCAATTCAATGAGGTATCAACTAATTTGATAGAAAATATGTCAACTTTAAATCCTTGTGATTCGTTTTCTAAGTTTGACATACCTAAGATCCTAGCATTTTCTGATATGTCTCCGAATGATTTTAGTGAAGAGGATAGAGGTTGTCTTTCGGGTAATCTTGTGGTATTTTATCACACATTAAAGGAAGATGATAAATTTGCAAAACTAAATGGAATGTGTGACCTTGCTCGTGTAATGGTGGAAACCGGAAAACGTAAAACTTTTCCTTTGGTTTATCAGGTATTGAAGTTAGCATTGGTTTTGCCGGTTGTAACCGCAATCATTGAGAAGTGTTTTTCTAAGATGAAGCTTATCAAGACGTATTTACGCAATAGAATGGGTGAGGACTATTTGAATAATGCTTTGATTTGTGCGGTTGAAAGAGACACTTTTGATAAAATAAAAGAAGATGACGTAATGGTTCGATTTCAAGCTTTCAAAAACCTAAGGGGCGAAATCTATTAGGTATGTGTGTAACTTTACCTATTATCATGTTGTTATTTTTATTTCCTTTACATTGTATGAAAAAAAATATGAACGTTACTATTCAAATTTATTTCTAGATCTGCCACTGCTGTTCGTCAACTAATTTGTGGGAACTATTAAAGTGTGATTTGACGATGCTAAGACACTTATAAGAGGTAGTTTGTGGCTGAAATCCATGGAACAAAATTCTAGAGGATGTAGGTATTAGTTGCAAGCGTCGGTGGTGACGGTTTGTTCCAGTATGGGCGTTTCAGGTCCAAACGAGCATGTGGAACGCAGCAGACTGTTGGTATGAGTCAGGTGAGTTCCAATCCTCCTATTTTTTGTTTTATATATTTTTGGGGCTATCATACATGGTTTAATGGTTTTTCATACAAGTTAAGGTGTCAACTAAATTACGAGCTTTAAGGCATAAATATTTTATAAATGTTTTACACCGAGTCGATTATATAAAAGTTGAATGATTCAGGAGGATTAGAGTTACAGTTTGTTAAGAGTATGTCGGTTCAAGGTATGTAGTAGCGTGTTTGAGGTATTATTGAGTCAGAGTATTTAATTTATAATAGTATAATATGAGTTGTATGATCGAATAGATCCGTTTGTGAAAATGATTAGTTTTAGTCTTAGAAACTAAATGGGTGAGGTTGATGATTGTTATAAGTGGTATGGTATGTGGTCAATCTACGTTATAGTACGATGAGACTAAGATGCTAGTGATTATTATAAGAGGTATGTGGTTAATCCACGTTATAAATGTTGACTCCTAGGCACATTGTGTGTGTTTATGTATTTCCTGTTAAAGATGTAGCACCCTTATGGTGGCTTAAAGATGATTATCGTTGTCCTTGTGACATGAGGGTGTTAAAGATTATTGTCATCATCTTCACGAAACAATGGGTTAGAGAGGCTATAAAGAGGATTAATTTGTGACGGATCGTCGATGAAAGAGGATATCGACGTGTCGTCGATGAAAGAGGATATCGACGTGTCCTAAAGGGGGTCACTTCTTCGTGATTTGACCAATTGTGAGGTAGGTTTCCACCTTATATGATTTATTTGCATTCATATAGATGAATTGTTGGGTATATGTAGTCTATTTGTTAAAGATAATCAGGGCCGTCTCCGAGAACGCTAAAAAAATTTTGGGCCTCGGGCGAAAAAAATTTTGGGCCCAAAATTTTGTAAAGAGGAATGAATTAAAAAAAAAGCAAATATAGTGCTAGAGCCAAGCCTTGAACTTGAGACCTCTATATTAAATTTGCATGGTTTTTCCAACTCCACTAACAAGACTTTTATTTATAAAATACAAATATATATCCTAAATATAGAATTTAATATATATGTATATTGTTAAAAAAGTTCGGGCCCATTTGTGGGTCGGGCCCTGAGCCGGTGACCACCCGGCCCATGCTTAGGGCCGGCCCTGAAGATAATAATATAGAGCTTCACGTGTTGAACTTTACTTGGGTGCCTGGTACTATATAGTAAAGAGTAAGGATGAACTAGTCGTGTGTAGTGACATCGAGTTGTAGAGGGAATAGTTGGATTTGTAAAAGAGGTTACAAAGTCATAAGTCGAAGGGTAATAATGCAATTATGGATATGGGTGGTTTTGGCTAGCGTGTTGATGTTGAAGTATTTAAATAATCGACTATGGTTGTACAACTATGAGGTTAGGTTTTAAAAATAAAGTGTTTACGAGGTGTTTTAAATTCTTAAACTTAAACCATTAGAACTTACTCAGCGTAACTGAGTTTTGCATGTATGTTAGATTGTTTTACATGTATTTGATTTGGGCTAGTGATGATCTTGGCTAGCAGATGCGATTACTTGTGAGAAAGCGGAAGAAATTCGAAGGTTTCAAGATTTGTTGATTTTTTTTTTTATAAATGTAGTGTTTTAATTAATTTTCCACGCGTGTTTTTAAGAAAAAATACTTGTATGTAAAGAACACACTTTGATGTGACTCTACTATAGGGTGCCCGGTTTGGAGGCCTTACAACCTTAAGGATTCATCTATAGAAAGATTTAACGTCCAGTGTGATGGCGGGTATTCAAAGTGATGCATGAAAGGTAAAAAGTAAACAACAGGGACTCAACTGGCAAGATTTTAGAAGTGACACCACTAAACCTAAGAGATAAAATAAATTTGGTTTGGATGACTTTTTCGAGACATGTATACGGTCTTTTATACTCCAAAATCATCTTGAAAAATATTAAAGGATATTTGTTTTTTTAATTTATAACCCTAAAGATATAAATAAAATTTACTCACTAGTTTTAACTAAAACTCGACGAACATGTACATCACCTTAGTTCTACCACGCTAACCGAGAACAAATTGGTCAAACCAAATCAATTAGAATTAACGCCACAATCTGGCTAACCAATTAAAAGGTTCCTACAAACATGCAATCCATTGTTGACCAACAAAAGTAAGATCAAACATAAAATTCAAATGAGCATTCAAAGAGCAATATTATAATCCGTATGAACATGATGAACACCAACATGAACACCATACATCCACCAATAAATTCTACTTAACCCGCTAACAAACATCCATCGAGAAACGCTCAATTAAATCCGATCAAACCCTAATATCTAATCAATCCTCATAGACATCATGATCCCAATAAACACAATGAACACTCAACCATACTTGAAAATGTATTAAAACTGATAAAATCAATTAGTAAAGTATGAAGAAAAAAAACTAATCAAACAGATATCATCTTTTACTGATTTTTACTTTGATTCATGAGATAATAGATGATAAACAACAAAAATTCTAATTGAACAAAGATCATCCTCTACTGATTTTTACTTTGATTCATAAGATAAAAGATGATAAACAATAAAAACCCTAATCGAACATAAATCATCTTTTACTGTTTTTTACTTTGAATGATGAAATAATAGATGATAAACAACAAAAATCCTAATATTAAAAATTACAAAACGTTACAAAAGCAATCATCAATCATATATAATAATCGGATAAAATAAAAAATCTTAATAGAGATTCATCTCTATTACGGATGAACAGGCCTCACAAACATATGAATTTGTATTCCAAGTTTCTAAACAATCAAACACTAATAAAATAATCTATAACAATCCACCCCTGATATTTTCTATAATAATCCAACCCTGATAAAGAAATCTATAACAACTTCAAGTTTAGTATAGAGATGGATCCAATCATTAGAGATCCGAATGGTCGGTTAATGAGTTAAAACGTTTAAAACATTGAAACAACTATATCTTTTAACAGATATTTCAGAATATGAACTTAAAAGTTTAATAATATTTAATCATCCCCAAATCTGGGACAATTCATTAATGATCAAAAGAGAATAACAATATTATTCAATGGATTTGTGATAATAATCTTAATCTACATATAATCGACAGAGAATAACAAAATTATAATGAAGATTATCGTGGATTGCTTCAATGGATTTGGGGCTGTAGGTCCTTTGAACGGATCGGTAACAAGCTAGATCAGATCTACCAAGGTGCAGAATCCCTTGATAGATGTTTAT
Organism: Ambrosia artemisiifolia; assembly: GCA_032199755.1. Lineage (NCBI taxonomy): Eukaryota > Viridiplantae > Streptophyta > Magnoliopsida > Asterales > Asteraceae > Ambrosia > Ambrosia artemisiifolia. Next base: position 15,287,656 of record CM063528.1, on the reverse strand, counting down.
GCAAATCAATGAACACGAAGAGCGCGAAGAACAGAGGATTATGATAAAAACTGGCTTGTCTATTGATAAACTTTCAGTGGGAATAATATCAATTACAAGCCTCAAAACTTCTAACCCTAGCCTACACCCCAATGCACATATTTATAGTGCATGGGCCTGAGAAGATAGACTACGAAGATACTTGAGAAGATAACTATCTTCTCGAGGTATCTTCTCGGGATATCTCTCAAGATATCTTCTCATAATAACTTTTCTAATAATATCTCTGACTAGATATGTTTGCTAGGGTAATATGCAAAAAGACTATCATGTTTGACTTATAATTACGTCAAACATGTTACAATAAACTTATCAACCAAATATAAACAATACTAATCTAGAGAAGCGTTTGTCACAAGAACATGAACTAACAAACTCCCCCTTGACGAATGCTCTCTAGATCTTCAACCTTATGCAGTCTTCAGTCTTCCATATAATCTGGAATAATCTCACCTTCTTCAAAATCATACACATCTTCACTGTCTTATTCTTCAGAAAGTAATCCAGTCTCTTTGAGGTTTTTGGTTGCATCTTCAAGGTCACTTAAACTCTCAAAGGTAAACTCATCGAACCCTGGAAACAACTCCTCGAGTAAATCAGTAGGTGTAAAAGTATCTGCATGTTGATGATGCCTCTTCCCTGGATTACCAGCACCAGTTGTCTCCACTCCAGTACCCGACTCCCCCTGAGTAGTAGCTTGCACACCAAGTATTGTTGAAGCACTTGGAGGCTCACTCCCCGCAGAGCGGTTAGGATCATTGTCGGGATCATCATCAATTCATCACCCTTACACGTCACATTCTCCCCCTGAGCCTGCAATTGCTTCATCAACTCAGCATTCTAGTGAAGAAGTGTCTGTATCAAAGCTCTATTTTTTGCCAGTAAGTGGTGGTGGTTGTGATACAGTGACTACTAAAGTTGTTGATGGCATCTGTGAGCTTGATTCACGAATAACTACCCCTCCTCTCTTCCTCTGACGAGTCCGGAGAGGTGGAACAACATCATCACCATCATTATCAGAATCTTGTGGTTGATAGTCTTTGTCAGTCTCATCATCAACTCTCTTCTATTTCTCCCTCACAGTGTCAGTAGGAGGTTCCAACCTCTGTGATGAGTCTGCAACAATCTCACTTTCCAAACATTAACAGAACAACTTAAATATTCATTAATTAGAATTGGGCCTTATGGATTGAAAACATTTTTTGAACAACTTAACCCAACATTTTTCAGAAGTGGGCCTTGAGCATAAATCCGAGGCAGAAAAGTTTTAGTTTTAAGAGATTTGTAAAGAAACAATGACTTGGCTTTTGAGAAAATTTGGTTGGTACGAAAACGAGACGTTTTCCCGAACAGTATAAGTACTCCCTTAAATGACCATTTCCAGTGCATTAAGACCTGAAGTGGAAACTAGAAAATCTTTTTGTGATTTTTTTTTGTTTCAAATAAATAAAAGAAATAAAAACACTAATAAAGTGAAAATAAAATAAAATAAAATAAAAAGAAAATTCAAAAGCAAACACTCTATTTTTGATGAGATGTCACCAGTGAAAGGATCATATCAGCTAGAACAAGACTGGACACACATGTTAGTATTGTTCAATGTACTAACAATTTTATTTATTTTAATCTAACCGCCTTGCCTTTTTTGGGAACAAGCTATTGTCCGGTATCACACAAACAAGTCCAATACATATCTATATAACCTTATTATTTACCAAAGGTCGTACAAGATTGTAATTTTATCTTATGTACAAACATATCTCTACTACATTATAAAGAGTGAGCAATGGGCAAACATGTCCAATTTGGTAAACTTAAGATGGCATTTGAAAAGATATATGCTTTAACCCTCAAAATGTCATGTAAATCTTCCCCAAATTACTCTTGAATGCATTAAGATGCTTGTACCATAATGCATTAAGATGCTTGTACTATATTGAATGCGGTGGTAATCAGACCAACTCTTATAGCAGCACCTCATCGATGGTTTCTTCAATTACCATTATATTCAGTGCTATTGAATATGATTGAATACATATAACCGCCTTTATATAATGCTTCAAAGAAAGGGAGAGAGAGTGAAGAGGAGAGAAATTGATAGAGAGAGAAGGATTGAGATTGGGAAACTGCCATCTCTAGATGGCGGAGAAAAGCTTGCTTTTGGTGGTTGTTAGTGATATTTTTCTGTTGTAGGTTGAATTCACGAGATACCTTAGCTGTTCTGTTTGAAGTTATGTGATATCAGCTCCAGTTTTGTCAGGTATATGATGTTATTAACATTTTAATTTGTTTGTGTGTAGCATGATCGTACGGTTTTGTAAGATTTCTGTATTTGATTGTTAGGATCCGAATTCTAAGCATTTAGGGACAACGGTGTGGGATGCTTCAATGGTATTGGTCAAGTATCTGGTAATGATCATTTCTAATTCCTTGACATTTATATTATAAGCTTATAACCACACCTTGGTTTTAAAAAGCAAGAAGTGCACCGAGGAGACACGGTCTAAAACCAAGGCGCAAGGCGTAAAAGCGCAGTGCAAGGTGCTAATATGAATTTCTGTATATTTTTTCGTAGGCTTTTAGCATCCCCTACCCTAAATTTAGCCATACAAAGCTTTATGTATGATTTGATATATCAACCTACAAAGCCTGTTGCACAACATCCTGATGCACACAAAGTCGTCATGTACTTAAGGCGCACGCCTCAACTCCAAGTCTACAACTTAAGCCTTTTTTTTCCATGCGCCCTTTCTATAGATCGCGCCTTACCTACAGATAGGTGAAAGGACCTGCACCTCAAGCCGATTTTCGTGCACCTTTTGTAAAGATCGCGCCTTACCTACACAAAACAGAAGAAACCTGCACCTGAGGTCGCTTTGCGCCTAGGAACGGATTTTAAAACCAAGATAACCAGTTAACCACAAGCACATGATTGTGGATTGATGACTAATTCATCTTAATTGTGTAGGATAAGTTTGTTCATGCATGAATGTATGCTTGTCAATGAATATGTAGGAGAAAAATTGCAGGAAGGGTAGGTTTTGTCCCTCTAAACTGAAAGGAAAACGTGTTATTGAACTTGGAGCAGGTTGTGGGGTTGCAGGTTTTGGTGAGATCTCAACATATGTAAAGATAACAGGATTTTGTAGATTCAATCAGTATATTCTTATTTATTTTATTCAAATTATGTATGATGATGTTGTTTTCAGGCATGGCATTGCTTGGATGTGATGTTTTTTCAACATACCAAGTTGAGGTTTTCCCTCTTTTAATGCGAAATGTTGAACGTAATACTTCCAGGATCACGCAGATGAATCCTAATGCAGGTCTTGAATTAGTTTTACTAATTCTTGTTCCTTTTTCCTCTATTCGGTAGGTAGTATTTGATTCTTTTTTTTTTCCTATTGTCATAGATTCGATTGGGTCCATAACTGCTGCAGAGCTCAGCTGGGGAAACGACAATCATATACGCGCACTTGATCCACCTTTTGATTACATTATTGGCACTGATGTTGTATGTTCGACTAAAACCAGAATTCGTATTTTGTACATATGTTTAGGTTTGTAACCGGTTCAGTCATTTTAACTTTTAGACCATAGTTATGTGACAATAATTCCTATGTGTTACTACAAGGTCTATGCTGAGCATCTGCTGGAACCGCTATTGCATACATTGCTTACATTGTCAGGGCCCAAAACCACAATTTTGGTAATTATTCAACAAAACATTTAATTACTGACCCGTTCACTGTTGTACACATTCATCTCTTATGTTCTTTTTTTTTTCTCATCAGGTGAGCAGATGTCTACTTTAGCAAGATTGGCTTTTACACCTCACATCATCCATGTCGAAACTGGAGTCGTACTTGACTGTTGAAAATAGATCGCATTACTGAATTGCATCTTGATTATTTTTTTAACGTACTATTTCCCTTCATATATTGTTTGTTAGTTCTTATAAGAGAAAATTGCTCGAATAGTCCCTGTGGTTTGCACAATTTTCACCTATAGTCCCCAAGTTTCTAAAATTACATGTATAGTCCTGAAACAGTGACTTTTTTTAACTCGGATAGTCCCTGGAGCTAACTGAGGTTAAATAATCCAGTTAAGTTGGTGTGAATTACTAAAATACCCTTACTTTAATAAAAATAAAAAAAATCAATTAAATAATAAAATAGAAAGAGGACCCACATAACCCCTTAGCCAATCATGTGTCTCCACCAATCCTTAGTGGGGCCCACACACTTCATCTTCCCCACCCCAATCACCTTCACCACCACCACCACCACCACCACCACCACCACCACCACCACCACCACCACCACCAGAGTTAAAATATTATTTTAGTAAATACTACAACTCAAATATTTATTTTATTTTCTTACCACGGATAGTTAGGATATATATTCTATTACGTTCGGCAAATTTGTCTTTTGTATGATTTCTATGTATTCATGGGAATTTTAATATACCATTTTGAGGACCAATTTTCACTCCTGAAAAATATTCAGGTATTGCAATATCATAATATAAACAATTGGTTTTTCCCGTCTCTAAAACATCTTAATAGTGACTGAACAGATGTGATATCATAGACTAATTCTCAGTCTTTGAAACATCTTACGGGAACTGAATAAATATGAAATCTAAAGTATTAGAGCCAAAATACACATTACTTGAAAAACTGATTTTCAGTCCCAAAAATTCGAAATTCGAAATTTACTATCAAGACTTGCACAAATTTTGTATGATACTAAAAACGTAAAAACTTAGTACCGAATAATAAGCACTAATTTTCACCTAGCAGGTGGGGTTCCATTTTTACAATCACCTTAAGCTGGTATTTTTTGCTTTAATTTATGTTATTGTTGGGTTTTATTTAAATACCATGGCAACACGCGGGTAAACCCACTAGTATAAAATAACATCTTAGAATGAAGCCCCAAAAAATGGCCCTAAGCCCATGCTTTAGTAGACTTTTACTTTAGTCAAAGTTTGTTTTTGGTCATTAGCAAAATTAACTTAACCGGATTGAAAACTGACAATCTAATCAAATAAACCGATCCAATTAACCGATTAGTTAATAAGATTATTTAACCAATGACTTTGATTTTGGTTGAAACTAATAACTGAATTGAATCAAACCATGCATAATAAGATAAGTAGTTATCTTCTCCGTCACATCAGACGAACACCCCAATAGTATTTTCAAAACATTAATAATCCCATAATGTGACCTTAAAAAAGTAAACAGAAGTATCACAACCCAAACCCATTATGTACAACCAGCCAATGCATTTAAGCTTTAGGGTACAACTCATGAGTCAAATTGTTTACATGTCCAAAAGCCAAAAGCTCATTACCTTCGTTCCTTTAAGGTGAGGACTTGAGTATGGCCCTGCTTTTAATACGACCATCACATTCATTGAAAAGGAAACCATCCATCTCTACTACGGATCGTTGGTCCTCCTTTAATTATTAAAGGTTCTATATTATTTAATTTTGACGAGTTTACTATTTTTAAATATTAAGGTTTTTTTAACGGTAAGGAACGACGTACCAAGCACCGTGAAACTGGACGCTGTGGTCAAGTTCTACTCGACCGCCGCCAGCCTCTTGGCTATTCCCAGATGCGCAAAAACCCGAACTCCACCGCTTCACCCGCCCGAAAACACGACAATGAAATAATCGATAAATAATAAGTAATTCATATAGCCTTTAGGTCACCTTCAACATGGAGAGATGTTCAGATTCATTTGTCACAAACGTCACTTCCAAACGTCATGGTAATATGTGTTAAGGTTGTTTATTATTTGAAATCGGACTTGAAAAACCAAAATATTTCAACCAAGCTGAGTTCGAAGTCGGTTTTTGAATTTTTGGGTCAGCTTAGATGCTAAGATCCCAACTAAAGTTGGTATTCCAAGAACATTCACATTTTGTTTTCCATATATCTGTGAGTGAAATCTTCATATTTTGATAAGTGGTTATGAGAAAAAAAAAAGTTATTATTCATCTCTATATTTGGTACGACAGTGTTGTTGTGATTGAGGGAATAAGAAAAAGAAATGATAAAAATATAAAAAAGGGTAAATAGCCAAAATCGTCTAAAAGATTTTCCCACTTTTGCTTGATCTATCCAAAAAATGTTTTTTCTTACGAGAACCATTAAGGTTTCCTAAAATTTGCTAGATCCGTCCAAATCACTAACTTGGTTAAAAACTAACGGAAATAGAGGGGTAGTTTAGACTTTTTCCTTATTTACTTAGTTTTGATATTTTTTGCCTTGTTTTTTTATCTTGTTTCCGTATAAAAAAAAACCAACACAGGTCTGATACTCTAATCGACATTCATACCTCCCTCTAAACCCTAATACTAAATTTGCAATGGTTCTATGTAATTGTTGTAGGAACCGCTCGTATATAAAATAAATAAAACAAATAAAATTACGATTACAACTAAATAAGAAAACGAATGCAGAAAAATAAAATACGATTACAACTTAAAGAAACAAATTACAAGAAAGGAGTAGAGGCAGAAAAATAATTAAAGCTGAGGATCGTGTTGAACACGGGGCCCTTAAAACAAATTCCGAGTCTATTATCAAAACTCGTTTTGTTTCCTAGGGTACAACAGCCGGAACAGCAAGAGTGCTGCCGGAGTTGGCTCTGACCCGAAATGTACCTGAATAGCAAGAAGAAACAGGAACTGATTGCTGGAGAAGACAAGAGAGGTGATTTTACAGAACAGTGTATAAAGGTGTGTCTCAACCAAAGGTCTCCTTTGGTATTTATAAGTTTCGGAAAGCATTAAAAACGAAAATTAAATGTCATTGAACGTCTTCAATGGCATTTATTACGTTCTTAAAGTTTCAGACGAAACTGTTTGACTTGACTGTTACACTTCTGATTTGTTGCTGCTGAGGAGCTGGAGTCTCCGCGCGCGCGTCAACCTGCGCTACTGCGGAGAACGTCTTTTACGTTCTACGTCACTCGAGCGCCTGCGCAGAAACATCCGCGCAGACCAGGGCGCTACCTGGTGCTCAGCTCGTACTCGCGCGCATCTCCTGCCACTGGTCCTATGCACAGGACCACGAGCCTGTGTTCAAAAATACTAAGGCGGCTCTCAAGCGGCTCGCGGTGATGCAAGTGTGCGAAGTGCAAAGTGCGCCATCAAAGCGCCACATTGCGCCCATCGCCCACGCCACGCGCGTGTGCGAGTGCGAGTTGGGGGTGCTCCGCACCCTTCGCGAGTTCCACAGTGTGTGCTCCCATGAAACAATTAGGAAGGAGTGTTTCTCCTTATATACCACTCATGGTATCATCACTCCTCCTATATGGGACAAGTTCCACTTTGTTTCATTTCAGCATCAAGTGCATTATTCACCAATCTTTGAGCATCGATATCTCATTCATCTTAGCTCCGTTTTGGACATGGTTTGGTTCGTTGTGAAGCTCTCACAACATAGAACATAAACCCACAAAGAAATATATAAATAAACATCTGTTTCAAATATATATTTTAGTCCAAAGTTAGGAAAAACTCATTTTCCTATATTTTGTGAAAATAGCATTTTCACTAAATTTCCAACAATCCCCCACATGAATGGAGATCGATCCGTTCTTACAAGTTTCAACGATACAATTCGACAGTAGAATGTTGCAGGATAGGTAGGTTTTGCCTTTGAACCTTCCTTTGTGAAGCATACTTAGCTTACTAGCGGTCAGTGGAACTTGATGTCTTTGAACTGACCCCCGTTTGTGTAAACGACAATACATTTCACACAACACCCCACTTGGTTTAGCCAACCCCTCATTGTCGTGTCCTTTATGGTCATGGACACTCCTGGTTCTGCGAGAGCTCTAGGATTTGCGCCTCCCCACAAATCCATTCGAAGCGACCCTACTTCTCTCTAACATAGGTGATTCCCATGAATCATTAAAAGCAAAAGTTAAATTGATTTACCACAATCATTAACTTGTATATGCTTAACCTCAACACACTGTCACTGATTTGGAATGGACTAGGAAGTATACACTCCCTTTAATATTTTGGGGTGCCCCCCACAGTGACTCCCTTTGGTCATATGATTAAGTTGTCCTATTGAATCTAGATCTTGGGATCTCCAGTCAACTAGATTAGGTTTCCCTCATACTCCCTTTTTGCGTGGGCTTTAGTCCCATTCCTCTTGACGTCATATATACTATCTCTTTGCTTAAGCCTTTCGTTAACGGGTCCGCAATATTATCCATTGACTTCACATAGTCAATCGTGATAACACCCGTTGAGAGTAGTTGTCGTATTGTTTTGTGTCTACGTCTTATGTGCCTCGATTTGCCATTATACATTGTGCTTTGGGCTCTGCCAATTGCCGACTGACTGTCACAATGTATGCAAATAGCTGGTAAAGGTTTACTCCATCTTGGAATATCCTCCTCAAATTGACGTATCCACTCCGCCTCTTCTCCACACTTATCTAAGGCGATAAATTCAGATTCCATCGTGGATCTTGCTATAACAGTTTGCTTCGAAGACTTCCAAGATATAGCAGCACCCGCAAGTGTAAACACATAACCACTTGTTGATTTGGAATCTTTTATATTCGAAATCCAGTTCGCATCAGTGTATCCTTCAATCACTGCTGGATGACGGGTATAATGCAGTCCAAAGTCTCGTGTGAATCTTATGTATCTAAGCACCCTTGTTATACTTTTCCAATGTTCATTACTTGGATTACTTGTATATCTACTTAGCTTACTCACCGCGTATGCTAAGTCGGGTCTAGTACATGTCATTAGATACATTAGACTGCCAATGATCCTTGAATACTCTACCTGAGCCACACCCTTTCCTCTATTTTTAACTAGATGGTGGGTGGTATCAATTGGAGAGCGGGCTACAGCCATGTCTCCTGAATTGAATTTTTCAAGAATCTTGTCCACATAGTGAGATTGAGTTAGAACAAGACCATCTTGGGTTCTAAGGATTTTTACTCCAAGAATAACATCCGCTAGACCCATGTCTTTCATATCAAATCTCGCTTTCAACATGTCTTTAGTGGTTTTAACCATCTTATCATTACTCCCAACGATAAGCATATCATCCACATAGAGACATAAGATCACATAACCTCCTGGCGTGTCTTTGCAATAGACACACTTGTCGCACTCATTTATTTTGAAACCATTGTCAAGCATGACTTGATCAAATTTATGATGCCATTGTTTTGGAGCTTGCTTCAAGCCATACAAAGACTTGACTAATTTACATACTTTGCCCTCTTGACATGGGGCAGAGAAACCCTCAGGTTGCTGCATGTAAATTCCCTTATTCTAAATCACCATTTAGAAAAGCGGTCTTTACATCCATTTGGTGAACATCCAAATTTCTCAAAGCCACAATAGCAAGAACCAATCTTATAGAGGTTATTCGAGTTACAGGCGAGTAAGTATCAAAATAATCTAGACCTTCCTTTTGTCTAAATCCTTTGATCACTAACCTTGCCTTGTATTTATCAATACTTCCATCAGTTTTCAACTTCTTCTTGAATATTCAACGATATCCAAGGGGTTTGCAACCCGGTGGAAGATCTACTAACTCCCAAGTATGATTTTGCAATATAGAATCAATTTCATTCTTAATTGCTTCTTTCCATTTAGGTCCTTCTGATGTGGAGACCGCTTCGCGGTAGGTGTTGGGCTCACCCTCAACCATGTAACTCAAGAAGTCAGGACCAAATGATTTTGCAACCCTTGGTCTTTTGCTTCTTCTAAGGTCACCCTCCTCAACCTCAGGTCGTTCATGAATTTCTTCTTGAAATTCATTGTCAACCAATGTTGATGGACCTGCTTGGTCATCATTAATTGGTGTTGATGATCTAACAAGTGTTTGTCCTAGCATAGGAAACACATGTTCAAAGTACTCGACAAAATTAGGATTTACCTCCATGAAAGTGTTTTTTAGTACTTCGGGATTCTTAGATTCATGTACAAGAAAACGATGCGCAGTACTTTGATATGCATAACCAATAAATATGCAATCAACAGTTTTGGGGCCTATTCTAAGAGCCTTAGGAGGTGGTACAGTCACCTTGGCTAGGCACCCCCGCACTTTCATGTATCCGTATGAAGGTTTTCTACCTTTCCATAACTCATAGGGAGTCTCGTCCCTAGTCTTTAGAGGTATCCTATTCAAAAGATAATTAGCCGAGAGAATAGCGTCCCCCCACATTTCACGGTTCACTCCCGAACTTATCAACATGGCATTCATCATTTCTTTCAATGTGCGGTTCTTTCGTTCCGCGGTGCCATTTGATTGTGGGGAATAAGGTGGTGTACACTCATGTATTATGCCACTTTTTGCGCATAAATCCGCAAAAGGTGCAACATATTCACCACCTCGGTCGCTTCTTACGGCCTTAATTTTCTTTTTAAGTTGATTCTCAACTTCATTTTTGTATAAGGTAAACTTATCTATCGCCTCATCCTTACTTTTGAGTAAGTATACGTAGCAATACTTGGTGCAATTATCAATAAACGTGATGAAATATTTATTCCCACCAATTGTAGGAATTGACTTTAAATCACAAACATCGGTGTGAATTAAATCAAGAGGTTCGGTTATTTGTTCAACCGATTTGAAAGGTGATCGTGTTAGTTTGGATTCAACACATGCTTCGCATTTAGAATCGGATTCAATGTGGAATGTTGGTATGCTATTCAATTTAATCAAACGACGCATTGAATTAAAATTTACATGTCCTAGTCTACCATGCCAAACATTTGAAGACTCAAGCATATAAATAGAAGTAGTAGGAGTTTTATTCATTGAATTGTTCACAACCATTACATTCATTTTGAACATACCATTAAGGGCATAGCCCTTTCCTACAAACATTCCACGCCTAGAAAGAACAAACTTGTCCGATTCAAACACTAGACGAAATCCAAACTTGTTGAGCATCCATCCCGAGACGAGATTCTTGCGTATGTCTGGCACATACAACACCTTGCTCAACGTGAGGTCCTTCCCCGAAGTCATCCTCAAGATCACATCGCCTTCACCCTTGATGTCGGCAGTAGCTTTATTTCCCATGTAAAGCTTGTCATCACCCGCAAGTTCCTTGAATGTAGAGAAAAGAGCCTTGTCTCCACACACATGGCGGGTTGCACCAGTGTCAACGAACCATCCAGGTGGGTTGTCGCCCACCACGTTGACTTCATCTTCAACCATAACACCTTGCTCAGTTATCATTGCTACGAGAGGCATGCCATCCTCATCCACCATATGCGCGCGCTCACGCTTAGGTTTCTTGCATTGGTTGGCGCGGTGGCCTGTCTCTTGACAGTTGTAACAAATACCAGAAAAAGGCGCAGGCTTCTTTTTCACAGCCCCCTTTTTAGGTCCAAGATCCACCTTCGCTTTCCCTTTGTCCTTTTTCCCCTTATTCTTGTTGCCCTTGGAGGATTGCCCAACTTCCACAACATTAGCCTTAGCCGAAGCTTGAACAAGGCTACCTTTTTGAGCAATTCTATTGTCCTCTTCAATCCGAAGACGAACAACAAGTTCCTCCACAGTCATCTCCTTTCGTTTATGCTTAAGATAATTCTTAAAGTCAGTCCACGAAGGAGGTAACTTTTCAATCATTGCTGCCACTTGAAATGTCTCACTAAGTATCATGCCCTCCGTGTAGATTTCATGAAGTATAATTTGTAATTCTTGGACTTGGTTCATGACCGTTTTAGAGTCAAGCATTTTGTAGTCCAAGAAGCGGGCTACAACAAATTTCTTTGTTCCAGCATCCTCCGCTTTATACTTCTTGTCTAAAGACTCCCATAATTCTTTGGCAGTCTTTATTGTATAGTAAACATTATACAAACCATCTACTAGGCCGTTTAACACATAGTTACGACACAAGAAATCCGAATGCTTCCAAGCATCTAACGCGCTCTAAAATTGAACGTCGTTCTGTCCGTCCGTAGGTTGGGGAGCGGATTCCGTTAAGAACCTCGCAAGGTTCAAGGTGGTCAAGTAGAAGAACATCTTCTGTTGCCACCTCTTGAAGTGCAAGGCCGAAAACTTTTCGGGTTTTTCAGCATGATTTGCCACAGTGGACGCTCCCACTGTATTGGCAGGCAAAGGGGTACCAAGAACCGCTTGGTTCACGTTGTTGTTGTTGTTGTCACTAGTCGACATTCTGAAAATTTTAACCAAAACACGTTACTATTTTCAATTTATAAAAACTCTACACGTTTATATAAAAATATGTCAACTTTTAACACAAAATAATAACAAACTGTGGCTTCTAAGTCCAACTTTGAAGTCCAACAGAAAGTTTTTTATATCGTTTTTAGACAAAGGTTTTAGATGTAACCGATAATGTTTTCTAACAAAATAACAAACCGTAGGCTTCTAAGTCCAACTTTGAAGACCGAACAGTAAGTTATAATGATTCGAAAAACCAAAAAAAATCTATTTTAAAACACAAACTAAGCGAGACAAAACTGGTTTGAATCACAATTAGAATGGTTTTGTTATACACGAACGGTTTTAAAAATTTGTTTTAAGATTGTAGGAACCGCTCGTATATAAAATAAATAAAACAAATAAAATTACGATTACAACTAAATAAGAAAACGAATGCAGAAAAATAAAATACGATTACAACTTAAAGAAACAAATTACAAGAAAGGAGTAGAGGCAGAAAACTAATAAAAGCTGAGGATCGTGTTGAACACGGGGCCCTTAAAACAAATTCCGAGTCTATTATCAAAACTCGTTTTGTTTCCCAGGGTACAACAGCCGGAACAGCAAGAGTGCTGCCGGAGTTGGCTCTGACCCGAAATGTACCTGAATAGCAAGAAGAAACAGGAACTGATTGCTGGAGAAGACAAGAGAGGTGATTTTACAGAACAGTGTGTAAAGGTGTGTCTCAACCAAAGGTCTCCTTTGGTATTTATAAAGTCCAGTCTTCAATCAGTTTCGGAAAGCATTAAAAACGAAAATTAAATGTCATTGAACGTCTTCAATGGCATTTATTCGTTGTGAAGCTCTCACAACATAGAACATAAACCCACAAAGAAATATATAAATAAACATCTGTTTCAAATATATATTTTAGTCCAAAGTTAGGAAAAACTCATTTTCCTATATTTTGTGAAAATAGCATTTTCACTAAATTTCCAACAATTGTGTATTGAGTATTGATGACAAGACAACAGCTTGATGATATTTAACAAATATGTGCTATGGAACGCAGAAGCTTGGGTAAGATAATTAAATGGAAAAATAAGAGAACATATGTGCTACGGAATGTTGCTGCTCAAATTCCAAACTATTCAAGTCTGCAGTCAAAGGTGTTATGCATTATTCATAGCGTCACGTTGCACGTATGAAGATTATTATTCAAATATTCATATAACCAACCGACACGTTATTGGATAAAATATTTGGGCTTTGTTAAGGGTGTAAAAGTACAAAAATGCCCCTCTTAAATTGTTAAGTTTTAACTGAGTTAGTACAACGAACGGATCTAACAACTTTTAGGAAACCTTAATGGTTTTGGTAAGAAAAAAAAACATTTTTGGATGGATCTAGCAAAAGTTCGAAAACTCGGGAACCATTTTGGCTATTTACTCTATAAAAAAATACTATTTAACTGAAAATGAGAGAGAAAAGATAATAATTTTTACTGTTATTAGGCTATGGAATGTAGTTTCCCCTTCTTCCCCCTTGGCCACCGAATATCGACCGGGAGGGGGGGTGTTCCCCGACGGGGAGAGGTGCCACCTCACCGATCCCCTACCCGTCTCCACGCCCTTAAGTCTTATAGATATAAAGATGAGAATGCTACTATGAATGCTCTAATTTAGTTGGTGATTTTGAACCGATGAAACCCTAATACATGAGTTATAAATTTTTTATGTATATTATTATTTATTTGAACAAAACTAAATAATATACATAAAATAAGATATAACTTGATTTGAAAAATACTTTGTTCTGAACAATAATTTGATTTGAACAATATCTTGGGCACCTATTATGCCTCTTTGAACAATTCTCATTTGAACTGGCTGGATCGGTGACTTGGAACACGTGGTTGGATCGGATTCTAATCTTTTTTTATCTTTTTTTAAGGCGGAACTTATATATAAATATAGAAACCAGGTCAGCAGAAAACTGAAACTCGACAGTTACAAAATTACATCACGAATATTGAAATCACAGACCAATTAATATTACAAAATTTTGATCTCTTCTAATCTTTTTTATGATTTTGTTTAAACCCTCATTTTTGATTCACTAATTACTTCATGATCTATATTATATTTATTTATTATTTAAGTTTTCATAGTTTTTACAAACCCTAGATTTAAAGCATTTTCATATTTTGTTTTTAATTTCACATACACACATATCTCTATATGTATCATTTATGACGTAATCCAGCTTCTTCAATAAAACAATCGGTTTACTTTCCTAGGATAACATTGGATTTGTGAAACCAAGTTAGCCAAAAAAATATTATGTGATATGCTGAAAAAAAAAAAAAAAAAAAAAAAAAAAAAAAAAAAAAAAAAAAACTGGTGAATGGACACACTTTCGGGCGACCTCACCTTTTAATTTCTAATCACATTATGTTTAGAAGTGAGATTTTCTAATCATACGTTTTAAAGGGTAAAGCTTCCATTTCTTATGAGACAGGTTCTTGTCTCCTAATGTTGTCAGAGCATTCACAATAGATACTCCATAATAGTGTGAGGAGGGCCTCTATATTATATAGAGTTGGTATAAGTGGTTGTGAGTAGAGGAGAGATAAAATATATAGATGAGACACTGTTCATCAGTAAATTTGGAGGAGATACTGTTCACCCTCCATAATTTTTTAATATTTTTAAAAGTGGTTGTGAGTATAGGAGAGAGAAAAGGTAATGATAAAAGTATAGAATAAATATTATTAAATAGAAAAGGAGAGAGAAATGTAGTGAGTTTTAGTGTAATTATAGAGATGGAGATAGAGGATTTACTGTGAATGCTCTCATAATTATTTTATATAAAAGATAAAAAACAAAAGTGATTCGAAAAGCAAAAGTTGTCTGATTTGACCATTGTCAACACTATTCTTATTATGTAATGTTTGATAATTCTGATTATGTAACTTTCCTTTATCATTTAAAGGGCTTAAAATCTTGTTATTATATTATATTTCGAGAAACACTAACCGGAAAATAAAGTTGTGTACTTAGTTAGCGTACACATTATAGAACCGATACTTATAATTCATTAATCAGGTAACATTATCAGTTTTGCCATATAATCTATTTTTTTTTAAAAAAAAAAAAATTGATATTTTAATTATCGTTGATATTTTTTCTTAACAATGTACATGAGTCATGACTATGTTATATTGCCCCAGATCTATATAGTGGAGTAATCTCTAGAAGATACACAGTTATGTGTCTTTCATGAATATACTTGTGCGTCTTCCTTTGAACTTACATTAATGTTTACAATATGGACCACGGTATGTGCTATTAGCCAACATAGCTTTGTATCCACACTAGCTCACTGGAAACATGTATTTGTTTATTCTAAATAGATATAACAATGGGTGTGCCACTGTGCCCTTTACAATCAAAGTTTTTTAATCCAATACCTTTGGATAGAAGAAATTAGTTGATGCTACAACAAGAGCTGTTGGTCGGTTATGCTAATTTATAAGACCCTTGTGTGGGCTAATTTATTGTTAAGTTGGACTCTAGTATATGGTTATTGTAGGGTATCCACGTCCACCAAATGTTTAAATGTGTTTTGGGTGACGATGCTAACATACATTTTTGGCTTCATCATTGGCTTTGCAACGAGGCTCTGAGGATTATTTTACCTAACCTTTTCCGGTTGGAAAAGGAAAAAAGGTGGATTGTGAAGGACATGTTTATTGTTTAACACTAGAGATCGGAATTTCATGGGTTAGAGTCAACGGACACGTAATATAACGTTTGGGACCGGTCTGAACAAATGGAAGCTTTGTATTGCTTTGTTGGAGGCGACATGGGTTTTAGGTAGCAAGGATTCATGGACATGGTGATGTGCCGAGATTTACACATATTTTACGTGTGCATTTATCCATTTTTTGGCACTAAAATCATGTTTTTATCATAAGTGTATCATGTTTAATCCTTCCTAATTGATAATTGCAGGTTTTGAGGCTTAAGGAATGAAAAAGGGAGAAAAGCGGAACAAAAGACAAGGAATAGAAGACTTAGAGAGCTGTAGCAGAGCCGCGGCGTGCCACCGTATAAGCACGATCATGGTTAGGTCGTCAACACGTCTTAGAAAATGTTCCAGAAACGACCAAATCTGACAAGACGGTTGGCCACATGCTCAATGATGAGCACGACCGTGCTCCTCAACTGACTCGACAGACTCTGCACGCAAGGACTCTGCACTGCTCCAAGATGTTTTGCACGCACGTGCCAACCCGTAAACACGGTCGTGCTTGACCTGCCAGCTTGCCTATATATAGAGGCCTCCACTTCTCACTTTGGCTTCCCCTCCTATCTCATTCTCTCCTTTCTACACGAAGTTTCTGCTATCTTTGGATCTTATGAGTGGCCTTTGGAGCTTGGGATCACTCCATAAACATTTAAGTTGAGAGAGAAACCACCATAATCACTCAAATCACCAAGAAATCTCCATACAACCCTCACCATGATTTCCACTCAAATCAAACCTTGTGAGCTTGTTATATCATCCATGTTAGGCTAGATTTTTCTTGGTGTTGCTAGGGTGATGATTGACCTTTGTATGGAATAAATAATTTATTTATATTTAAAGTGGTGTTTTTTGTTCTTAACAATTCTTCTACTCTTTCTTTGTTTGATGAATTAACTAATTAATTAATTTAGTATTTGGTCTTGTGGGTGTTTTGGTAGGAAGTGGAGTGTGACACCCGTCAGCAAACCAGGTCAAGATCCGTACAATTTCACTTAATCATGTCATTTCATACGCATATTAGACATTTTAGCAATTACCACACCACACTAGTCTAGTAAATCATGGACTATTGCAGAAATTCAGTACTTCATCTGTTTACGCATACAACACCCGAACTATCCGAAACAATTGGCATTGAACAGCCAAGCCAATCACATGCTCAACATAGAGCAACCGGATATCCAATTACTACGTACTGACAAAACAATAATACACATGGCATTACCAAAGTTGGAAAATTACACAATTCCACACAAATCCGAACAATTCATAATGTGTTTGTGACAATTGACACACATCAAAGCCATAAAACACTACCAACACATGTTTATCCACAATTAACATATGTATTGATAACATGATTAATATTATTATTACAACAACACATGTTATTAACACACTAGGTCATAGACACACATATGTTAACATTCAAAAATCAATTTATATAGATAACTTATGGATATCAATAGCATCCCTTGTACCTACACATATATATAAACAATTCGGCTATATACATATATATAGGTTTATACCCGCATATCCACACAACAATCTAATCAAGATACAAGCCCATGAAACCTTGTGTATATGTTTATATACTCGGCCACACCCACACAACATTCACGATTTCATATACACTCAAACATGATAATGATCCAAGCAATCCATAACTTTAAACCAACATGTGATCATATTTAGAACTAGGAGAAATTATGGATATGTGTAGCTATGTATGTATGCTCGCGTTTGTATATAAATATGTATAGAAGTAAGACAACTATCAAACACAAGGATTACACTCACTATTCACCAAAATTGTAATATGACCAATCTTCTATAAGCTCCAACACCAAGTCAACTCTACCTTTTTGTTTTGCTCCATCCCAAAATCGGCCTTATGCATGAGAAACATGGAAGATCTATCCCTTGTCTCTAGCATTCATCAAAACAGGACTAGACATTCTACATGAACAAACACCTATGCAAGATCACTACCTCTTTTACACTAACTACCAACTAACCCTTTCTTTTCTTTTCTTTTATTTGATATCGGCCGCCCCCATACATCACCTACATGCCTACAAGACACCACCAAGACAACCCACTTATACTAGAATAGGCTCTTCTAGTTGCCATGTCCCAAACCCAAGAGAAAGAGGCTTGCCAAAGTTGTTGATTTGTCTTGTTTAAGCCGAAAAGGACTAGGAAGCAAGGATGCATGCATGGCAACTTAACTTACACCAAAATAGAAATACATAAACACATTTCCATGGATGATCTTCACCCATTCTTGAACCCACATGTTTCGGCCGGAAAGGAAACCCTGGGGAAGGATCATGAGCTTTTCATTTGTCAACACAAATCACCATTATAGTATGCAACTTTTTGATAACATTAATCAAGGAAGAAGACCATCCTCAAATATCTCTCTAACTCTTTCTCTATTCACTATATAAGGAGGGTATGGAGTCCAAAGTCTCACATACAATCACTCTCTAGAATTCACAACTCTCTTCTTTCTTTTCTTTTTGTTTCGGCGCCTACACAATCACCCAAACACCACTATCATTCAGCCAAGATCACACACCCAAGGACTCCCATCCGAGAAGCTTGCTAGGTCACGACTCCTTTTCGATCGGGTCTATAGGTATGTATCCAAACCTTCTATAATATCTCACATTACTACTTAGTCTCGGTCTACCTCTTGTACACCCGACCCCCTCTCGACCCTTTGTCTAATTTAATCAACCATGAACACTTTAAAACCGAATACAAGTGAGTTAAAACAAATAATATGGTAGTTTGATTCTAAACTTATCATGTGTTAATACATATACACGCGTACATACATGTATACCATCTATATTGTGTAACAATCTAATATGTAATGGATCACATACACTCGAAACTTTTATGTGTATATGGTGATAAATGGGTAACAATAACTTAGCTCTTCAAACTTTAATATAACATATATGTGTATACGAACCCATCTCACAAGTTGAATGTTTTATATACGTTTTTTCAAAAGGATATACACCTACACACTTGCAATCACTCTTTCATACATTGATGAACATGAGAAAGCCAAATACGATTATACAAATGATCGGGTTTTGATCATTGTTTACAATTAAAGTTTTGGAACTAAACAAAAACATGTGTTAAAAGGGCTTAAACTTATGTTATTTCTAGCTTTAACACTATAATATTATAAAATATGTTAAAACACTTGTTTTTCTAAGAAAACACCACACATGTTAGATTGGGGAATGTTCCATAACCCATGATGACGTTGGGTCCGTTTTGTTAACAAAAGATATGTTATCACAACAAAACGCCTGGAATTCACGAAACCTTACACTGTACAAAGTACACATGGAACACGTAGTAATTGTCACGTGCACAAACAATGGCCCACATGTAACAGACACAAGGGTCAACAAGTCTGGTGAAAGAACTTGTATGGTAAACGACAAGAACGTACAACTTACCATGTCCTTTTTAATCATAAGATACCATTTGTCGAGGCAGTAGCTATTTCACATTTCTGCTTCACTAGACCTTATCTTTAGTCATCAGGTGAGTTCTTAGGGCCCCATTAGACTGCTTTCATTCTTTTGAGGGAAAAACATGCATACAAGTTCAGTTACATTTTGACTATTATGTGAACATGAGACATAAGGTTTAGAGTACTCATAAAGCCCTCGTGTCATATTTCATACTGTAACCATTAGCTATGGACTTAGCCATGGAACACCGGAATAGATCTATTAGGTTGACACCCCTATTCTTGGTTAGTCGTTCACACCGGATTACAGATATTAAAGAGCGATTGTATTTCACATTACATTCGTTGTCTTTAGTGTACAATGGGCGAGGCACAATATTCGTCAAGGTTTGGTTACGGGCTCATGACAGTCACATAATGATTATTGTTTTAGCTAGGCAATGATCCAGTCACCCATGGTTTACATAAAATCCAAAACCCGTGACCTCACCAACTTAATTGTTGACATATTTTATTTGCATGTTTTTCAGGCAATTAATTGATCATCATGGAACTTGGAGTCACGCATGAGCATCCCATGGATATCATGAACCTTATGTAACTGCTGGTAGCGACCTCGTCCATACGATTTTTGTTGTCCACGGCCCCGACCTCTGGTGCGACCACGGTTACGGTTTCGATCATAGTTTTCAGGTTGAGTATTTTGGTTATCAGTGGGTTTTGGCACGGGTGGGTTCGTGGTGGTATGGAGAGCTGTGCCAGCGGCCTGAGCCGCTAGCTTGGCTTGGTCGGTTTTGGTGTCCTCAACTTGACAAAGTTTAGATCGAATGGTGTAAAAATCAGGAAGGGGTTAGGTGTTTTGGAGGATGAGGGATATACTCTCATAGGGTTCGGTAAGACCGGTTAGGATTTGGAGGACAAGCTGATTTTCGGTAATGGGTGACTCTAGGCTTTTGAGTTGATCGAACAAAAGCTTCATGTGTTGGCAGAAGGCGGAGATATTAGAAAATTGTTGGAAGCGGCTATTAAAAAATTTGTTTTGTAAGGTGATAAGGCGAGCGGCCTGGTTGTCTAAGAACAGGTTTTTAAGACGGCACCATGCATCGTAAGCGGACGTGTTGGTGACCATAATAGTGTGGACAAGGTCTTGGGTGATGGTACCATAGATCCATTGCAACACAATGGCATCTAGGCGTTCCCAAGAGGCATGTGAGGGAGCGGATATTTCGGTTTCTTTTTCTGCCGAAGAAGAGGATTCGGCTGTGTTACGGGGTTGGAGATGGTTATAAACTTCATAGGCTTTGCAATGGATGGTGAAAAGTTCAGCCCAGGTTGTGTAGTGTTCGGTTTGACAGTCAAGGATGATGGGTATGAAGTTCTTGATGTTGGTGACTGTGGCAGCGGGATGTAGTGAGGAAGACATGATCGACTACTAGGAGAACGATCGGCAAACAGGAAGAGATGAGGGGAAGGTGACGGCAAGGAGAAAGAAAGAAAGGATTAGGGTTAGGCTAATGATACCATGTAGAATAATATGGCATAATTGCTTGATTTCCATTGTCTTTGGTTAATCAATATATACAAGTTTACATTCCCTTATTTTAGGGAAGAGATAAATACAAACATAAATGCTAAACATTATCTATAAATAAATACAATTCAAATGTATAATCTATTACCTTATTTTAATTAAATGATTTAGACAATATCATTTAAAATGTGGTTCTTAAGACAATATTTTGTTTGTTATGTTAAATAAAGACGTCTTTTAATATATCTCTTAACTTATGATTTGATGCTTGCGTGACTTGTGTGCTTGAAAACCTTTCGAAGTTACATCCCGTGTTTCCTCCTAGGCGGGGTGTGACATGGAGGGACTTATGAGTGTACCCATGGCGTGTAAAAACATGTGCACTTCTAAGCTAACCATTAACTCCATGTATAGAGATTAGCCCATTTGTGGGTGGAAACATTCACACTTTGTGGTTGATCCTTAAATATCAAAACATCAGTTAGGGTCGGTACGGTCTATATACTTGGCCTTGGTGATAAGCCAAACTTTGGAAGCAACTTAGCTACATGGTCTATGTGTTAGCTTTGGTGTAAACCAAAGATTGTTGAACTCGTGTTAGAAGTAAAGGATCCTTATTTACTTCTATTATTATATATATTTCCGCACAATTAATAATGGATCAATCACTTTTTGAAAAATTAGTTTTTTCAAGTAACGGATGAGCATATGTGGGAGGTTGCGTCGCCTTTGCTATATCAAGTGGTAGCTTGTTAGCCGCTCCAGCCGTTGGCAAGTTATTCACAAACGAAAAGAGTAGTTGAATGTTAATATCGCAACTTTGAGAGGTGTGTCTTTTGGGGTTGGGTTAACACAATCTTGGGTGATATGTCACTCACAGTTAAGAGGTGAGCTTACCGGGACGGAAGACCCTCATAATAACTTTAAGAACACGAATCATTTAAAGTCTAATGTTGGAGGCTTAGTTTTAAAGACACCATTTAAATAAAGATCTACTATTGTCTCATACCAAGTAAAATCAGATCCCGTAGCAACACCTTTGTTTTGATATTATGCTTTCTCTTACGGTTTAAATCTCTCTTTTATTTTTCTTTCAAGCATTTAAAACTCTTTTAGTAATTTTAGGAAGTTGAGTAGCAAAAACTATGTCCTAGGATTCGATACTCGGTAGTTGCTTATTTCTATACTACGCTCGATAGGTACACTTGACTATTGTGTGGGTTTTATAACATTAAGAAACTATCATTTTATTTTATAAATTTAAAACTTGAACATCACCTGGCTGGGGGAGACTGATGGAATTTTTCGGTCGGCTGAGTTAAAAAGTTGCTGATCAGGAGAAGGATTATAGCAACAAGTTCATCATGAAGTGGTGTAAATGAGTTCCCAAAAATTGTAATATCTTAGTTTGGAGGGTGGTGCTTAATCACATTGTGACTCTCGATGCTCTAAAACGGAGGAATGTTCAAGTTGGAGATCAAAGGTTCGTTCTTTGTGAGTCGAAGAACAAAACGGCTGATAACTTACTTACTTCGTGTGTTACGGCCGCAATTGTTTGGAAACACATTACCTCTTGGGGACTGGTCGCCCTTATCTACGGTATTTTAGTTAACAAACTGTTGGAAATGCACTCGAGTTACTAGGGTGGGGATATGGCTAAAGAGATGTTTCACAAGATTATTTTTAGGACAACCATTCATAAAATAAAGAACAAAAACAAAATAAACTGAATTGATAAGAGGTTGTTTGGCAACCTCTATGCTAGTAGATGCAAAGCCACTAAGAGACTTAACTGGGTAAGAGAATCTAAACCGATAAGTGTTGAGCCAGTAGGAGTACGCCGATGTTGTGGTGGATGAAATGGTGTGGATCAAGGAGTTGGTGTGTGAGTGGCCGGATGAGTGTTATCAACACATGTGAAGGTACAAAGTGGTAAAATTTTAATTCAACATCATTTTGAAACTTAATATGTAAAGAGGGTTGTTGCTCGATTAAGAGGTGTCCTTCTGATGAACCAAATACACTTAATGTTGACGGATTCATAGATAGCCACTTAATGAATCATTAAAAGGCTACCATACAGCCCCTAAGTCGAATTACAATACTATGTAAAAGAAAACAAATGTTGATTACAGACTAACCGAATTGCATAAGCAAAAAGACTAAATACAAATTACAATAAAGGAAAACAAACAAAAATAATGTGACGATGGTTGAGGATTTCTGTTCAACAGACGTTCCTTAAAACAGATTTTTGGCCACCCATGTGAACCCTTCTGTCTCCCAAAGTATAACAGCATAAGCATATTGTACTGTAGGGATTAGCCTAACACCAAAACTATACCTAAATCAAGAGCGCAAAGGCAGAGATGTTAGGAAAATCGTTCGAGTATATGTGCGTTTTCGATTTATGTAAGTTTTATGTGTATCTAAACAAAGCACATATGCCTTGTATATATCCAAAATAAAAAGTCCATGTGAAGGATCAGTTTTTAAATCAAAATGAATTCAGAAATGGATTCAGTATTCAAAAGACATTGAATTCGTAACTATTGCTAGAATTTTAGTAGTCTTCTATTGGCCACACAAGTCATTCGAGCCACATCAGAGACTTAAACCGCACTTCATCCACAGTAGGTAAAAATCAATAAATACGGCTCTCAAGCGACTCACGGGGATATGGCCATGCATCATCGAAACACCACATTACGCTCATCGCCCTTGTCCTGGCCCCAGACACCTCAGTTGCTTCGTATCCTCCTGACTACCACTGAACGTGCCTTGATATATATATATATATATATGTATATATATATATATAGGACTACACCTATAGAATTTTTTTAACTTATAAATCAACCAAATATTTATCTTTCAACATGTGTGAAACAAGCTAAATTCCATGGTTTTAAAGTTCCAAAAACATAACTTAGAGCTTTGATATCTCATTCATATTGGCTTCATATAGGACATGACTTGGTTTGTTGTGATCCTCTTACATAGTAGAACACAAACACACTAAACATTGATTATATTCTAAACATATATAAATAATCACTAGTATATCTTGGGAGTTTCCCGGGATAGACAAATCTAACATGAAATGACAAAATCTTTGTTACGATGTAGAATATAAAATAATGTACTATAACATGAGAAAGCAAAAAAAAAATTACACTAATAATAGATGTGTAGATTTACACTAAAGAAAAAACTATTTTACACAAAATAAAAGAGGCAAAACAAAGTTAACATGTGGGAACTCTGAAAAAAGTTGAATGATAAGCTGGTGCAAAACCTATGCACAGAAAAATATTTAGAGGATGAAAAAGTATGTGAACTGTTAATAAGACCTTCCGTTGACACAAAAATGTGCTTACTTGAAAAATTGACACCGAGATAGCTACTACATATTCAAGGATCATAAAATTATAACATCTTCATCAGCTTATTCCCTCAATCGTTTAGATAACATAGCTTGCTTGAGCTTTGAAAGTGCTTCCCTCAATTCTAGATCCTTATTCACATAAAAATTAGGAAAAAAAAATAAAAATTCAATATTCAAAGATTGTAATTTGCCCCTTTATATATCAATGAACACTACTTATTTGTTAAAAAAAGATTGTTATTGTTATCACTTTTATGAAATCATCCTAAATATAAGCATGTGATATGTAATATTCATAACAACAATGTATCCTGCTTATTCCAACAATTGGTGTGCCAAAATAGTTTGAAACAATCCATAATATATATATATATATAGGGAATGGTTCTAGAGAAAACCCTCCTTATTTGGTAAACTCTGGAAACTCTGACTTCCCAATATTTTTTTTTTGAAACAAATAGGGCAAGTAATATACATGATTTTAAGCATTTTGGGCCAAAAAAATTAAAAAAGCGCCGAGTAGTTTTTTTTTAAAAAATAAAATAAAATTTTGACTAACACATGTTAAGCGCTAATAACAGGTGTTAACCATGTGTTAACTATATGTAAACAGTAGACGTTTTTTATTTTAAAAAAAAAAACCGTTCGGCGCTTTTTCGATTTTTTTGGCTCAAAATGCTTAAAAAATGTATATTACATACGCTATTTTTTTCAAAAAAAAAAAATGTTGGGAAGTCAGAGTTTCCAGAGTTTACCAAATAAGGAGGGTTTCCTCCATATACTTTACCTATATATATATATATATATATATATATATATATATAGGATCTGGATCATGTGAGAACTTCCCCCAGTTGTGAGAACTAGAGAACTCCTCTAGGCCAATAAAAAAACGACACATAGGCAGGTTATCAATATAAAATTAAAGGGTATCATAGTCATTTATTATCCCTACCCCACCCCACCCCACCCCACCCCACCCCACACCAACCCAACCACCTTTTTATAATTCTTTTTTTACAGATTTTTTTTCAAAAATCCAACCTCTCTCTCTCACTTCTCTCTCTTCTCTCTGTTCTCTCTCTTCTCTCTCTCTTCCCTCTCTCTCTAAAACACACACAAAAAAAGCAGGTGGGGGGTTCGATGGTGTGACCGGTGGTTGAGTTTTGATGACGACGGAGGTTTCAGGGATGGGGTGGTGGTGGTTCGGTGTTTTCAGGGATGGGTGGGAGGCGACGGTGGTTTCAGGGATGGGTGGTGGTGGTTCGTTGGTTTTTTCAGGTGGTTTAACGTGGTTTTTCAAGGATGGGTTCGTTGGGTGTTTTTCAAGGGGCTGAGGGGTGGTGGATCTGTGGTGGTTGAGGGTTGAGGGTGGTGGATCTGCGGCGGTAGTGGCTGAGGGGTGGTGGATCTATGGTTGTTGAGGGTTGAGGGTGGTGGATCTGCGGCGATGACGGTGGGAGAGGGTTTTTGCAGAGGGGTTTTGGTTCGGTGGTGGGGGTTTGCAGACGGTGAGGACGTGGTGGTCGACGGTGGTCCGACCAAGGTTGAAGACGAACAGGTATGTTATTATTATTATTATTAGTATTATTGTTAGTATTATTATTATTATTGTTATTATTAGTATTATTATTATTATTGTTATTATTATTATTATTATTATTATTATTATATTTTTCTGTTATTTTGTTATTATTATTATTATTTATTTTTATTTTCTGTTATTTTGTTATTATTATTATTTATTTTTATTTTCTGTTATTATTTTTTTTTGTTATTTTGTTATTATTATTATTATTTTTATTTTCTGTTATTATTATTATTATTACACTGGTGTTATTATTATTTTTTTCTGTTATTTTGTTATTATTATTATTATTATTATTCTGTTATTATTATTATTATGTAATTACACTGGTGTTATTATTTTTTTTCTGTTATTTTTATTTTTATTTTTTCGGAATGGGTAGGTGCTATAAACACATATGGAATTACTATAGTTAAATTTGATAAAATTTGAACATATTTGTACAAGTGTTAATAATTTGTCTGATTTCTAATATTTAGTTGTTTTGTTGTTGTGGATGGTTTGTTTGATAGCTCGGGACAAATAACAACCTTTAGTTTTGAATAGCAAGTACGAAGATGATGATGTTTTTTCGTTTTAAGGGGATGATGCTGTGAAGATGACGATGATGGTGTAGTATGACGTAAGAAAACACTGGTGTAAATATCAGTTTACACTAGTGTAAATATGAATGTATAGATGTTTGGTGGTTATTTTACACCACCTGTAGTATCATTTTGTAAGAAAACACTGGTGTAAGCATCAGTTACACCAGTGTAAATATTAATGTATTATCATTTTGTAAATATTAATGTATTGTAGTATTATCTAGTTTTGGTTTTTTACACCAGTGTGAATTATACTTATCATACGTTGGTTTTGGTTTTTACAACATATTTTGTGTATGGCAGATTTACACTGGTGTAAATAATCACACTAGTGGTGTAAATAATTACACTAGTGTATTTTTGTAAAACTTTGTGTAAAAAATTACACTAGTTTTGTTTGGTTTTTTGTTCACACTTGTATTTTTTTGTAAAACTTTGTGTATGACAGATTTACACTGGTGTAAATAATTAGACCAGTGTAAAACCAAACAGATTATTGAATGGTTGTTTTATATAGATGTGTGTAAATACTGGTGTAAATTTTTACACCAGTGTAAAAACGAGAGGGAGACAACAAAAAATGCACATATATATATTTTTTTTAAAAAAAGTAAAAAAAAAATTAAAAGAAGTAAATTATTTTAATTAAAAAAATAAAATAAAGTTTAAAAAATATGATTATTTTTAATAATGAAATAGAAAATAATTACACCATCATCCCATCAGATTTTCTTTTTAAAAAATGATTTTTTGAATTACTAAATAAAAAAATATAATAGTATTATTATAATTATTTCTCTTTCATGGTGGTTTTACTTAAATACCCCTTAATGTACCTTTTTGTATTAAAATATACAAATAATATTTTAACTAGCATGTAAAGACAAAAAAACATCAAGATTAAATCTCAACCATAGGATCATCAAAATCAATGGTCCACAAGAGTTCTCCAGTTCTCACAACTCGGTACAGTTCTCACATGATCCTAACCATATATATATATATATATATATATATATATATATACACATGTGGAAATACAACCAAAGAATAGATCAACCTATGTAGTATATAATCAAAGTATGCATATATCCTAATGATTCATGCTTGTGATTGCCTTCAACCCTAAACCTTCATCACCAAAATCTTAAGCAAATTTTTCAAACCTATTTTTTTTCCAGGAAAGTATAAAAGAAGACAACTTATGTGAACATATCAATTATTTAGTAGCTTGTAAAATTATAAAACTTGTGTATCACACATGTTATACCATTATTGATTTATTATTAGGTTAGAAAATTTAATATTGTATGAAGTTTGATCAATGAGATATTAAATGATTATTAATAAGCAGAAATATATAAAGAATTACTTAAGAAAATAAACATTAACCCAAGGCATTTAGCCTAGTGGTATCTTGATGGTGAGATAAGACTTAGGGGCCATAAGGTCCTGGGTTCGAATCTCACAAAGGGGTTTTTCTCATAATTATGAGTTTTCTCCTGAATTTGTGACTTGGTGGTGGAATATGATCGCGTGGCAACACTGGTGGCACGATGATACTCCAGTGTTCCGTGAGTGATTCCAATTTGTTGGCCGTTCAAAAAAAAATAAATAATAAACATTAAATAAATAAGAGATAAACGTGAAATTGTGAAATTATGATTTACATATGAGAGAGAAGTGAGAAAATAAGATTTTTATTTATTATATAGTAAAGTATAACGTAGATAAGGATAAAGATTATAAATTAGTACATATTATATACATTATCCATAATTGAGTATGAAAAAAATGAGAGAAAACAAAAAACTAAATGACTTAAATGAATGACATGTGTCCCATAATATTTTGTTTTTTTTTGGAACGGCCAATTAATATTTTGGTTTACTATAATAGATAGTTTTGTGTCCAAAATTACGTGGAAAACACATTTTCCACTAATTTCCAACATTATTATGGCCGCTTGTTGGTGCTTATAGTTAGCAAGGAATGAAAAAAGAAGGCTCTCGAACGAACCGACCAAAATTGTATACATCCTCCAAAATATTAAATTTTTGAGATTCCTTTGGTTTAATAATAGATCCTAACATAAGTCACATATACTTGGGTTAATTGATGCAACTTTGACATGATGCAATTTGGTTCTCGTGTTTGTTGGCAAGTTTTTTTGCGCGGGGTTGTGAATGAAAGTAGCTTACTCAAACAAGATCGTAACACTACGATAATTGTTCACATTATCAAGATGATGGAAATCAGTGTTTTCAATACGGAATATAAAATTTGTCTATTTCTAAGTACTTTATGTGAGTATATTACAACGACATGGGTCGATATGTGGCATCCACATCATCTTTGATGGAATTGCTCTCCAAGCCAAAAAAAAAAAAATAAACGGGATGGTGGTGGCGTAGACGGTAGGCCGTAATGGCTGCCAAGTCACGGTTTCTTAATTTTTTTATTTGTCATTTATATAAACAAATAAATTAAATAAAAAACTTTTATATTAAACCATTACATTAAAAAAAACTAAAAGCATAAAAAAATTATACAACATATTATATTTTTGCCTTATTTGTGCTTTCATTTTTCTTCTTACATTTCTCGATCAGGATCTTTGACGTGATCGATTTTCATTGCGAGAAGTTTCATATCCTCTCGTCTTCCTTTAGTTGTGTGTTTTCTCCTGTTTTATATTCATGTTTTAGAACAAGCTGGAGGTTTTTTCTTTCCTTGAGCTTTTGTTTTTTAATGTCATTGAACGTACTCAAATGTTGACTTATTTCATATAAATGTTCACTATAATCGACACCCCCACTAGATGATATCAATGCCCTCTTCTTTGAACGGTCTCTACCAGGTAAGCGAATTTGTTCAAGCTCATCATCGCTTAGATTAATGTCGTTACAAGCATCGCTCGCAAGCGAACAAGAAGATGAACTTGTTTTTATCCGTTTGGTGAAACATAACGTTTACACTATTCCAAATAACTGTTTTTGTTTTGATTTTTACCAATCTCCAGGTTTTCGGATATGGATATCTAAGATTTTACCAAAGCAATTTATTCCGCCTCAACTCAATTTAGAGGGGCCATTCAACGACTTTCTTCTCATGATCGGTTTTCTTCCTATAACCTCTATTTTTAACTTTTTTACCCGATGGGTCACCAACATCTTGTGGTTGGGTTTCGGGTACAAAGTCACGTATAGAAACGAAAAAATAAGTTTACGGGAGGGTGTGAAGCTTATTGAGACGAGTGCATGCTTAGTTGTTGAAAACCATGTTGCGGGTAGGATCCATAATACACACCACCAGATATAAGTTGTGCATATGACGCTATGTCATTTGACTAGAAATTTGTAGGTTTCAGTTTTGAGGACTATGATTGGGGAGTCGCTTCGCCCAAATGGGTTGTTTAGGCATACTCACGGTTGTTGAGATTCATTTTTGGTTGACTATGTTGAGATTTTAATAAAAATAGAATCGGAAAAGATGAGATATGTGAAAAAATAATAATTGAAAGTTTGTATATATATATATATACACACACACACTCATGAAATTAAATATTTTAATTAAAGAAAATTAAAAGAGTCATTGTCAAACGACTTTTTTACAACATCCAACCACACACCGACACATTACCTTCACAACTTACCCCACGCTGGTAGATAACCCCATAGGGGTTGCCTCACGCCATGGTCCATGCCCACACATCGTGTACTCTTAGGCTATGGGGTGTGGTGACACTCTCCCCAACTCTCCTAAATTCCACATTAGTGTCACGTCATTTTCCTCTTCCCCTCCTCCAAACCAAAGAATTCCCCCTCTTATTTTTTTTAATTATTTTCCACTTTTATTTATTTATATATTTTATATTCCATTAAACTTTTATGTTCGTTAAAATAAAAAAAAACATAAAAAATAAAAAAACGTAAAAAATAAAAAAAGTAATCGAAAAAACATTAAAAAAACGAAAGGGTTCACAAATTAAAAAATATATAGAAAAGTTACAAATTACAAAAATACAAACTAAAGTTCAAAAAAAAATACAACTAAAAAAATACAAATTAGGAAATACACTACTCGTCATCAACGGGAGCGACATGGAAATTGTTCCAAACGTGGTCGATTAAATCTGCACAAAGGTGCCACAGTAGTATCGTGTAACGCCGACGTGTTTGATTCTTGTTGTGCCTCGTCAACTAGCTCGAGATTCTCTTCAACCTCATTCGGATTGTAATTGCTCGCACGACCTTCGTCTTCGATTATCATGTTATGAAGTATTATATAAGCATACATAATATATCTCAATCTTTCTAGATGCCATGCTCGTGCGGGGCGTTGTAAGCCATTTCGCCTTTAACACACCAAATAATTGTTCGATATCTTTCCATGCCGATTCTTGGCACTTCGCGAATTTTTTCCTTTTTTCATCAGTGGGATTCTGTAGCGTTTTCACAATAGAAGAATCATCAAGGTCAGTGCCTAATGATGTTGTAAAAAACCTCAGATTTTGCAAGAACATTTAAATAGTCACATGAATCTGCAACTCCAAAAAAGGCATGCCAAATCCATAGATCTTGTGAGCAAACGACTTCTAGAATTATTGAGGGGTGTCCCATGTGAACCCCACGTAAACTAACATTTCCATGCAGTTGGGCAATTACACCATGGCCAATGCGTACAATCGAGACTTCCTAGCATGCTAGGAAAGCCGTGTTTCTCTTCATGGGCTGCATAGATCTTTTCGATGTCCCTCTTCGTTGGTCTACGCAAATAAACCTTGCTATATAACTTCACGATATTTTCGCAAAACTGATACAAACACTTCCGACTCATTGTATTAGACATCTGTAAGTATTTATCCCATGAATCACTAGAAGTGTCGTATGCTAATTGATGAAGTGTAGATATGCATTTTTGTAGCATTGTAAAACCCCCTTTCCCTCTATGATCCCATCTTAGTGTAAAAAAACTCATCATAACTAGCTAAGTCATCAGCAATTCGTTCGAACAATCCCCGACTCATTTGAAAACGACACTTAAATTGTTTGTCATTGTATACACAGATTTCATCAAAATAGTCGGCCATCAAACAATCATGTGTGCCTTTAAAATTTTTTGAACAATATTATATAATATAAATTTTTGAACAATATTATATAATATAAAATTTTGAACAAACTTATAAAATAACACAATAAGAAAATGTAATATACCCTCATGATCTCTATTTAGCGCAACGCTCTTTGTTCTTGGTACTGACGTTGATTCGCTCTCGCTGTCGTCTTCCATCTCCAAGATAATTTGCGCCGTCTCCATCATCGTACCCACGTAAAATTTTACCGTGTTTTCTTCGGATGATGATGAACTCATGGCTAAATGTAAAATTGTATAAATTTTGAAGATGGAAAGTTTAAAAATTTTTAGAAAGAAAGAATGGAGAAATTTATAAAAGGTAGAAGATTGAAAAAGTGTTGGTGAATGTTTTGGTTAAATGTTTTGAATTTGGTTATATATATAAAGTTTGAATTAAAAAAAAATCGCCACGGTCAACTCCCAATGGCTCAAAATCTCCACCAATCATCATCTTCGGTGAGATGGGTGAAATTCTACCGAATTCATTGAAAAAAAATTGGGGGGGGTACCGATGGGGGAGGTTGCCACATCACCTCCCTCACCAAGATCACACCGATAGGTCTTATTCTTAAGTTTAAAATGAGTTAATTAACATTAAAACCACACACCACTTGAAATGCCATATGAAATTCATCCACCTTAATTGTGAATGTCAAAATCCCTGAAAACATGGTTCTTGGACCTCGGTTGTGAAGTTCAAAGTTGTCAAACACATGTTCACTTTCATTGAACATTAACTACCACATGTAATGCTCAGCTTATCCTAATTAAAACTCAACATGTTATTCACATATAGATAATCACAAAATCTAGCATAAAGTTCAACCTATCAAATTAGTTAGTTATATGAAGATCAAGCAATTAAGTAGTTTTTATATGATTATACTCTAAGTGCTTTGCTTCAATGATTTTTAAACTCACATTGGCAAGTTAGAATCCTAATATGCAAGTCCTTGCCTAAAGTTACGTGACTAAGGGGTTGTTTGGTAGCCTCTTATTAAGGCTCTTAACCATTCAGCGCTGAATGATTCAGCATTCAGCGCGTTTGTTTCAGCTTCTGAATGGAATGGTTAAGTCTGAATCATTAAGATTTAAGTTGTTGCTGAACCATTAAGCACTGAACTATTAAGCACTGAACTAGGCTGAACCTTAATGAGGCTCCCCTACCAACGTGGGACAAGAAAACTAACCATTAAGAGGTCCAATTTAATAATTCAGCGCTTAACCATTCAGACCTCTTAATGATTCAGCACTTAATCAACCAAACAGCCCCTAACTAAAAAGTTAACCCCAATCCAATTAGTATTGTTACTTTCAGTACAATAAAATCAATCACCTATTGAACAATTTCATGACCAATATATTATAGCCGTTCGTCATTATAAGCATCCATTTTGTCATTTTAAACACTTAAGAATGGATGTGGGTCTTCATGACTCAATTTTAACCCGCCATGATTTGTTTGGTCCAAAATTCACTAGTTTGAGTTTAATCACTTTTCATATTTATTTACAGACTCAAAACGTATATATCGTAGTATATATAACAACTTCAAATTAATTTTACATTTGACACGAGCTTTTAATTCAAATAAGCTCTAATGGTTAGTATAACTAATTCATATCAATTAGTGATTCATAGTCAAAATGAGTTAACTGACTTGGTAGAGACACATACCTCGGAAGGACATAGGCATAGGTTCAAGCCTTGGCAACGAGTTTTTTCAGAATAATTAGTGTAAAAAGTATAAGTAATATCTGTCGTTCAAAACAAAAAATAAAATAGTTTATATTTCTCCAAACTGCATTATTTTTCTCTATAGATCTCAAAAATCATTGTATATGTTTATTCATTTCATTTCATTTAACTAGAAAAAAAAACAACATTTTATTGTATATAGAAATCAAGGAAAAAGAAAAGAAATTGTATCGCTAAAGAGAAAGAGACCAAAATACTAAAGCCAATGGTGTCGTTTCAACACCATGTATATTGAAAGCTGTAAAAAGTAGACACGCTCAGCACGTGCCTTCACAAATATTCATATACATATAATTACTTGATATAGATTCATTTTAGCATATTATTTTCCACATATAGACGTTTATATGATCCAAGAATACACCACCCCACTCAATTGCTTTAACGTCTATATAATATATAGATGGCCTCCTGTTTAACGTCCATCTAATATAGATAGCCTCCTGTTTTGTTTAAAGAAAATTAATAGAGATGAATTACATTATCTATTCTCCAAATTATCACCCATATTCTTGATTTTACTTACTTCTAATATTGTTATTTACTTCTAGATTAATTAAATTTATAATAAAACTTATAGGTTTTCCAATTTATGCGTAATTACAATTTTACGATTTACTACATTGTAGGACAAGAGGGTGCCACGAAGGGGTCTCTTGCCTCTATGTCGATAACATTTTCCATAAACAAAAGAGTTTATGATATCGTCTTGTTGTACTTTGATCGACTACTAATTTCAAGGACCTGAGGGTGTCTCAAAGGGTTC
The DNA here is from genome assembly GCA_032199755.1 of Ambrosia artemisiifolia. Classification (NCBI taxonomy): domain Eukaryota; kingdom Viridiplantae; phylum Streptophyta; class Magnoliopsida; order Asterales; family Asteraceae; genus Ambrosia; species Ambrosia artemisiifolia. The sequence continues at coordinate 15,253,347 of CM063528.1, read as the reverse complement.
CCTGCCTCATATGTCGATAACATATTCTAGTTTACTGTTGTCGGTTCATAGCCCGAGTAAAGGAGGAGAGCTTATAAAAAAAATTTAAAAGGGTCTCGGCTTTTTAGTTCGTGTAGGACCTTCAAAAATATTGGACCGAATCGCCTCGAAATTAGCATTAAATTTTATTGTATTGCATTTTAGTTACTTCTAAAATAGTTTTTCTTTTAAATTATAAGTTCATAAGTTTTTCATTTTACTCGTAACAATTTTAAGGCTTTCTTTGTTCTAGTACTACAAGGTGTCCACAGACTCACAGAGTCTGTTTACCCTAGGTCAACAAAATTTTCTATAAAGAAAGAAGTTAACGTTAGTTTAAAATGAAAATGATATAATAAAAGTGAAAATAAAAATATTCCATTACGTAATTTACGTGCTTAACTTTTGAAACGGATGGCGGCACAGCTGGTTAGGGCTGGCATATCGTGTCAGACACGACCTGTTAAAACATGAACACGATAAAACACAAACACGAAATAGGTAAACATGACACGACACGATAACTTATCGTGTTATTTTTTTTTCCAAACTCGAACACGAACCTATTTATAAATGTTAACACGATAAAATACGATAAGACACGAACATGTTTATAAATATTAACCATGAATCGTATCCACAAACCTGTGAATGAGAGACTGGGTGGCGTCAGTGTTTAGAAGGAGGACTGGTGACGACGGACAGGTGATGGGTGACGGCAGACGATGGATGCGTGACAGGGACGGGTGACGACGATGCCGTGATGACGGACGGGGACGGTGGAGTTGGGAATGAGGAAGAGGGATGACCGAGCGGTGAACATAATTGATCTCTATGATTTGAAAATTAAAAATAGGGTTCCTTCATCTTTAGTTCACATATATAATGTATACCCCTATGCGGCTATGCCATATATAAAACTTTTTTAAATAAAAAAAATTATTAACGTGTCTTAACGGGTGCTTAACATGTTAACATGTCATTAACCTGTTTGGACACGAAACCTGTTAAGGTCTTATCGTGTCGACCTATTTAAGACACGAAACATGCTAAGGTTAAACACGAAACCGGTAAGATCATGTAGGTTCGTATCTAAAATTGCAAGCCCTATAACTTGTTGCCCACATATCTGCTGTTTTAATGTAATTTGGTAATTGTAGAATAAAAGTTATTATTATTAAAAAAAAAAACAACTAATTTGTTTCGTCGTTGACTTTATTTGGAAAGAAGTTTCATTAAAATAAATTTATTTTGTAATTTGAAGGAGAGGGAATGTATTCACTTTAAATTTGTAAATTTATATGTATTTTTCTTAAAATACAAGGTTTCATTTCAAACTATGGGGAGTAGAGGCTTGAGTTGAGGGCATAATATGTCGCAAAAGTAAGTTCTATAATTAAAGTCTTAAAAGTGGTTGTGGTTGAGGGAGCTTGGGTTTTAAATATTTAAAGGTTATAATTATTTTTTTATTTTTTTTAAAATGAACAATCGTGTGCAGCTACCTCACCCACCCAACCACCCAACGGCCAACTGAAATCCCACGCTAAGGGGCCATGCCATGAACCCACACCACTAGGGGAAGGTGTTTGGGGCTTGTGTTCCCAACCCATGGCAACTCCCGCCCTCCACTCCCCTAACTCTCATAATTAAGTTACAATGCTTTTAAACCATTATTTGGGAGAGTATCTAATTTTGCAAGTTTAATAGATATTACAAGGAATTACCCACCTTAACGAAACCATAAAAACATCTAAGATACACATACAACGGGGCATCATTTAACCTTAGGTTGGCGGCGGATCTAGCATACCTGCAAGGTAGCCTGCACTACCCCTAACTCTTTTAGCGAAATATATTTTAGTGTAAATTTTGTTTCTTCTTTGTTTTATTTATCGGCTACATCTAAACAAAATGTTTTTTACCCCGAGCTACCCATCAATTTTCTTCTCGATGCGCCACTCGGCAATTGTGTTGGATTGAAAGTAGTAAATGGATCTAAGTTGTAAATAAGTAATGATCAAAATATTGATAATTTGTAATAAATGAGTTAAACGAGTCGTTAAAAAGTTGACAAATATATATTTGCTTTCGCATTTTTCCTGTTGAAATTTTAAACAAGTTGTCAGATCGATCTATTTAATAGAACATGTTATACGTGCAAAACAAAACACGAGGTGTTTAATCAAATAGGTTAGACATGTATCGGACACACAACTTATTTATTGAACGTTCTTCCCATAACAACCCAAAATCTGATATCTTTGTATCGTGTTCACATCTTGATGCGAGTAGGTATGAAACTCAACACTCATGATGTCACATTCTCACATATGGGTATCGAAACAACATGCAATGTTTTTTTCCAAATACTTCACAACAAAATCTAGAATACATGCAACAAACTAATAGAGACAAAAAGAATTATGCACAAAAATATATATTCATTCATCATGATGCTATAAACTCATGTTTTCCAACTTTTTGACATAAAAAAATATCAATTAAATAACTATGAATATACTTCTATCCCAACTATGAATTAACCAAAATTAAACGAGTAAATTACCTATTTTACCCTTTCCATTCACTGCATTCTGAAGTGGGTCGGGTCTTCTGTCGACCCGCACTAATCGGGCATGGGCTTTGAACCGGTGGAACCATACAATTATACATCAAACACAATGAACTGCTCATAGGAATTGAAGACCTTGGTTTAATAGGCATTCCTGTTAAATAATTATGCTGAAGGTACAATAATCTTATGTAACCGGCCAATAACCGGTCCACGAAAACCCGTGGAACTGAACCGGTGAACCGGTTATTGTTCAAGTAAAGATTCCGAACCGTTGCAAAAAGCGGCGAAATCGGCCCGTACAACATGTTGTGGCTTAGATCAACGGTCGGGATCATAACCGAGGTTTTCGGTTGGACCGGGCCCGAAAACATGTTTCGCTCGAGTTGGAGGTTGGTGATTGGGAACCCAAAGATGCAACCCGGGATTGGACCGCTGAACCGGTTCAGGCTTAGGTCTAGGTAGTGTAACCGGTTCAGCCGGGGTAGTACCCTGTCGACCCGGCCCGAAAATCGGTTCCAGGAGAGAGAAAGGTAGTTTAATGAAGGTGGGAGTGAATACGGCCCAATCGGGCCGGATAACTCGTTATGTTTGAGGTCCAACCGGGTCAGGGTTCGAGAAACGAAAGGGGGGATCGAACCCGAGAGCCGGTTGTGACAAAGGATTAAGTTGGTCAACTGGGGTAATTTCCCCAGTGACCAAGGGATGCCTCCCGTAAGCTGATTATAACTCAAATCGAGTGTTCTCAGCTTACGGAGCTCCCCAAAAGCCGGAATTTCATGGAAAATGAAATTCCGGCTTACAGCTAAAAACCGAAGATTCCTTAACTGCGACATTGTCGCGGGCAATGCGCCCATTATCCGTCCCGGAACGACCGTAAACTCCGCGAGAGCGGTCAGTTTCCCGATGGACGGATGAATTCGCCCCGAAAGTCCCGGGGCACCCGCGCGTGGATCTCCGAGGTTTAACGATACAACTCGTTCACCCTCGCAGTACACGCCCGCGAAATTACAAGGATCCGAAGTAAAATCCCACGACGAAAAATAACTCGAACCCGGCATATCTTCAAGCGATTTCCGTATCGCTTGCAATGCTAGAAAATCAACAGGATTCAGCATTGCAGAGCAAAATGGAGCATTTAGAGCAAACCCCAACAAATAAATCATCACCAAATCCACGATAAAGTTTACCATAATGGAAGGAGAGAGTTAATAAAAGATCATGAAGACATAAAGAACAATATATATATAAACAAAACCCAAAGAGGTTTGTTTGGTGATGCTTTACCGTGAAGGTAGTGATGGTTCGCCTTTTGTACAGGTGGGGAAATGTGGCTTGTGAAAGCTTTAATATATAGAGGACACGTAAACTTTGTAAATATTCTAGAGAGAGGAAGTAGAGAGAGATGATAATAACATAGATGGTGATGATAATGGCTTGTGAAGAAGGCAAACTTGGAAAGGGGATTTGGCTTGTAGAAGAAGGAGCAATATGCAATGACTATTGTCTACTGGTGTTGCTACATTAGATTTGGTTTATTTGTTTGATGAGTTTATTGTTTTTTTAATGTTGTTTTTTTTTTCTTTTTGTGGATTTTGAGGTTGTGTTATTGGTGTTGGAGTTAGGTTCGGGATGATCAACGGTTGTCCGGGCCTACAATGGGAGGTTCGGGTGACAGCTCAGAAAATTTAGCGGTGACATGGACCAAATAGTACGTGACATATGTGGGACCAACGGTGTGCATTTATTACATACTTGTTCACACTTTTTTATGTTTTGAGTTTTGACCTTTCCTTTCCTTATCTATGTTTGTTTTTATTTTTTTACTTTTTTTTTGTCCAAACAACTTTCGGAATTTTTTTTTTTTTTTTTTTAAATTTGTTGATTTTGGCCTTTGGGAACAAATATTGTGAGAAAGGAGAGTATTTACTAGGGGCATAATTGTGATTTTTGTTAACTAATTTGGAAGATCTTTCCAACTATATTAGTAACTAGTTTTTAGACCCGCCGCGTTGTGGCGGCATCGAATTTGAATTGGCTCGAATTTATGGCACGCTCCAGTACGGTGACGTTGTCATGACGACGATGGTGGTGACCGGAGCGTTTGGCGACGATGACGAACTGCAAAAGACTCTCTTCTCCGGTTTCTCTGAAAAATGACATGTGAAAGCACGTTCCAGTACGGTGGCGTTGGGATGACGACGATGATGGTCCATTTAGAATTTTATTACATATTAATATCCTATTCTAAATGTAAGATTACGAATAAAAAAAATCATATATAAACAAACTAAAAAATAAAGAGTAGTGTGCTATGCAGTAGTCGTAAAAGACGAAAGCAATGTAGACCATTACCTTCAAGATCCATATGAGTCTAATGAAAAACCACAAAACCACTGCAGCAAATCCTACTTATTTAGTAACTTGGCCCATTGCTCAGAAGAAGCCCAATACTATAGATAAGAACCTACCGAAAATGTTATATTATATAATATAATATTAGTAATGAATTATCTCCTTAACTTAACTATTAATATGTTAAAGTTAAAATTATTAGGACTTCGGACTACATATAATAAGGTGGGAGGTTTTCAGGCTTAGTCTGTTTCCTACCCTGGAGTGCCCGGTTCGAATCCCACGTCGGTCGGGGCTCATGTATAGCCCTGAGCGAGATGCCGTTCAAAATAAAAAATAAAAAATAAGTTAATAACTTTTGACAATCTTTATCTTTTTGGGCTACTAATATTAGTAATGAATTAGGACTTGAACTTAGCCCATTTGATGTGCTTGATCTCTCATGATACCATCTCTCCTATGTAGTGAAGCTTCATGTTGATGTGCTATGATCCCATGGTATCTATCTATATAATAAAAGAGTAAACTCGGATCGAATAGAGGCCTTAGAGAGAGTCCTCATCGATCCAACTATGAAATGGAGCTCCGAATTTTACCTATATAAAATGTGTTTTAGTTTTTTGTTCATTCTCCTTTCTCATAATTTATCCAATTCTTCCTATGAAAGTTTGCTATCCTACTCCTTCATTCAACCCATACTTTTGATTCTCCAAAATGATTCAACATCTTGGCTCGTGGAAGCATTCCAAGTTGTAAATATACCTTTACCACGTTTATATTATTTTTTTTATGTTATGTTATTGTTATTATCAAGGTATAATATTTATAATTCATTGTTGTAATCTTATGTTATAATTTTCGATTGTGGTTATGAAGATTATGCCTAGAATTGTCTGATTATTTGCATTGTTAATTTTTGAATCGAGTATGATTGTATTATTCTTCGGATGTGTTTGAATATTCATATGTTCATCATGGTGTTCTTGAGAGTCATATTATTTTGATCGAGATATAATATTTATAATTCATTGTTGTAATCTGATGTTATAATTTTCGATTGTGGTTGTGAAGATTTATGTCTAGAATTGTCGAATTATTTGCATTGTTAATGTTTGAAACGAGTATGATTATATTGTTCTTCGGATGTCTTTGAATATTCATTTGTTCATCATGGTGTTCTTGAGAGTCATATTATTTTGAGCAGGATATAATATTTATAATTCATTGTTGTAATCTGATGTTATAATTTTCGATTGTGATTATGAAGATTTATGTCTAGAATCGTCTGATTATTTGCATTGATAATTTTTTAATCGAGTAGAATTGTATTGTTCTTCGGATGTCTTTGAATATTCATATGTTCATCATGGTGTTCTTGAGAATCATATTATTTGATGTCATCCGAAATGATGTTGGATGTTGTTAGTGGTTTAATCTGAATATTCAAAGATTGTTGTTAGCGGTTTAATCATGATTGATATGTTTCCTAAGTTGTTCCCTAGAATTGACTGATTATTTGCATTGTTAATGTTTGGGCCGAGTATGATTGTATTGTTCTTTGGATGTGTTTTAATATTCATATGTTCATCATAGTGTTCTTGAGATTCATATTATTTGTTGGAAGAGTAAAGATTGTTGGATGTTGTTAGTGGTTTAATCTTCTTAGGAAATCCATATGGAGCTGGGTCATGTTTTATGGTTCGGATCTTATTAATCGTGTATTAATCATGATTGATATTTTTCCTAAGTTGTTGCCTGAAAGTTTGGAAAGAAAGTTATTATAGTTGACTGAGATAATGGTATGGTTTTTGAAAAGACTTGGGTGCTAAGATTCTAGACATAAATATCCAATTAATAATGTTCAAATAAAACCGATTCAAGACAAATATGTTGTATACCGGTATGAAATATGGATTTTTTACAATAATATATACACATTGATTCAAATTCAATATTTACCAATTATCGCAATCACGGCCTCATCATCATAATTTGAGCATTAAATGCAATGATCACCTTTATTAATGTCAATGATTTACCATTTTTAGATTAGAAGACAATCATATTAAGTTGCTCAACACAATCATCTCCGGATTATTATCTGATTACCTCAATCATCTCCTAATCATCATTATCGCAATCATCTCCTCATTATTACTTGATTATCTCAACCATCTCCTCATCATCATTATTTGATTTAATTAGATAAATACTATATTTAATTTAGTAATAAATATAATTTAAAGCTATTTAACAGTTCCCTAAAATATATAGTATAGTCAAAATAATTCGTATATCATAATAATAATAATATACGTCTTTCATTTAAATATCAAAATAATTCGAAAATCACGTTATATGGATATCATTTAAATATCAAAATAATTCAGAAATCACGATTTAAATGAATAAAAGAAGACGACCATATAAATTTCGAAGGACTTGCCATATTTATCTCCTACAAATCATCTACACAATAATTCGGAAATAATTCGGAAGTGATAATAATAATTTGGAAATGATAATCTATCTCTATAATAGTTAGGAAATGATAATATAATTTAAAGCTATTTAACAGTTTCCTAAAATATATATAGTATATTAAAAATATTTGAACTTAATGATTTAAATTCATAATTAATACGACCATATAAATGTCGATATTCTTACCATATTGGATTTTCTCTCTCATGTTTCCTTCAATAATTTTTAAACGTTAATATCTTTTATATACGAGATTTTTTAAAGAAAAAAAAATCACACCAAATTAACGAGCGTTTTATTATCTTTCCAACGAGTACCATAGTGCTATATAAAAAAACGGAGAAAAAATGGCTATTTTTTGTGAGGTTTTGTTTATACAGGAAAAAACATAAAGTGTTCAGGTTATTCATTAATCATGTATAAGCAAGTCACTGTTCAAAACAGTAAATATGAATTCTACTTACAACAAACGCATTGGAGTTGTACATTGTTTTAGGTTAAGTTATAATATTAGAGTTATACATTTTAAGGTTAGGCGTTAACATTGGAGATACATTGTTAAAATTGATATTTCATATTAGATTTCTTAACCCCGGGACGCTCCCGGGATATAAATCTAGTGTACTATATTCAATATAATTTTCAATGATGTTTCTTAAATTGCTTGGCCATAAAACTTATTTCACTCATGTTTCTTTTTTTTATGTCAATGTTGTTTAAGATATGTACAGTTCCTCTTAAAAAGCTCGACATTCAAACCTGAAAATAATACTTTAAGAATTAACTATTAAGTAATGATAATATCATACGACATTCAACGAAACTCTATAATATATATCTAACGGCACTGTATGAAACTGCAATTAACTTACATACGGATTTTATTCTACAATTTTACTAAATTAAAAGTAACTTTTGTATGATATGGTAAAATTAAATATTAAAACATAAACTGTAAATTTAACATCATCAAACATAATACATATTTTAAAAATAATTTTATTTGTTAATTTCATATAAATTTCTTCCCGGTTTAGTGTCACACACGGATTCATAACACATCTTTTTTGCTTCATGTTTGCTTTGGCATATTACGTATATCACATATAATCAATGATATTATGGATATCTTTTTTACTTGACATTTTATCTTTTTTTTAACCTGTGTAGTACAAGAATAAGGACGGATTGAAGATATTAGTATTACTTATATCATATTTAATTGGGACGGATTAAAGAACTTAAGTATTGTTTACAAGGAAATTTTTGGAGGTTTATGAACAATTTATGTAACTTTTAATTTATATTTTTATATTTACATAATATAGAATATATTAATTTAGACATTGTACGGTTTTAATATTTTGTTCGATACACACAATAGTATTACGGTAATGGGTTTTAGTTGAAAAAAGTTTCAATCATTCAATATCTTTCATTTCTTTAATCGTATTATATTGTTTTGTTATACAATGAGAACATTCGGCCACAACGCTTGCTACATGGATAAATTCATCAGTTATTTATTTAATTTAATTTTTCATTTATACTCAACTTTATTTACCGTGATGCATTCTTTAGCATTAGTAATTGTTTCGTTTTAAATACTTTGTTTTTAACTTGCTTGTGAATAATGCCACCTGGTGATCAATAACGAGTTTTGGTTTGATATGATCAATTTAATTGTTTACGACAAACAGTTATATTGTTTAAGACTTTTAGCCCATTTTGTTTTCCACAATTGAATTCTTTGTTAAAACTATAAACTTCAATAGATGGTTTTTTTTTACTTATAATACAATCTTTATAGAATTTTTTTTTCATTTGACTTGAGTGTTTACCGTGTGTACACACAGGACTCTAACCTAGTATGATATTATAGTGCATGTAGGGAACGCATTCTCGTTGTCACACATTATTGTTATACATTTCAATTTCGATTCTATCTCTATAAGTAACCTTATAGGTCACATGACTTCTTTCAAAATATTGTACTTTTGTTGAATCGCAAACTATTGATTTTGACATGGGTACCTCACAACCCTCACGATAACACCGTCGCTAGTGACAGGGATAGTATGTTCGGATATGAAACACGAGTATAAGGCCATGGTACAACAACGGTTTGTTTAAGTTTTCAATTTAAATACCCCCTTCCCGTCCAACGGTTTAAAAAAAACTATCAATTAAATTACAATATATACATTAAACTAGAAAATACACATTAATATTAATCAAAACATATTATTAAACAACAAAACACACAACTAAACTACAGAAAACCTAATTAAACTAAACAAACATAATTAACCTAATGTAGATCGCAACATTTACCGTGCCGAAACATGGTCAAAACTGTTGTTGTACTAAGTCGTATACTAGATTTGTGTGACTTCGATTGCCACATTGTCGGCAAGATTACTGTTTTCCTCTATGGTTGCTTTGAAGAGGTTGTTTCAATAGGCACACTTAACATTAAGATCCGTCTACTTTCGTGCAAGTGAATCCACGGTGCGGTTATTTTCACTGACAAGTTGTGTAAATTCCGCCAAAACATTATTTCAGTACGAAAGCCTGCCTAGACCTTGTGATTTTTGGACATCTTTATATGCTGTCACCAACGTAATCTCCTCCTTTTCGGTCCAACGTGTCATTTTAGAGATAATTATGAGATGGTGTAGGATTTTTTATTTTTTTTAGTTATGAGAAGTGTTGGGTTTTTATAGGGTAAAATCATGCTTTTTTTTTTATATTTTTTTAAACCTTAAATGCACTAAATGGTCATAAGATTGTTATATCATGTTGTTTCTTTTATTATTTGTGTAAATTCCACAAAGGCATTATTCTAGTATGAAAGCCTACCTAGACCTCGTGATTCTTGGACATCTTTATAAGCCGTCACCAACGCAATCTCCTCCTTTTTGGTCCAACACGTCATTTTGGAGATGGTTATGAGATGGTGTAGGATTTTTTTTTATTTTTTTAGTTATGAGAAGTGTTAGGGTTTTTATAGGGTAAAATTATTATTATTTTTTTTGAATGTTTTTAACCTTAAATGCACTAAACGGTCATAAGACTGTTATACCACGTAGTTTCTTTTATTATTTTTTAAATTTAATTGAAATAATAAAACTATATTAAATCTAAATAAAAATTAAATGAACAATAAAATATTATTTAAAAAAAATAAACTTTATTAATAATAAACAAAAGATAAAAAAATATTTCATGGTAGGTTTGCCTTCAAATTTGTGTTCTAGAATAGTGAATCAGTGTAGTGATATAACAGTGCAGGATTAGTGGAAATCAGGATAATTCAATGAAGTTCCCCCCCCCCCCCCCCCAAACTTTTCTTTATGGAAAATTTTGGAATAAAACGAAAACCTTTAGGTTAAATATACCGTGTATTGATGATATAGGTATGTGAAAATACAAATAAGTCTGATAACCCCCGAGGTTTAGAAGGATAAAGGCTTAATGTGAGTTCCCAGAAAGTACAATCGCACGTGGCTGAGAAATAAGAAACCACACTCGCCAAAATTGGTAAAGTCTTCTTGCGCCCCGAGAAATAAAAAGCCCCCTTTACCTCTTTAAGCCTATGAGCTGGCATACAGACTGTAACACCCCAAGGATTTATACTTCTTTTAATTTAAAGCTTTGTATACATCGGGACCTATGTGAAAATCAAATAAATCTCGGTACATTCCTTAGACCAAACATTACAATGAAAATTTTAGTTTTTCATCACTTAATCTGAAAATCACAACTTGGGGGACTAGATATGCCATATTGTAGAAGTTAATGGATGGGCCTTAGGTGGAAAAAGGGGGGAGTCGACATATAAGATGGATATGTCGACAACCACACCAAACACACACACACTAAGTCTACAACTCAAGAACAAGCCGGAATCTTGCTTAATCTGAATATAATCCACTTGTATTAAGGCTTAATCGGTTCATCTAACTCCAACAAACACCTAGGTACCTTTCGTTTCATCTCACTTAATGTATCATAGCCTAGATGAGGTTGGGTGGATTTCTAGGGTTCTTAATTAGGACAAATTAATGATTTTGGATGAGAGCCCTACTTAAAGGGAACCTTAAAACATGTTAATCTCTGTGTGATTTGGTTAATCTAACCCTAGATAACGGACTTGTGGGGATTTTGGTGTAAACTAGGTAGGTTCTTTCTAATATGAAACAACCCCTATAAATCTTATGTTATCACTTGATTATGATGAATTGTAATTGATTGTTGCAATCAAGTCATGGGTGATTCCATGGTATGGGTTTATGAGTTGGGAATTGGTGCATTAGTTGACCCATAAGATTAAACAAATTGGGTTAAGATTTATGCCTACTACGTGTTTGATTAAATGTCTAAATGAAATCTGGAAATTTTAATCTTAGCTTATGATATCATTGGTGAGAATATCCTCAAAAGTGATTAAATCATTATTCGGATTTGCTAATTATGTTGATCAAACTTGAGTGTATTAATAATCACTTGGGTGATTGTTTAGGTGGCTCAAGTGGGACCACGGAAATCAAGGCGGCGCTGACACTCGCTAAAAAATGAAGTAATAAGGTACGTATTGGTTCTTAGTCCATATCGTATAGAGTCGTTGCACATGTTATGCTATAGTGTTCTTATGATGAGAAGACTTTGATACCTGGAAATTTTAGAAATAGACTATATTGGACATGTATAACCGAAGCATAAGTAGTCCTAGGGAATATAGACGCGGAGGTGTGTTTAGAAACCTCATTATGGTCACAAACCATGTGGAAACTTGTGAATTTAAGCGATCATAATGAAATAATTACCATTTAAGACTCAAACGGGTCAAAATGGGAGTTTGAGCTAAAATGATGCAATGGGGGAATAAGACCAAGGTATAAGCAATCTCGAGCAGATTGTAGAGCCCGAGACCTCCCCCGTATTCTAACAACGCCGAGGTTTGAGCAATCCCGAGTGGGTTGTAGAGGCCAAGGTATTTAAACACTAGGATCTACATGACTAAGTCATGATTGATCAACACAACGCAGCCCTTGTCTATGAAAGGGTGTAAAACGGGAATTTTAGACTCAAGGGTTAAGATGGATTTGAAAGTTTTATAGTCGGCTTGATAATCCACCAATTTAGTCTTATAATCGTGCATTGTGAGCGTGATGTGCATGTTGAATCTAACATGCAGTAAAAACCTGAACAGAAGGTCTGAACGGCCGTGCGTCAGGGTGAACGACCGTTCACTGGGCCCCAAAACAGCAACGAGCTGATCAGAAGGTCTGAACGGCCGTTCGTGAGGGTGAACGACCATTCACTAGGCCACAAATCAGAATCGAACTGAGCAGAAAGCCTGAACGGCCGTTTGGCCAGGTTGAATGGGCGTTCACCGGCAACCAGCCTTGGGTTGGTCTTTTTGTCGTTTTTGATTCTTTTTCCCATGTTAACTAATCTTGTGTGTTGTTTACATGATAGGTTGAAGGTATGATGGGTACCCGGATGGAGGATCAAGCATTCGAACTGAACACACAATTTTTGGTTGAATCTTTTTTGTCAAGAATCTTAGGATAAACGGATTAGCTTCTAAACTCCACTATTGTCTTCCGTTGTGTTTAAACACAAAACTTTGGATTTGTTGCTTGATGTAAACATTCGCTTTTAACATGTTTTGGAAATGTTTGAAGGTTGTGAATTTTAATTAAGTGTTAAATCAAAAATCCGTATTTTACCCTCTTATTCTATTTAAATTACAAGTATAGAGGTCAGGATCTTACAAGTTAGGTATGGGTCTTACAAGTGGTATTTAGTGCCAAAGGTTGTTGTTCGGTTTGCAAGCTTGATCAAGAAATTCGGGAAGAAATACCTCAACTTAGTAAGCAATAGCATAAGGGATGTATAGTAAGTTCAATTGGTTAGAATAAGCTATGACTTAGTTCTAACCTTGAGAAACATAATATTGGGACATGGTTCATGGGGTATTACATCTCGTGTACCATGAAACAATGAAAAATATTGAATTGTAAATAAACTTGTTATGAACATTTCAGTAATCAAGATGTCGGACAAAGTTGGTGATGAATCTAACCCCGTAACCCGAGAAGAGATTAATGAAAGAATTGCGCAAGAAGTGGGAAAAACTCTCGAAAAGGGATTGAAAGGAATCACGAAAGACATCCAAAGGGCTATTCTAGCCGTGGTGGATGAAAAGATCAATGAATTTAAGGAGAACCTCTCCCAAGATAGGGAAAAGACAAAAGAAAGAAGGGGATGCACGTATGATAAATTCATGGCTTGCAAGCCACCATTTTACAAAGGTGAGGTGGACCCTATTACATGCCAGAAATGGATTTATGATATTGAAGGCATATTTGAAAGGAGTCATTGTGACCCTAATGACCAAGTGGCTTATGCCATGGGTCAACTACGCCATAATGCCAAGACATGGTGGGATGTTCTAAAGGCGGAAAAGGGGACGGAGAATGTAACACCCTAACCGATGGCGGAAACATCGAGGTGTCACGTAGTGACGATTGTTCAATAGCTCATGGTACTAAAGTGTAAATTTGAATACATTGAATTAAATAGTTTATTACATTGTAAAGAAATTCAAGTTACAAGGATTCTAGGCGATAAGTCTAACTAAAGTACAATAAAGTCAAAACTTAAATATAAATCCAAAGCTTAAAGGAAGCGTCTCAAAACAACCTGAAACATGTACGAAAATAATTTGGTCAATACAAAAATGTATTGGTGAGCATACCCTGTTTGAATACATATAGTAGAAAAAAAAAGTGTTTTAGCAATTCATGTACGGTACCATTTGCAATTATGTAATTAAGTAGTATCAGTCAAAAACCAAGCCTTGATGAATAATGACTAACACATGAATAACCAACTGAATAATGAATTAACAAGACAATGACCAAGATTCTCTTAACAGAGTCTCAAGGGGGTATACCATAGTACTATTCATTGAAATGCTAGGCCGCAGAACGGTTATTGATTATGACTAAGCATACACACAAATTCACATAAAGCAAACACACATGAGAATTGCATTAAGTATATGAATAACATTTGATAATAATGTACATGAGTAGCCCCAAAATAGTAAAACATGAAAAAGGGGAAAGATATACCCACAGTTTTGCTAAGCGATAAAATCCAACAAAGTTCGTCGCAAAAGGCTTAAGAATTCCGAAGAACTCAACCTATATGTTTAAGAATACTAATGAGGAAAATGACTTAAAAGTCTAAGGCATCTATAATCTAGGGCATTAGGGTTTGCTAGGCTTATGTAGGGAAGATGAAGTTTTTTTTATAAAACTCGAATGTAATAATAATTTTTAAATAAAATATATTATGATTCACGATCGAATAGGTGACTAAAGAAGTTTTAATACTATGTTTTCACATATAGGAATATTTTCTATTTTATAGAAAAATATCCATAAATCATAGTTTAGTAATTTACATTTAACGAAATAATTAATAATATCTAATTAAATGTAAATAAATTAAAAATACAAGATATGATTCAAAAATGATATTTTTATGAAAAATAATCATTTTCTGATGTATAAAGGTTATAATAATTTTTCAATAATTTTTCTCAATTTATTTGTATTTAAAATAAATTTAATGAGTTTAAATCATGTTTAAATGGTTAAAAATAAGGAAATTAATAAAAATGAATGTTTTCTGAACCAACAATTTTTATTTAAGTTCATGATACATAAAAATAATTTTCCAGAAAGTTTGGGCTTAAAATCATTAAAAATGAATTTTAAATCAATTAATTATGATTAAAATATTTTAAATTAATAAAAATACGAAAATAAATCATTTTCCAGAAACTAAAAATATGATAATTTTCTATGTGGTGACAAGAGTCTACACCTAAATTTTGATAATTTTTGGAGCAAAAATGAATATTCTATGAATATAATAAGATTAATGTACATAATAATAAATAAATAAAAAAATAGTATATAAAAAAAATAAGGTTTCCAGAACCGTGGTTACCAGGTCTCGAACCCGGTTACATGGAATTCAAAGGCATCATTAACACCACTACACTATAAGACTAGTTTGTTTATTTGATTGAACACTTATATATTTAAAAAAACATTCAAACTTCATCTTCTTCCCCTTTTCAACCTAACCAAGAACCCTAACCCTAGATAAGATCAATAAACCTGATTCAGACACGAATCAAGATCAGGAATATGGGGCTTTTAATCGCAACATGAAAGTAAACAAAACGGCATCAAAGAAATGTCACTTACAATGCGATTTGACGTTCGAAAACGAGGGTACAGGTCCGAAACTTGTGATCAAAATTTGAAGGTCTTAGAGCCGCGTTTTGGATGGTTTAAAAGTGGGTTTATGATGTATACAAGTGCAGCAAACGAATGGGATGATCAAATTATGAAATGGATTACGTTATAGAGTCGTTTGGACTTGACCGGAATAAATGTGACGGTTACAACATAAAGGTCGATTTAATCAATGATTATAACTCGTTTAAGATTAATATTATGATTAGAAAACGTAATAAATGCATGGAGAAACGCTTGGGAACGAATTAAACGAGCAATAATACGCTAAAAAAAATGTTTGGTCTCGCCGGAAGGGTCGCCGCCGGCGACTCAGTTGGCCGGAAAAACGTTTATGCAGGTGGGAGGGAAGACTTTTTATTAACTTTCAAATTCTGACAGGATTAGTCCCTCCATTATGACTAAGTTAGTTTATGAGAGTTTTTAGTTACTTTTTCCTTTATAAAAACTAACCAAGTTAACCAATTTAACTTAAAATGTTTTTAAAACTTTATAAGACTTGATTTTTTTATAAAATCCATTCCGAATAGCGTTTCAACATACGTATTTGATTGATGTAGACACCGTCCATAATAAATGCAAATGATAAATTTTGAGTTCATTTTTTTTTTAAATTTGAAAACGATTAAACTTACAGGGAGTACAATAGAAACATTTGAATACACGAAGGACTAAGATTGACAATTGTTAAAAGATGAGGGTGACGGTTGTCACAGAGAATATCTTAAACATGACATGGGAGGAATTCAAGCTGCCCTTCCTCAAATATCATAACTCTAGGGCGATGGTGAGTAAGATCAAAGAAGAGTTCATGAACCTAAGACAGAAAGGAGAAACCATTGACAAGATCACTGGGATATTCCTTGACAAATTAAAATTCTGCACAGAACTGGTGCAAAGTGAATAACAAAAGATTTACCACTATCACAATATGCTCAGTGGGGAGTACAGAGAATTTATAGAGACCTCCAAATATGCAACTTTAACCGAGATAGTGGATGTTGCCCGTAACCGGGAGATCGATCTTAACAGACAGATCGAGACGGGGGGGGGGGGGGGAAGAAAAGCAATCGAGTCAAATCCAAGTCCCTCAAAGAAACAAAAGAAAAATAAATCTCTCGTCACGAACAATCCGAAGCAAGGCCCAAGAAATTACAACATTTGTCACCGACCCCACAAAGGGGAATGTTACTATAAAAATAAGGCGTGCCCCAATTGCAACAAAACGGGGCACATGCTAAAATTTTGCCCCACCAAGGTGAGCATATGTTACAAGTGTTATCAATTGGGTCACGCAAAAGCGGCGTGCCCCGAATTGCTGAAAGAAGCCGAAGCTAAAGCTAAAGCACCAAAGGAAGAGACTACAATGGCGTGGGCAAGATCTTTCCAATTGCCCATGGAAGAAGCAAAGATTGAACCTAATATGGTGGCAGGTATTTTTCTTGTTAATTCAATACCTGCACATGTGTTATTGGATATGCGTGTTATAGCTCATACCTTCGTTTGACATCCGTCTTTCGACCTATCCAAGCTAGCAGTTCCGGTAGAAGTAGAGGTGGGTAACAATGAAAGTTTCCTTGTGCATGACGTATACAGGAGGTGCAAAATCATTATCAAAGATGAGGAATTCCTCATCGACTTAATGTCAGTGGCGATGAGGGAATTCCATGTGGTGGTTGGGATGGAGTGGTTGTCCCGTTACCACGCAAGTGTTCGGTGCCACCGTAAAGATATAGATTTAACCTCTCCAAGCGGGAAGATACTAACTATTCATAGGGAAAGTGATTCTACACTCGTTTATGCTCGTTCCTTGAAGCAAGCAAGTTGGTGCAACGTGGGTGCAAGCATTTTTGACCCACGTAACCGACACCTCAATACGAACTTCATCCATAGAAAATGTACCGGTAGTGAATGAATTCAATGACGTATTCCCAGAGGAATTTACGGGGATACCCCCGGTCCGAGAAGTTGAGTTTCAAATTGAGTTGATTCTGGGGGCAAAGCCGGTCGCCAAGGCACCTTATCGGTTAACGCCTACAGAACTACGGGAATTGTTTTCCCTATTACAAGACCTCCTTGACAAGGGATTCATTCGACCGAGCGTTTCCCCTTGGGGAGCGCCGGTTTTGTTCATGAAAAAGACAGACGGTAGCATGCAAATCTGCATAGACTATCGAGAATTAAATAAACTCACCGTGAAGAACAGGTACCCTCTTCCAAGGATCGACGATTTATTCTACCAATTGCAAGGCGCAAAATGGTTCTCAAAAATAGACCTGAGATCGGGGTACCACCAGTTAAGGGTAAGAAATGAAGGTGTACCAAAGACTGCTTTCGGGACTCGCTATGGACATTAGGAATTTCTAGTGATGTCCTTCGGGTTGACAAATGCACCCGCGGCGTTTATGGATCTCATGAACCGGGTGTGCAAGCCGATGCTCGACAAGTCGGTAATAGTGTTTATTGATGATATCTTAGTTTATTCCAAGAGTGAAGTGGATCATGCCTAACACTTGCGGGAGGTACTATAAACCTTGAGGAAGGAACAATTGTATGCGAAATTTTCAAAGTGTGCTTTCTGGATTCGGGAGGTGCAATTCTTAGGGCATGTGATAAGTGCCGACGGGATAATGGTGAATCCTTCAAAAATTAGTTGTCAAATGGGCACCACCAAAGAACCCTTCAGCAATCAGAAGTTTTCTAGGTCTTGCGGGGTATTATAGGCGATTTATTCAAGACTTCTCCAAAATTGCCACACCCTTGACTAAGTTGACCCGCATGGAGGTAAAATTTGCTTAAGGAACCGAGCAAGCTAACGCCTTTCAAACCCTAAAGGTGAAGTTGACTCAAGAACCGGCCTTGACTTTACCCGATGGCACCGATGACCTTGTAGTATACTCCGATGCTTCACATCAAGGTCTTGGGTGTGTTCTTGTGCAAAAAGGAAAGGTGATCACGTATGCCTCAAGACAATTGAAGATTCATGAGACCAAGTACCCGACTCATGATCTAGAATTAGCCGCAGTGGTTTTCGCAATAAAAATTTGGAGACACTACGTATATGGGGAAAAGTGTATTATCTACACCGACTACAAGAGCCTGAAGTACTTTTTCAAACAAAAATACTTGAACATGAGGCAAACACGATGGCTCGAAACGATTAAGGGCTACGATTGCGAGATCCATTATCACCCTGGAAAAGCTAATGTGGTGGCCAACGCATTAAGTCAGAAGGTGGATTACACCCCCATTCGAGTGAAGTCGATGAAATTGATGGTAACATCGGGATTAATTGACCGAATCAGAGTGGCGCAAGTCGAATCCCTCAAGGAAGAGAACTGGAAAAAGGAAGGAATCCAAGGCCTAGCAAAAGACATAGTTGAGGGAAATGATGGGTTGAAGACCCGATTCGGAAGAATTTGGGTGCCGAACACCTGCGGCGTTAAAGAGCTTCTAATTGATAAGGCTCACAAATCTCGCTACTCGATGCATCCGATGCCACAAAGATGTATAAGGATTTGAAACGGAATTATTGGTGGCCGGGGATGAAACGAGACATGGTAAAATATGTGGAAAGGTGCTTGACTTGTCTACAAGTTAAGGCCGAGCATCAAAAGCCTTATGGCAAGTTACAACCCTTGGAGATACCGACATAGAAGTGGGAAAACGTTACAATGGACTTGCTCACTAAGTTGCCTAGAACCGCCTGAGGCTTTGATGCTATATGGGTGGTAGTAGATCGGTTAACAAAGAGTGCCCATTTTCTTCCTATCAAAGAAACGTCCACGTCCGAGAAAATGGTAGGCGTATACATCAATGAAATAGTCTCGCGACATGGTGTGCCAATGTCGATTGTTTCTGACCGAGACACACGTTCACCTTCCAGTTTCGAAGAGATTTTCAAGGCTAGAAAGGTACATAATTATTGATTAGCACCGCTTACTATCCTCAAATATACGGGCAAAGCGAAAGAACGATTCAAACACTAATCGACATGCTTAGGGCTTGTGCTATCGATTTCGGTGGTAGTTGGGATACCCATCTACCGCTCGTTGAGTTTTCTTACAATAATAGCCATCACACGAGCATTGGTATGCCACCGTATGAGAAGTTGTAGGGGAGGAAGTGCCGGACTCCGGTATGTTGGGATGAGGGGGGACCTCGTAAGATTGCACCTAAGGGTGTCCTTAGTGTAACAAATGAAAAAGATTGAAACGATACGTGCTCATTTGAAAGCGTCCCAAGACCGACAAAAGCCTTATGCGGACAAGAAATGTAGACCCATTGAATTTCAAACCGGGGACAAGGTCATGTTAAAAGTGTCGCCCTGGAAGGGGATGATTCGCTTTAAGAAGAAAGGGAAGTTAAGCCTAGGTCCATTGGACCATTGACGGTCTGCGAACCGGTAGGGCAAGTGGCTTATCGCTTAGAGTTACCGAACGAGCAGGGCGCTATTCATAACACTTTCCGCGTCTCTCATTTACACAAGTGCTTGGCCGAAGAAGCGGTGTTTTAACCACTTGATGAACTTAAGATTGATACCAAGCGAAATCTAGCACCAAGACCGGTGGAGGTGTTGGATCGGAAGGTTAGAAACCTCAGAACAAATACAATAGCCCAAGTAAAGGTGAGATGGAAGTCACGAAAAGGGTCATCCATAACTTGGGAACCCCCATAACTTGGGAACCCGAAGAAGAGATGAAACGGCTCTATCCATTCTTATTTGGTACGTACTAAGTTTCTCGGACGAAACCCCTTTAAGGGCGTGGAGTTGTAACACCCCAAGGATTTATATTTGTTGGATCAGTGGCTTATGTTATGAACACTTATGTGTATCAGATTTATGTATGAGTTAATGAGCAGCGGAAATAACAAGTGTTCAAAGGTTTAAAAGATCACTTTTAAGAGGAGTTATTACTCCCCCTTGACTGAATAATAAATGAGAAACAATAAATACAGATTAAGTATAAAGCAGTAAAGCAATTTATGTTTCTCAGATGTGAAATGGATTATAAGTTCAAAGCCCGAAGGATTTCAATTTAGATAAAAGATATTACACAAAATCACACATCTAAAATAGATGAACAAACTCATCTATTTATAGACCAATGTACTAAACCATTGTCTGAAGTAATCTAAGATATTTAACAAAGATATTATGTAAAGATAAGCTTACAACAGCCTGTACATTGAAACTTGAAATCTAGACTTTAACAAAACAATATAATAATAAAACTGCTGATCTTCAGTCGGTTAGAAGCTTCTGATTACAAAGTGCTGATGAGTGACAAACTGCTGATGAGTAGTTTGTCTTCAGTAGTTCTTCAGTGAAATGTCTGGTTAGACTTCAGAACTTCTGATGAGTTACTCTTCAGTACTTTGCATATTTGTTCTTCAGTACTTCTTCATTCTTCTTCAGCAGTTCTTCCTATACTTAAGCAAAATATGATTTGGACTAAGGTTATCAAAAGGTGGTTTCTTCAATCCTCTTTGTCCCAACAATCTCCCCCTGGATTGATGAAGCCAAAACCTTATCCAATCTTTATTGTTGATCTTTTCTCTCTTCTAGTATCCTCCAGATTTCTGCTGTCATCCGGGTAGTAAGAGTACATCTTTGTTGCTCAGTGAGAGGTCCAAGTTCAGGTGTTAGATGTTGAATTGTAAGAAGGTCTTTGGAAGATAAAACACTCAACTCCTTTGAGTTTTTGTAGACCTTACTTGAACGATCTCTCCTGGTCACAAGTACTGAGTTGGAATCAGTAAAGGACCATTTAATGATGTTTACCTTTGACCTGTCAAAGTCAGAGGCATAGGAAACCAAGCCTGTTTCCTTAGGTTGTCCTGAGGATGATTGAGGGATATCTTCAATTTCAGTGACTCTCAGGTGAGATTCTTGACTACCTTGAGGTTCAGCACCACTTTGAATAAGCATGTTGGGCAAGTGATGCTCTGTTACAACCCTTGTATGTGTCTTCTCTTGAATGGATTGTTGTAACTGATAAGCATAAGTAGCCTTGTCTCTGAATTGTGTTAAGAGGGGTTTCTCTTCTACATCAAAGTCACCATGTACTAACTGATTTCCTTCCAAGAGTACCATCTTGAAATCAGTCTTCACAATGGGTTCACCCTCTGATTTTCTTTTTGTGGCAGGCTTCCTTAGTGCACCAGAAGATCTCCTTATGATAGAAGTTGGTTGGACTTCTGGAGTTTCAAATCTCTCTGGCTCTGCAGCTCTGCTGGCCTTGTATTTCTTGTAAGTCTCATAAAGTGTTTGTTCTTTCCATTTGGAGACTGAGGCCTTTGAACCAAAGCCATTTGCCACTAACTCTTCTATGATCTCAGCTCTTTTGGCTTTCCTCTCATTCTCTGTTGCTAGTCTATCAGACAGCATCTGAGCTCTTCTTGTTAGTTCTTGTGTTGAGAGTCTTTTGAGAGCCACTTGTTTGGATTTGGAGTTCTTTGTAATAAAAGTGATAAGCTGTGCTCTTTTGTCTTCTTCTGCAACAGCTTCAAGTGCTCTCTCTTCAGCCTCAAGCTCATCAAGCTTTTCTTGATACTTGATTAATTTTTCTTGAAAGTTCAGATCATCTCTAGTCTCTAGGCTGTTCCATACTTTGTCTTCTTTTGCCTTCTTTGCAGCCTCTTTTAAACTCTTCTCCAATAGTTCTTTAGATATGGAAATGGGAGTAGGGTTTAAAACAGTTGTGGAAGTTGTTGTAGGCAAAGGAATGGAAGCAGGTTCTCTATCAGGTGCCTTAGAAACTTCTGATACTGGTTTTGGAGATGAAACTGCTGATGGTTTGTCTGTCTTCACAATTTCTGAAGGATTGTCTTCAGTAGTTTGATAAGTCTCTTCAGCAGTTTTCTCTTGTGCCTTAGATAATGTGAACTCTTTTGCTACTTCTTTTCCTGGTCTTTGTTTTGGCATTTCAGCTTCAGGATCAGGATTTGGAGATGTTGTAGCAACTTCAGTTTCTGGTTCCTTAGTCTTCTCCCCCTTTTTGGCTTCATCCACTTCTGGAAGCCTCAATGAGTGAGAAGTTGCAGCAGACAACCTTGCTAGTTGATCTTGAGTTTGATCCATCTTCTTGTTCAACTCAGCAAGTCTTGAATTTATCAACCCAAACTGGTTGTTAGCCTTTAACTCCCAAGCAGTTGTGAATGGTTTGAGTTGATCAATGATAATTTGTTTCATTGTCTGGAACAGGGGACCATCTGGGCTGCATAGTTGGTTCAAGTCTATGCCAGTGAGCCTAGGGAATTGGGTAGGTTGTTTTTGTGAAGGGGGGCTTTTTGGGTGATCCTCAGATTTCTCTGAAGATGCCACTTGTGGGGATTTTTGGGCTAAGTGTTCTTTAACCTGATCTTTGGTGACCAGCTTCTTGAGCTTGGATACCTTAGATGCAGGACCTTCAATTTCAGCCGTCAATTCTGTTTGTGGAATGTTTGATTCATCATCCAAGCTAATGGAATCATCTGAATCCCTGATAGTGTCCTCAGAGAGGGCAGGATCAGTTAAATCATGAGCTAGTCCCAAACTAGTAGTCTCATGAACCTCTTTGTCTTGGAACTGAGGTTTTCCTACTTCAGGCACTAGGCCTTCATCAGTAGTTGCCAAATTTGAGGTCTTAGCAATGTTACTATTGTCATCAGGTTCACCACTGGGTGATAAGTGAGTAGTAGCAGCCTCAAAAGTACCAAGAGTTTCTAAGTTTGGGCTTATAAACTCTGGTCCATCCTCATCTCCCTGGTTTAGGCTAATAAGGTCCACATCCATGTCAATAGGAGAAGGCATCTCCCCAATTTGATGTGTTGCTGAGGGAGTGACATGTGTTGGATGGGATCCTTTTAGTCCTGAGAGAAGTTGGGCTATTTCTATTGTTGTGTGGGAAGGTTCAGGTTCAGTAGTTGTAATGGGTAGGTGTTCAGAAGTTGGAATGGGTTCAGGTTCTGTTTCAGCAGTTTCAAAGGTTGGGTCAACAGTTACAGGTTTCTTAAATCTTTTTCTTTGGAAAATAACTGTAACTGGTTTTCTTTTAGGAGGTGGAGAAGGAGTGTGCTGAGAGGATGTTTCAGCCACATCCTTATCAAGTGCAGATTGCACATCAGCAGTTTCAGGTTTCTCCACTTCCTGAACTGTCTTTTTCAAAGGTTTGGTTTGTTTTGTTTTTGTTGTTTTGGCTTTTTGGTTTTCTTTTTGGGTTTGGAAGATGTGGGTTCCTTGGGGATGGGTTGTTCTTCCCCTTGGTCATCTTCTAGCACAAGTGCTGGTTTGTTGTGCCTAGAGAATACTTGTGAGGTTAATGGGTTTAAAATTGTTGTTTTACCCACAAGTACTCCCTCTCCAAGTTCTTTTATTATGCATTGCATAACAAATCTTGGGTATAACAAAAACTTCTTTTTATCATTTTCATGGTGTAAAACCAATTCATTGAAAAACAGTTTTGATGCCTTAAAAGGAGTTTCATTTATGATTGAATGAAAAATTGGTTGAAAAGTAGAAGGCATCTGATCAATAGACCCAATTTTTGGACTTAAGCACATAGTTATATAGTGGAAAAGCAGTTTATATTGTGGGTCAAAATATTTCTTATAAACTGTTGCTTGTGCCAAAGTACCTTGGTAACCACATTCTGTCATGGTTAGATGGATGTCTGAGGTTGGAATATGCTCTGGAGCATCAGAATCCTTCAAACCAAGCCTGATGCTTAGTGTTTCCGGTGATATGGCCATCAGTTTCCCTTTTATAGAAGATTTGAGGGAGATCACTTGATTATTAACTGTCACCGTCTCTGTGTTTGCCCAGAACTCATTTAGAGTTTCTTCATGAATGGGTGGATCGATGGTGAAAGCTTCATAATATTGGGATTTCATGATGAGATCAAGGATTTCATCATACTGGGACCAGGCTTCATCTTTCACAAAGTAGCCTCGTTGATTATGTCCCTGTTTTAACACGAGAGCCATTGCTTGTTTGATCGAACAGTATTTTTAGGTTAGAGAAGGGGTTTTGCTTTTGATTTGAGAGAGAGAGAGGGAATTTTGCTTTTTGAATGGATAAGTGTTTGAAAAAGGTATTTATCAGAAGTTTTTAACCGACTAGGTCAAACTTCTGATGAGTGAAAAGTCTGTTTTACCCTTTTTAATGAAACTGCTGATGAAGAAGGTTTCTTCATCAGTGGTTTTGGTCATCTCTTCAGCAGTTTCAACTGCTGATGCAAATGACTTTTAAAACACTTAACTAACTTCTGATTTTTATCAGTAGTTATTTCCATTTTGAAAATATCCCATTTTTGATGTTCATCAGTAGTTTTCAAAAATTGTTCATCAGTACTTTCTCTTTCTCAAATTTTAGTCTTCAGAGGTTTGTGACAGATAAGTATGTAAGTGAAAATAAAATATGTGCAGAACTAAAAAGTGAAACACTTACAGACTTTCTTCCAAGTTTAACATCCCAAGCATAGATACTAACCTCTGAAAAGTTGTTGAATCAAGGGGTTTGGTGAAAATGTCAGCTATTTGATTAGCTGTTGTGACATGCTTCACCTCAATCTTGCTTTTTTCATAGCAATCTCTTATGAAATGATACCTGATTTCAATATGTTTAGTTTTTGAAAACTGAACAGGATTTTGAATGATGCTAATGGCAGATTTGCTGTCTACTAAAAGTGGAGTCTTGGTCTCTTTGATTCCATAATCAAGCAGTTGATATTGGAGCCATTGTATCTGTGAAGTACAGCTTGCAGCAGCAATGTATTCAGCTTCAGCTGTTGAAGTTGCCACAGATGTTTGTTTCTTTGATTGCCAGGACTCCAGACAGTTTCCTAAAAATTGACAACCACCAGATGTTGATTTTCTTGACATTTTGCACCCTGCATAGTCACTATCTGAAAAAGCAGTTAACTTGGTATTGCTTGAAGCAGGATACCAAATTCCTAAAGTAGGAGTTCCTTTCAAATATCTGAAGATTCTTTTGACTGCAATTAGGTGTGATTCTCTTGGTGCATATTGGTATCTAGCACAGACACAAGTTGAAAACATGATATCTGGTCTAGAAGCAGTTAAATACAAAAGAGAACCTATCATACATCTATACATGGTTTGATCAATATGTTTCCCTTGATCATCTGGTTCAACTTGTGTGATTGGTGTCATGGGAGTGGAACATGTTTTACAGTCTTGTAAAGAAAATTTGTTCAATAATTCTTTAACATATTTTGATTGATGTATAAATGTCCCATTTGATTGTTGCTTGATTTGCAGTCCCAAAAAGTACTGCAATTCTCCCATTGTACTCATTTCAAATTTTGATTGCATGAGTTTCTTAAAATCTTCACACAGTTTTGAGTTTGTTGAACCAAATATGATATCATCAACATAGATTTGAACAAGTAAGACATGATTTCCAACATGTTTTATGAAAAGAGTTTTATCAATGGATCCCCTTGAGAAGTGATTCTTAAGTAAAAAGTTTGAAAGTGTTTCACACCAGGCTCTTGGAGCCTGTTTTAGCCCATAAAGAGCTTTGTCAAGTCTGTAAACCCAATCAGGATGAGAAGGATCCTCAAACCCTGGAGGTTGACAGACATACACTTCCTCTTTTATTTTTCCATACAAAAATGCACTTTTGACATCCATTTGATAAACTTTAATGTTGTTGGAAATTGCATAAGCTAAAAATAACCTGATAGCTTCAAGTCTTGCAACTGGTACAAAGGTTTCATCATAATCAATTCCTTCCTCTTGGGAATAACCTTGTACCACCAATCTTGCTTTGTTCTTGATGATCATACCAGCCTCATCTGATTTGTTTCTGAAGACCCATCTTGTTCCAATTGGTTGCTTATCTTGAGGTAAGGGACAGATTTCCCAAACCTGTTGTTTCTTGAATTGAAGCAACTCTTCTTGCATTGCTTGCACCCAATTGTTGTCTTTGAGGGCTTCTTGATACTTCTTTGGTTCCAACTAAGAAATAAATGCTGAGAAGAAGCAAAAGTTGGAAAGCTGGTTTCTTGTGAGTACCCCTGATGCAATATCACCCATGATTTGATCCAATGGATGATCTTTGTGTTTAATCAGTTGTTGTAGACCTGTACTGGATGATGGCTCTACAGGTTCTTCAAATAAACCACTGAGATTGATAATATCTGGTTCAGCTGTTATTTGAACTTCAAGAGTTTTAGATTCAGTTGAATCAGTAGTTTCAAAATGTTCATCAGTAGTTCCTGAAGTTGAAGCTATTGAAACTTCTGAAGGTTTGATAGTTGATCTTCTGACTGTTTTTGGAGTCCATGGTGCAGGACTATCATCTTCAAATCCTTGAAAACCATTTTGAGGAGGTTTTGATGATTCAACAGTCTTTTCAGGTCCGAAATGAAAGTTGTCAAGATCAAATAATTCAGCAGGATTTGCTGGAATAAGAGTGTGTTTTGATTCATTGAACTTGACATTCAGTGTTTCTTCTACTATCTTGGTTCTTGAATTGAAAACTTTGTAAGCTTTTCTCAAAGGAGAATAACCAAGAAAATAACCTGTATCAACTTTTGCAGCAAATTTTGAGATAGAGTCTTTGATGTTGAGGATAAAACATTGACATCCAAAAGCCCTGAAGAAGGAGATAAGGGGCTTTATGCCATGGAGAATTTCATAGGCAGTCTTGGTATGTCTCTTGTTGATAAGAACTCTATTCTGAACATAACATGCAGTGTTGACTGCTTCAGCCCAAAAATACAAAGGTAGGCCTGAATCAGCTAACATTGTTCTGGCTGCTTCAATTAAGGTTCTGTTCTTCCTTTCTACCACACCATTTTGTTCAGGAGTTCTGGGAATGCTGAACTGTCTAACAATCCCTTTAGACAGACAGAATTCATCCAGAGTTTTGTTCCTGAACTCTGTCCCATTGTCACTCCTGATGACTTTGACAGAAAGAGAATATTGCTTCTCTACTTGTAGAATGAAGAACTTGATGATTTCAGCTGCCTCATCCTTGGAATATAAGAAGAAGACCCATGTGAATCTTGAGTAGTCATCAATGATGACCAAGCAGTACTTCTTCTTACCAAGGCTCATTATCTTGACTAGTCCAAATAAGTCCATATGGAGTAGTTGAAGACATGCAGTTGTTTTAGATTCTTCAATAGACTTATAGGAGGACTTATGTTGTTTACCTTTAAGACAGGAAACACAGTGTTCTTTGCACTGATATTCCTTCAAAGGTAGACCTCTGACCAAGCCCATTTTTGTGACTTTATTGATGGTTTTAAAGTTCACATGGCCAAGTCTCCTGTGCCAGAGATCATTTTCTGAAGTTGATGCCTTTGAGAAGAAACAGGCAGTCTTGTTCAATACTTTGTCGTTTTCAATGTCCACTGCATAGACATTGCCACATCTTTTGGCAATCAGCAAAGTATGATCTTCAGTAATCTTCTCTATCAACTTCTGGCCTTCTGGTGATATGATCTTGCATGCTGTCTTGGTGAAAAAGGAAGAATATCCTTTGTCACACATTTGTGAGACACTCAGCAAGTTGTACTCAAGGTTTTCAACCAGATTGACCTTGTCAAACTGCATTTTGCCTGAGGATACATTGCCATATCCTAGCACATATCCCTTGGCATTGTTCCCAAAGGACACAGATCCTTCTCTTTGACTGATAAAATTGTTTATCAGGTATCTGCATCCAGTCATGTGCATTGAGCCTCCACTATCCACATACAATATGCTATTCAAACCTCTGGAGACCCTCTGCACAAGATAGCAATTTAGTTAGTTTTGGCAACCCAAGCCAGTTGGGCTTTGGGTTTGCTCTTGAGAACAGGTGCAGCTTGTTGTGGACCAATTTTAGAAATCCATGTCTTTTTGGCAATGGATTTGTCATTAAGAACAATGGTGGGTTCTTTTTGGTTTCCACCATCAACTTTGGTCATCAGAAGTTTAACCAAATTTATCAAATCATTAACTTCAGCAGTTTGTGAAACTGCTGATGAGTTAGGTGTAACTTCTGAAGATGAACTTTGAGAAGATGACTTTTGTTGAGATAAAAGCCTCTTCTTAGAAAGGGTTTTGTTTGATTGTTGTTTGTTGGGAAAGAAAGTATTTTCAAAAAATTTTTTCATCTGTTTTCCCACAATCAGTTGTTGTCTTTGTTTGTTTAACTGATTTACCTTTCTATATCTGCAAAGTTCAATTATGTGGTTAAACAGACCACATATTTCACATGATTTTGCCTTCTCTTTCTTTTTAGATAAATCAAGAGAGCTGGAAGGCAATTTACTGACAAAATCAGCATTTTGAAATAGGTCATCAGTAGTTTTCAGGGTCTCAACTCCTGATGTATGTAGATGCACGAAGTGCGACTAGTGATTGGATTAGTTAATTAACATATGTTAAGATGTTTTGCTGATGGGCCGAAAGTGGAAGGTATGGGCGAAGGTGGAGTTGTAGTGGACGAAGGTACAAGACTGACTGCAGAAGAGACACATTCGTACCATGTTGTGGGCGAATGTGGAAAACTTCCACATTCGCACCATACAACTGGGCGAATGTGCAGACCCTATATATAGATTTTGTGTGTTTTCGAGTAAGAGAGAGTTTTAGTTCGTGTGTGTATTGTGGTCAGGTTCAAGGTTAATTTGTGATAGTGTGTGTGTTCATTAGATTGACTAGGTGTTTGATTGTAATACGTTTTTATCAAAGTTAATCTATGAAAAAGCCTTTGAAATGATGTTTTCTGTGTTTTGATCCGAGTTTTATCAGTTTGTTCATATCTAGGGTTTCCGCACCTAGATTTGTGACTTGTATGATCATATTTTCCTGTTTTAGCTAAATTCTTTCAATTACAAAGTAGTTGAAACTGCTGATGGCTTATTGTCAGTAGTTTTAACTTCTGCAGTACTTTCCTTTTTGAGAAAGTTATGATGGTAGGATGTGCATTCCTCCATATCAGAAGTTTGAATCAATTTCATCCCATCATTATCAGTTTTGTGGGTGAAATCTGTTGGTGATTCAGTGTGGGTATACCCAATGCCAAACTTAACATTAGCTGCAGTTTGTTTGTTAAGCAGCATTTGGTACCCTTTACAAGACTCAACCCATTTTTCACAATCAACCTTGGTGTCAGCAAGCTCTTGTCTGACATTTCCTAGGTTGTCTATCATTGTTTTAATCTGTGCTTGGGTTTCAATGGATTTATCATTCATTTTAGAAATTTCTTTGTTTTTCAAAACAATTTTTCTTTCTAAATCACACTTCATTTGTGTGTATTTTCTCTCCATATCATTGGATTTGCCTTGTAAATGCACATTTGTTTCTCTAATTAAAGCAAAAGATTCTTTGCAAGATTTAGTGCAAAGCTTTAACAGAGATTGTTGTGATACCTGTGTAAGAGCAAAATTTGAAGAGTATCCTTCAAAGGCCATTAAGGCAAAGTGCTTTCTGCCATTATCAGGTTCTCCCCAGTTGACATCATAGAGCTTATTGTCTGCATCCTGACTGCATTCTGATGTGTCATAAGGAAGACTGCTCCAGTCAACATACCCTGATGTAAATAAACTTTGTTGCTGAGGGGGTTGTTGAGTTTGTGCAGGTAGTTGAGCAGTTGGAAAAGGAGGCATCAGCTGCTGTTGTTGCTGAGCATGCATCTGAACATATTGTACTTGTGGCACATATTGAACTTGTGGAGCTTGTGCCTGTACAAAATGAGCACTCCCTTGAGTTCCATTATTCCTATTATATGAGGGGTTAAATTGATTTCCAGACATGGGTTGGTTGTAGCTAGAGCTTCTACACTCTCTAGCAAAGTGTCCCAACTTTTGACACTTGTGACATCTAAGTTTAGATTTGTCAAAACCAACTTTTGTTGAGTTGTTTAGTCTTGGAAATTTCCTTCCTGACCTTTTATAAAATTTGTTAGTTTTTAAGCTTAACAAGGCCAGTTGGTGTAATATCTCCATTTCTTCTAAGTCATCACTGCTAAAATATTTTAAATCACCCATGATGAAACACATGTTGTCAGCAGTTTGACTCAGTTCTTCATTGTCATAAGCTGGGAAGGATCCATCTGATGAGATCCCAGCTGTTATGTCAATGTGGTCAAAAGAACCAAAATTATTAGAACAGGATGGTGAGTCATGTCCTAATAAGGCTGTGCTACCTGGAGTATAGTCATCAGCAGTTTTACCAGATTCTTGCAACTTTTTCTTTTGATTGATTTCTCTTTCAAAAGTTAGTAATTTACCATGTAACCTAGTTAGGTTCAAGGTGTGAAAATCTGAACTTGTTCTGAGGACTATAGAGTAAGTTTCCCATTTTGAAGGTAGAGACCTTAAAAATCTATGCAACATAGACTTATTTGAATAGGTCTGATTGTTAATTTTTAACTCAGAGATGAGTGAAGAAAATCTATCAAACTGTTGTGTTAAAGTTTCACCCTCTATGTGAGTAAAAGTTTCATATTGTTGAGCCAATATTTCTCTGATGTTGGCTATCACCTCAGCAGTTCCTGCAAACTGCTCTTTTAGGCAATCCCACAGCTCTTTGGCACTTTCACAGTGTAAAAGGCCAGCATATATTTCGTTTGGGAGAGCCATAGCCAACATGGAGAAAGCTTTTGCATCAAGCTCAAACTTTTGGAAATCTTCCTCAGTGTAGTCTTTTGGATCTTTTGGTCTTTCAGTCTTTCCCTCTGGATTAGTTATCATTGGTTTGTGAGGTCCAAAAACTACAGACCTCCAACATCCAGTGTTTGTTTGAGAAATAGTGTGTGCCAACCTTTTGGACCATATGTTATATTCATTTCTGACTAACATAGGAGGTTTGTTGGCAGATCCAGTATTGTAGGGGTCCATTTTTAAGAAGTTTGGATTTGTCAATATTTCTTTAAAGTGATGGATGAAAAAGTGAGCCTTTTATCCTTTATTGAATATCAATAAGAGCCTGTGTCTGAATCTCAATTTGTTAGATTGATTTTGATAAGATTAACCAGATGCTCTGATACCAATTGTTGGATCAATGGCTTATGTTATGAACACTTATGTGTATCAGATTTATGTATGAGTTAATGAGCAGCGGAAATAACAAGTGTTCAAAGGTTTAAAAGGTCACTTTTAAGAGGAGTTATTACTCCCCCTTGACTGAATAATAAATGAGAAACAATAAATACAGATTAAGTATAAAGCAGTAAAGCAATTTATGTTTCTCAGATGTGAAATGGATTATAAGTTCAAAGCCCAAAGGATTTCAATTTAGATCAAAGATATTACACAAAATCACACATCTAAAATAGATGAACAAACTCATCTATTTATAGACCAATGTACTAAACCATTGTCTGAAGTAATCTAAGATATTTAACAAAGATATTATGTAAAGATAAGCTTACAACAGCCTGTACATTGAAACTTGAAATCTAGACTTTAACAAAACAATATAATAATAAAACTGCTGATCTTCAGTCGGTTAGAAGCTTCTGATTACAAGGTGCTGATGAGTGACAAACTGCTGATGAGTAGTTTGTCTTCAGTAGTTCTTCAGTGAAATGTCTGGTTAGACTTCAGAACTTCTGATGAGTTACTCTTCAGTACTTTGCATATTTGTTCTTCAGTACTTCTTCATTCTTCTTCAGCAGTTCTTCCTATACTTAAGCAGAATATGATTTGGACTAAGGTTATCAAAAGGTGGTTTCTTCAATCCTCTTTGTCCCAACAATATTTCTTTTAATTTAAAGTTTTGCATAAATCGAGACCTATGTTAAAATCAAATAAATCCCGTTACATTCCTTAAACCAAACATTACAATGAAAAATTTAGTTTTCCATCACTTAATGTGAAAATCACAACTTAGGGGACTAGATATGCCATATTATAGAAGTTAGTGGAGGGGCATTAGGTGGAAAAAGGGGGAAGTCGACATATCAGATGGATTTGTCGACAACCACACCAAACACACAATAAACATGCACACTAAGTCTGTAACTTAAGAACAAGCCTGAATCTTGCTTAATCTGAAGATAATCCACTTGCATTAAGGCTTAATCGGTTCATGTCACACCCTCAAATTTCCACTTGCGGAGTTCTACCGTGAGGCGTGTGACACACCAGGATCCAAGTCAACGGTCACAATAAACGACGTCTAAATGTAAAAACATACGTAAATAAAAACCATGCATAAGATTAAAAACATCATTCGACAGTGCGGAAGCATTCAGAGTTTACAAAAGTCATGCATAAATACAAACATAAGTCTAATAGTTTGACAATCCCAAAAGATGCATATGCGACCCTAGACGCGAGACGACTCCAGTGCGACTCCGTGCGCCTATCTGACAGCTGCTACCTTAGCGACCTGAGAAAACATGCTAAAAGAGTCAACATATAATGCTGGTGAGTTCACAGGTTTTACTTAAACGTTTAAAGTGATCCTTCGAAAACCGTTACCATCACTGTTACTACTATGCTTGTGAGAACGCTAGCTAGGCGCAGAATAAGATACTACTACGGGTGAAACCATTGCTGACTATGCCGTTTACTGACCCTTAATTCCTATGGACTACCGTCATCACCGGTAGGCCTTGTTTTATTAGAGACAATATGCACCCACCCGGCCTCCAGCCGTCGAGTGGGGCTTGTCAGTTCCCAATAGCGCTATCCACATTTCCCCGCCATATTCCCATGTTAGTGGTTTCTAAGGGACTTTTTGATGAACCGTATAGTAATAATATGTAAGCCATAGTATAACGTGAAAACGAGCCATAAGTCATAAAAGAGTTTTAAGCATGTTTCTCCCCCGAAAGCAAAAACCAGTAAAAAGTGGGGCCGTGAACTCACCTTAGGTTGCGTCTTCTGTTAATAAGTAAACCGTTTATATGATATGATATGATAGCCCCAACTAGTGGCGACCTATCATAAGATATGTGTCAAGTTAGACTAATAACCCGTCGGGTTCATTAGTCCCTAAGTCCAGTCCATGACCATTATGTGTTTGAAAAACGTGTTTGACCGACAACCAGACTACGTAAGACAAGACTCGACATCCCATTGGTGACCCGACATTCCACGTGTTCATCTCATACAGAAACATATACAAATCATGCAACTTAGTACTTAACATGTGTTAAAGTTCAACGAGTCTAACACATAGGTCAAATAACGCACAAATAAGTCCTTACACGTGTTACTAGGTTACTAGGCATGTCACAGGGTTCCTA
Organism: Ambrosia artemisiifolia; assembly: GCA_032199755.1. Classification (NCBI taxonomy): domain Eukaryota; kingdom Viridiplantae; phylum Streptophyta; class Magnoliopsida; order Asterales; family Asteraceae; genus Ambrosia; species Ambrosia artemisiifolia. The sequence goes on along the minus strand of CM063528.1, from coordinate 15,219,368 downwards.
GCTTGTTCCTAGGTGTCGTTTCATGTTCGGGATGTCAAACTATGCTTAAATCAGCAAATCACGTGATTAGACATTAATCATGCCATTAGGAAAGTCAACTAGCAATTAGGATGGTCAACTAGCCATTAGGATGGTCAAACAGGCAATTAGGATGGTCAACTAGCAATTAGGAAAGTCAACTAGCCATTAGGATGGTCAACTAGCCATTAGGAGGCTAATTGGCTGATACATCAGGCGATTAGGGGCCTACTCGCCCCTAACCTTTCCTACTCGTCCCTGCATCAGGCGATTAGGATTCCTAATCGCCCCCTGTAGGGCTGTGCCACTTTTTCGCGCGTTTAACCCTCCAGATCAGGTCCGAAACATGTGTAAACATCCAATATCAATCCTAACACATTAACAATCATATTTCAAGCAAAACCCCTAAGTTATCATCATTCTAACAGTCCCGAATGCGAGCGTTTTCCCAAAATAGTAACTTAACATGTAAACATCACATCAACATGCAAGAACTTGCCCTAAATAGCAAATATCCAGATTTCATCACGTAGCCACGTTGTCCGATAGTATCCTACTGCTCTAGCATCAACCTAAAGCAAACCCTAACATCATACAATCAACAACACACCTCATAGCATCCTTAATCATTCAAAATCATTCAAATGGGTCAAAACATCAAACATCAACAACACACAACCAAAACCATCCATACTTCTAGGACATCATCACACTAACTTATAACAGCCATAAACGCCTTAATAACACAAGAACAATCATGTTTCAATCATAAAAATCCTACCTTTAAACACATATAACACATATAACATGCATAAAGGTTTGGGTTTGTTTAAAAAGGGTTTTTAATGGATTTTAAAAGACAAAAAAATTTATAAGTCAGGTCTGGACTTTTAGGGAACAAAATATAATCATTTAAAGGTTTGGGTTTGAAGAACACACCTTGGATTTAGGAGAAAATGATGGATAAAGCTTGGAAATGGTTGTTTTGATGTAAAAACGAGTTCCAGAGGGTGTTTGTGAGTTGGGATAGGTTATGGGACGGCTAGGGTTGCACAAATGGTGTTTTAGAGGTCAAGCGTGGTATTTATAGGCGTTTCTAGTCGTCAGGTGCAGTATAGGCGATTGTGCAGCCTTATCAGGCGATTAGGGCTGCTAATCGCCTACCTTATCAGGCGATTAGTCCCCAATCGCCCCCTAGACAAGCCCAATCGCCCCCTAAGCCCTGCTAATCGCCCTCCTGTAGGCGATTAGGCTTCCCTAATCGCCTTCAGGGCCTGGTCTTGGGTATTTGGCGCGTTAAACCCCATTTTAACATATGTTAACACGTTTCCACATACCGACAAGTCACATAATGATTATAAACACATAATACATGAAAACAAACACGTTCACACTCGTTCACCAATTCCCGGGACTCGAGACCTGCGTGTGTTAAAACCCCAATGATGCACGACTCGACTCGACTGACCCTGTCATGGGTAATGTATGCACGACTCGCTAAGGTAGACTTACTGAGTTTTCAAAAAGTTAGTTACCGGAGTTTGCCGGGTGTCACAGTTCATCTAACTTCAACAAACACCTAGGTACCTTTCGTTTCATCTCAAATGATGTATCATAACCTAGATGAGGTTGGGTGGATTTCTGGCTTCTTAATTAGGACAAATTATATATAATTACAAATAGCAACTTAACGGCAATTAACGGCGATGATTGAACACGTCATTTTTCCGTTTTCCGTCACCGCCCCTTCCTTTACGTCTTCAACCTGCATTTATCTTTCTTCCTCTGTACCCCTTCAACCATCTGGTCCTCAATTGTAACGGTTATTAACGACGTCAATAACAAGTTGGCAACCGTTAAAGAGCCATCACTGACTACGGTTACCGGCGGTTTCTAGGCTTATGGCAACAGTTAAACGGTTACCACACCGAATCAAGACAACTTTTCATTATGTAATTAGGGAAACACAATTGAACCCTCTGTTGCTTCCGGCTGAGATACACCGATCTAAAATCTGAACATCTCCACACCGATCTATACGGTGACATCACTGCATGTGACTTTTTTACATATCTGTTTATGAGGATTGAGAGATTCTGTGGTGGTCGAGGATGGTGACGGTTGGCGGTGGTGATGTTCCGAGAATTTCCGCTTCAGTTTTTTCTTTCTGACCATTCATGTTGTCATGTTGTTGACGTGTTGGTTTTGGTTTCCGAATGAGTTTCATTTGAGGAAAGATGTATATTTGAAGGATTAGCCATTTGTGAATAAAGACTTTGAGATCCAGGAAATATTGATGTTTTAGTTTCATAGTTTGAGGATGGTGAATTTCAGTGGTTTTATTAGGGCTAGATTTGGGAAGATGAAAGTTTTGAAACAGAGATAAAAAATTGAAAATTGTTCAATCATGATATATAAATATATAAACATTAAATGATATATAATAACTGTTTTTTTTTTAAAATATATATAATAACTGTTAAAAAATATATATATATAACTATTAAAAAATATATATATGTATATAATAAAATATTTTATAAAATATTAATTCATTAAGATTTATAAAATTAAGGGAGTAAGTTTCTTTTAACTTTTATAAAGATAATGTAAAAACAAACTTTGTATATGGGATCCAAATGTGGTAAAGAGATGTGTGGTCATTGTTTTATCATTTTGTCAGGAGACATATATCACGTATCGACGTTTTAAAAGCTACGTTTCAATACTCAACATGTATTCAAACACTTTAACATCATCGCCGTAACTCGCGGGGTGATATGTGCTTATGAGATTAAAGAAACAAGTAATGAATGTGTTGTTTGAGAATTGAGGTGTTGCCAAAATCGTAGCGTATTGTTAAATTACATTATTATTATTCTTTTTTTATTGTATTGTTTTTTTTGTTTTAGATCTATTAATATTTCTTAATTTTGGGTATAAAATTAGTAAATTTCACATCTAGATAATGATATTAACAATATTCATAATCAACTTCCCGCTGCAACGCGCGGGTTAGCGTCAACTCGTTTGTAACAAACGGCAAAAATAAGGTAAATCCGTACTAATTAATTAAAGTATAATTAACGTAATTATGTGCAGATACGTGTTAATTATTTAACTGAGGCCTTAGAGAATAGTAAATTCCCATATGATGTGTAGGAATTAGAGGTGTACAAACCGGGTAACCGGTTTTAAAAAAAAACCGGTTTTTTTAAAACCGGTTTTTTTACTCGAGATTAAATCGGTTTTTTTTAAAACCGGTTTTTAGTGCTTAAAACCTAAACCGGTGAAACCGGTTAGGGTCGGTTTTTAAACCGGTTTTACTTAAAAAACCGTTTTTTTTTTATTTAAAAAATCGGTTTTAAAACCGGTTCTTCCTTGGTGATGAAAAACTGAAAAAAAAAACCGGTTTTTTTTTTAAACCGGTTGTTAAAAAACCGGTTTTTTTAAAACCGGTTTCGGTTACAATATAGGTTTTTTTTTTAAAAAACCGGTTTTTTTGTACACCTCTAGTAGGAATGCATATATTTAATGGTAAGACATGATAGGATCATGTGCGAATAAACTTATCCGGTATGGACGTTGGTGATTACCCAGTAAAAAAAATTAAATAAACGAAAACGATCCCGGACACCCAGGATATAAAATAAAGGGTATTTTCACATAATATAATGTGTTTTGGAACTTCAAAACCATAAGTGAAAACTTTACATACAAATCTCCCGGTAACGAATAAAGTGCGCATACCGCACCCGGTACGCGTATAACTTATAATTTCACCCGATCAGAGTCTAAATAACCAATCAACACTTAAACTAGGCTATGTTTAAAGGTTATTAGAGGCATTTTTAAAGTCCGAATGACACGCGATTAAAGTCCGAAAAATACCCGAACGACACCCGAACGTTAAAGAATTAAACTTAACAAAATGTTGGTAAATATTTTGTGTGGTGGACCCCACCTAAAACCACCCAAGAGCCGGCCACCCCACCTCCATACTCAAATCATATTTTTTTGTACCATGTAATCCATGTTCGATGTTGGAAGTATGGTTTAGATATGGTCATAATATTATATCAAGAATTCATGTCCTAATGAGATTTGTCCAATCTTTCTTTCCTTGAGAAACTTACGGCCATATACACACACAATCCATCCAAGATTTCATTTGGTACAAGTGCACCCATTATTTAAGGGATTTTAAATCCAAGAGAGATTACATATAATCTTTGGAAGATTTGAAGGAGTTATAAAAGACACATGTGAGAAAACCTTGAAACAAAACTCTTGCTTTCTTTCTTTTTGGCCGTGAACCACAAGAACACCCACACACATATTTTTTTTCAAGTTTTAACATCTTAAACCACTCAAAACATCCATCATCCAAAACCCATTGTGTGTTTCAAGCTTGGAGCTTAACCATTAAGGAAGAACACACTAAACCCCATCATAATCAAGCCTTGAAAGCTTCCCTAGCCTTGTGCTAGTTGTAAGTATTCTTGCTCTTGTTTTGTCTTTAAAAAGTTTATGTTTTTTTAGCTTGAAGCAAGTTGTACAAGGGATAAACTTGAATAAGCTTTTCTTGAGAAAACATAAGATTTTAAAGACTAAAATGGTGTTTAGTTAGTGTGTGTGTGGGCCGAAAATGGTGATGGGTGTGTGTATTATTTTTGTAGTTTTTATAAAGTTCATAAATACTTAAAGAAAATGGTAATCTAAACATAACTTGTTATTTGAACTTGCATGAACTTAAAAATGATTGTAATCCTCATAACTTAAAGATATAAGGCTTGTTGTAATATTATTATTGCAAGAAAATAAGTATTGTAAAAATTTCATCATCAAAGTCTATTAACTTGAAATATGAATATTGGACATATTGGACAAAATACACAAATCACACATATTAGTAGCCTTATTAATGGTATATGAGTCTATTAAAAGTGTTAAAATGTAAAAATAATCCAACATTATAAAGATGATCCTTTAAAGTCTACTAGGTTAGTAGGAAAATGCTAATCTTGAAAGTTAGTATGGAAAAATACAACTTTTATAAGTTAAGGGACTAATGTTGTAACTTTAAAAAGTTAAGGGACTAAAATGGATATTTTGGAAACTTAAGTCTAAAAATGCAACTATGAAAAGTTTGGTGTCAAAAGGATAAATAATAATTCCAAGGTTGGTTTGGTAAATACTAGTAAACACGCACATGTATTTTGTGTAGAAGTGTAGTTTTATAAAATGGAGTTTTATAAAAATGTGAACTTTTTCTAACATAAGAATTATTATAAAAATAAAAGTTTTATAAAAATGTTAGATAAACTAAAACTTGGGAGAAACTTATATAAAAATGGACACTTTAATATAAATGGGAATATAAAAGTGTTGAAACATTTTTGTATATAAGTTGTCAAGTTTTGTATTAAAAATACAAAAGTATTTTAAAACCTCCAAGTAATATGTGTAGGAAGTTAGAAAATTGAATAATATTCTAGAAACACATATTGGAAGACTTGGGAAAATTAACTATATATATATATATAGGTAGAGGATCCTGTAGGAAAATTGGTTTGTGTGAGAAGTGTAGGAAGGATTTAGAATTGACATGTAGCCATCATGTTTTTGATTTTGGAATAATGTTTTGGGTTGTTTTGGCTTGAAAAACACTTAACACAACAATATAAAAAAATTTAAAACACAATCCAATGTATTATAGTCATTAAATTTAAATTACAGATAAAACACCCTAGTAATTACTTAAAACACTCTGCTAAAGTGTTATTGACATAGTGTTTTAAGTTTTAAGCCTAAAATACATTGTTTTCGGTTATTAATTGTTATGTTTGTTGTTTTTCTAAGCAAAACAATCCAAAACATCATGAATACGTCCAAAAAATGATGCATATGTCCAAAAAATTGATGCATACATATCAATTTTTAATCCTTCCTACACTTCTCACACAAACCAATTTTCCTACAGGAACCCTATAAGTTGTCAAGTTTTGTATTAAAAATACAAAAGTATTTTAAAACCTCCAAGTAATATGTGTAGGAAGTTAGAAAATTGAATAATATTCTAGAATTGACATGATATATATATATATATATATATATAGGATCCTGTAGGAAAATTGGTTTGTGTGAGAAGTGTAGGAAGGATTTAGAATTGACATGATATATATATATATATATATATAAGTTAAGAATTCGGACTTGGACGTGTTAACGAACAATGATGTAAAAGCGGACAAACGAGAAAAATATCGTTACGGCAAGATAAGTAAATATATATTTTAAGGAGTAAAATATATAACTTGGGTGAAAAATTACATAACACTTTCCTAAGTGTTGAAGAAATATTCGTGGGAGAAAACATAACGTAAATAATCTAACGATTAAAAACGTTAAACGAACGTATGGACTTAACGAGGAAAATACATGTATATATGTATATATGTTCGGCTCGACGAAATTCTAGTATATTTACTTAATGGGAAAGTAAATATACGGGAAAGAAAACCGAGACGAGTAAATAATATATATATATATATGTATACCGAACCGACGAGATCCTAGTATATTTACTTAATGGGAAAGTAAATATACGGTGTGGTGAGTCGAGTCGGGCGTTAAAGAAATATTATCGAACGACAAGACCTTAGTATGTTTATTCGAATGGGAAAATAAATATGCGGTAAAGTGAGTCGGGTCGAGTGTTAAAAGATATTACATCGAACGATACGATCTTAAGTATAATTATTTAATGGGAAAATAATTATACGTTAAGTGAAGTCGAGTCGAGGATAATATTATGCAAGTTAAAGAAATATTAACGCGAATATATATAACTTGTAAGAAAGGGGTAATCTATCACCAACGGGCCTAGGATACGCGTTTAATTTAAACGGGGAATTGGAATAAATCGTGGTTTGGGAGTTGGGTGTACAACTTGCCGAAGCACATACACTATAGGTATAGTGGCTTATACGTCTAGGACATTTGTAGGTGTTTGACCTCCAGCCTACTATTCTCTAGTTGAGCCGAGCACTTATTCAGGTGAGTATCACGGCCCCATTTTAAACTATTTTTACGTTTTTCGGGGGAAAGATATGTTAGGGAAAATGTTTGACGGGATAATTACTTGCGTTGTGATCGCCACTCGGGGTTGAGTCATCTCTTCTATAACCATTAATTCAGGGATATGAAACTGAAGGAATATTTGGATAGTACTATCGGTGCCTGACAAGGCCCACCCCTAATCGATAGCGTCGATTATGCATCGGCGTATGCCAGGGGTGCACGTATTCTGAAATCAAGTCGTAGGTTACCAAGTAACGACTTGGAGCGGGGCATTATTATTAGTCTTGGTTTGGTTATAGGCTCAAGTAGAATTGTAGGAATTTGCAACTCCTATAAATTGTAATAACATGGTATTTCCCAAGTAATAAAGTTTTGGAAACTAAAACATGTGAACTCACCAATATATATATATTGACGATTTTTAAACATATCTTTCAGGTAATTGAATGATGAAGGATGGCGTGGCTAGCTGGGTTGGGGATCTCACTCTTGAGCGTCGGTTGTTTTGTAGGGGTTTCACTTTTATTTCCCAAGTGTTGGGATATATTTGGGAAACCTCCTTTATTGTATTAAAACAATTTGGTTTATGGTTATGTAAACTTAAAACATGGTTACGACGCCTTAATAAATGATCCCTTTTCTTTTAATTACTTATAGTTTGCGTTAACCTGGACTTTATGCACTTGAACCGTCGCGCCACGTGTTTCCGCCATTGGCTTGGTGTGACAAAATTAATGATTTTGGAAGGGAGCCCTACTTAAAGGGAACCTTAAAACATGTTAATCTCTGTGTGATTTGGTTAATCTAACCCTAGATAATGGAATTATGGGGATTTTGGTGTAAACTAGGTAGGTTCTTTCTAATGTGAAACAACCCCTATAAATCTTATGTTATTACTTGATTATGATGAATTGTAATTGATTGTTGCTATCAACTCATGGGTGACACCATGGTATGGATTTATGAGTTAGGAATTGGTGGATTAGTTGACCCATTGGATTAAACAAATTGGGTTAAGAATTTTGCCTACTAGGTGTTTGATTAAATGTCTAAATGAAATTTAATAATTTCAATCCTAGCTTACGAAATCATTGGTGAGAATATCCTCAAGAGTGATTAAATCATTAGTCGGATGTGTTAGTTTTGTTGATCAAACATGAATGTATTAATAATCACTTGGGTGCTTGTTTAGGCAACTCAAGTGAGACCACGGAAATCAAAGGCGACGTTGACACTAGCCAAAAAGGGAAGAAATAAGGTACGTATTGGTTCTTAGTCCATATCGTATAAAGTCGTTGCACATGTTATGCTATAGTGTTCTTATGATGAGACTTTGATACATGAAAATTTTAGAAATACACTAGATTGGATATGTACAACCGAAGCATAAGTAGTCCTAGGGACTATAGAGGCGGAGGTGTGTCTAGATACCTTATTATGGTCGCAAACCATGTGGAAACTTATGAATTTAAGTGATCATCATGCAATAGGGGAATAAGACCAAGGTATAAGCAATCCCGAGAGGATTGTAGAGCCCGAGGCCTCCGATGTCGTCTAACAAAGCCGAGGTATGAACAATCCCGAGCGGGTTGTAGAGGCCTAGGTATTTAAATCCTATGATCTACATGATTAAGTCATGATTGATCAATACAATGCAACCCTTGTTTATGAAAGGGTGTAAAACGGGGATTTAGGACTCAAGGGTTAAGATGGATTTGAAAGTTTTATAGTCGACTTGATAATCCACCAATTGTGTCATATAATCGTGCATTGTGAGCGTGTTGTGCATGTTGGGTCTAACATGCAGTAAAAACCTGAACAGAAGGCTTGAACGGCCGTTCGTCAGGGTGAACGACCATTCACTGTGCCCCAAAACAGCAACGTGCTAATCAGAAGGTCTGAACGGCTGTTCGTCAGGGTGAACGACCGTTCACTGGGCCACAAATCATAATCGAGCTGAGCAGAAAGCCTGACCAGCCTTGGGTTGCTCTTTTTGTCGTTTTTATTCTTGTTTCCATGCTAACTAATATTGTGTGTTGTTTACATGATATGTTGAAGGTATGATGGGCACCCGGATGGAGGATCAAGCATTCGAACCGAACACACGAATTTTGGTTGAATCTTTATGTCAAGAATCCTAGGAGAAACGTATCAGCTTGTAAACTCTATTAATGTCTTCCACTGTGTTTAAACTCAAAACTTTGGATTTGTTACTTCATGTAATCATTCGCTTTTAACATGTTTTGGAAATGGTTGAAGGTTGTGAATTTTTATTAAGTGTTAAATCAAAAATCCGTCTTTTACCCTCTTATTCTATTAAAATTACAAGTAGAGGTCAGGGTCTTACAAGTTAGGTCAGGGATTACACAGACCAACTAGCTGCCTTTGGCACCACAGGTAAATACAATTTCATTCATTCTCACTCTCTCTAATTTCTTGTGATATTTTTCTACTCCAAATAACATCTAACTTATTCTCACGCTGGAGTCCAAACACATAAGGCCCCCTTTTACGTTAATGCTAACAGTTGTTTTGTAGAAACCTTTCAACCTTTGAAGCCTCGAAGATATTTAAACTAATCACCCCCATTATTTGTTGCATCAACATGTGTTTAATCAAGAACACATTTTAAAGAACACAAATACCCATGAGAAGGAATAATATATTTATTCGTTAGCATAACACTTTGTCTTCATCACTAGTAATATGCTCTATTAGTTAAATTAGTGTCAGACATGACCTGTTAAGATACAAATACGATAAAACATGAACACAAGACATGCAAACATGAACACACGACATGTAAACACGAACACAACACGATAACTTATCGTGTCATGTTTTCTAAACACAAACACTAACATGTTTATACACGAACAAGAAACACTCTAAATATAAAACATGAACAAGAACCTATTTAGAAACATTCTGATGGATTTAGGGATGTTCTTCGACTGTGGATAGAGGTGGCTGAGGAATTTAGGGATTGTCTTCACTTCGAAGGTGGATGAAGGTGGAGAGTTTTCTGAGGTGTGACTTCTGAGTAAGAGATGGTTTAGGGAATTAGGGTTGGTTTTTGGAATTAGGACGAAGGCGTATCTAATTCTCAATCCCACATCCTATTTTTTGTTTAATAAAATTTTTTATCATGTACTGATAGGTAAACATGTATTTGACATGTTTAGACACAAAAATTAACAAGTCTATTTCCCTATTTGTGTCTATCTATTTTAGGACACGAAACTTGTTAAAGTCATACACGAAACCTACTAAGTTCGTGTAGGTTCATGTTGTGTAATTGTATCTGTGTCTAAAATTGCTAGCTCTAAGTGAAATCATGTTATTCAAGAGTAAATCTTGTCTAATAGCAAAACATGTAGATAATCACTAAATGAGCATTATTTGTTCTTTCCTTTCGTAGTAACTCGTAGAAAAATGGTAGTGAAAATGATTTTTACTAATTTTGGACTTAAATAATTGTATTTATATATGCGTTTTATAGGTAATTATTTCTGGGTTTGTGTACTACATTGTGAGGGTATCACAACGAACCAAACCACGTCTAAAATCAGAGCTAAAATGAATGGGATATCGAAGCTCAAATTTGAGTGGTTGAATTGAATATTCTTGAACTTTGGTGAGTATAGTATAAAATTTTATCTTTGTCATAAAAGAGTTCTTTTGATTGACTTTTTCAAGACTCATTATCGAGGATTTGATTATGGCTCATAATTTTAGTAAATTTGACATTAACATGTCATGAATAAAATAAAGGTTTTATTTGACTCATAAACTATTTTAATTATGTACAAATATGGAAATTAAATATAGAGTTTTGAGATGAGTATAAAAGGGATATATTATAATTCATTTTTCCATACAATAAAAATGTGAGAATAAGATTATTGAAATAAGAGACAAAAGATACTGGTACTACTACTAGAGAAAAATTTTGTCAAAAAGTTTCAAAGAACTTAGATACGTGCCATCTCTAATTCTTCCACTATCAACTTCATATTTTATTTTCCACATAAATCAAAAATATCTAACCCGTTGTAACTTTGGGCGTGTGAGCCATCTCCGGCAGTACACATATTGTTCCGGTTGTTGTACCCTGGTAGACAGACCATCTGAGAGGAGACACGAAATCTATTTTAATGAGAGTGTGTCAAACGCATGCCTCAACGAAAATCGTCAACAACTGTTTTATTCTTGAAGCGTCGTTTAGTACTAGATAGTGCAGTTGAAGTTCTCAAAAGACATAATTTGAATCAAGATGTGGTACATGTATTTGTATTTTATATTTTATATTTTATATTCTGTTATATATAAATTTTGTAATCGGTACTGTATTATGATATTTTCTACGAACAACGAGAATATCATTTATTAAAAGTTTATTATTATTTTTAATAAAAAGTGAACTCATTTCCTACAGTAACGTGACCCATATATTTCTTGATATCATAATTCATCGACGCTACAGTAGCATAATAGTAATGGTAATAGTAATGGTAATAGTAATGGTAATAGTAATGGTAATGGTAATAGGTATGGTAATGGTAATAGTAATAGTAATAGTAATAGTAATAGTAATAGTAATAGTAATACAAAAGTGAACTCATTTTCTTCAGTAACGCGACCGATTTAATTTATGTTTCTCCTCGTTCCCAGTCCCAATCAAGTATTCGTACAACACGTTGGAAATCATAGATAATGATGATGATGATAATAATAATAATAATAACAAAGATGTATAAAATAATATCTATTGATAATAATAATAATAATAATAATAATAATAATAATAATAATAATAATAATAATAATAATAATAAAAAAAGATGTATAAAATAATATCTATTGATCAAATCGGGAGAATCCCATGATCAAGGATCGCAAAGATAAAAAAAATAAAGACTGAAACGATGAATCATTAGTAAATGTATCCTTTAAAATATTGAGATTTTATACTTAACATTTTCAAGATTGAGAATTACTTAATACTAACCATTAATTAATAATCATAAATTTATCATGGAAATATGGTACGTAACATACGCTTGAAGTGCCATGTTAACATTACAAAATAGCAGTGAATTTGATGAAATATTTCGTTATTTGCTCAATTATTTTTTTAACTGTTCAAGAAAGTAAATATATAAATAAGATTCTCGTTTAACAATGCACCAGAAAAAGTTTCAAGTGCAAACAAGAACGTGGAATCTTTTTTCATTAATATTTATTATAAGTATAAAAATTTCAAGTGCAAACAAGAACGTGGAATCTTTTTATACTTGGCAAGTTTTAAGTTAAAAATATACATACCCCTGACAATGCTTCATTTCTATAATTTTGTGCTCGATTGTTAGGCTATAGAGGTATGGTATGCTCATAGATCAAATTTGAAAAGTACCAACGGTGAAAAAGGAAAATATTTAAAAGTTGGATCGTGGTGAAGCTCATGGTGGTCACGACATGAGGATTTAGGGGCGGTGTTTTCGTAAGGCCACGACCCACGTGGATGTTGCACCTCTTGGCCACGATCTAGGACACAATATGGCCTTAGATGAAGTTATTGGCCGTTCTAAAAAAGATGAAGTTATTGGATGTAGGACATTCGATAAGAAAATACCCGTTAGTGATAAAAGGTATTAGTCTTTATTTTGTAGTTGCCATACATATACCTCCAAAGACCTAAGCAAGATAAATTCTTAACCTATTCTATGTTACTTAGGAATCTAAGACAATGTGTAACACTCTCAGTCCGACGGCCACCGGCGCACGATACTACTACCTATCTTATGCCAGTGACGTAGCACTTCTTTTCTGACTAACTAAATATTACTCTCCAAACATAGCACTTCTTTTTTCAATAACTAAGTATTACTCTCTCTAAACTCTTATATTATATAATGTATTAATTTAAAACAACATTTCACTATTCATCAATAGTGATTCCATTATTTTATATATTTTTTTTTCTTTTTTCACACCTTTATTTATAACATATATTATTTCTTTCAATTAAAAATACAAGTAGTGTAGATGGTAGAGTTGTTTGTGGTGCACTTCTTATTCCTAAGGTCACAAGGTCAATTCCTATGGTAGGCAATCCATTTAATGTTTTTTTTTTCATTCTCCCACACCTTTATTTATATTTATAATACTTTTTTCCTTTTCCACACCTTTATTTATAATATATATTATTTCTTTCATTTAGAAACACAAGTAGTGTAGGTGGTAGAGTGGTTTGTGGTGCACTTCTTATTCCTATGTCACAAGGTCAATTCTTAGGCGAGTCAATCCATTTTATATTTTTTTCATTCTCCCACACCTTTATTTATATTTATAATACATATGATTTGTTGCATTTAGAACCATAAATAGTGTTGATGGTGGAGTGGTTTGTGGTGAACTTCTTATTCCCATGTTCACAGGTTCGATTTTTGGCGGAGGCAATTCATTTATTTATTTTTTTATTTTACCAGCTTTACTTAATAATAAATACAATTGGTTTCTTATTTAAACATCAATTGTATTAGTGGTGTAGTGGTTTGAGGTCCACTTTGTTAAATAGAAGGTTGCAAGTTCGATCATCACAAGTTGCATTTTTTTTTTCATTTCAACAACCGTATTTAATGTGAAGTGTAATCTATTTCATATTAAAACACAATTGGGTTTGGTGGTGTAGTGGTATGAGATACATTTTCTCAATACGAGGTCTTGGGTTCAAGACTATGCGGTCGCGGTTATTTTTTTTCAGCAGCCTTATTTGACGTTCTTAATCAGCTTTGCGCATACAGTAACCGAGTAAAGAAAAAATTCAAGATGAAGCAGAAAACACCGCAGCGCGCCGCAACGCGCGCGATAGAAATCCTAGTTTAAATAATACACCGATTGCTTTATATTTTTTAGAAAAACCATTACAGATAGTCTAATATACTTTATTAGAAACTTAATAATAGGTTCACAAGGTTAAAAGCAATTAAAAATCAGGTCTTTTAAATTATTGTTTAGAAAACATGATTTCTTTTTTACTCTCATTTATGCAGATATTCGTTAATACAGTATTGCATTTTATAATTTGATAAATTATTAATTCTGTTCGACCTATTTAGTAAGATTATTAATCCTAATCAATACTTTTAGTACTTAATGTTTTTATTTCTTTATTAACTGAAACAACAAGATTAGTTATATCTACACATTATACTATCTATTAATTTAGAATGACAATTTAAAATAGGTGAATAGTAATTTCTATAACATTATTTGATGTTAAATATAATTGATTTCACATAAAAACACAAATTGGCTTGTTGTGTAGTGGTTTCAGCTCCATTTCACTAACCTGAGGTCACATGTTTGAGACTTGGCTGGCGCATTTTATTTTATTTTTCGTTTCCATAGCATTATTGAATGTTAAATAGAATTGATTTCGTATGAAATTACAAGTTCGGTTAGTGTTGTACTGGTGACCAGGCAATGATATTTTTTTTCATTTCCACATCATTATTTAATGTTAAGTATGATTGGTTTTATTTTTTTTCCACATATTTCATCATAATTGGGTTGGGCATAAAAAAACAATTTGGGTTGGTGTTGTAGTGGTTCGAGGTGCATTTCCATAAAGGGAGATCATATGTTCGAGACTTGGTTTGAGGCAACTGTTTTCTCAGGATTTTTTTTGTGGTCGCTTAAACTAACGTTTTCACATTGATATCATAATAAACCAAAACGATAATGAGAGCGAACGCACGCAGCAACACACGCGAGAACCCCGCTTGTTGTAATTAAGTAAAGAAGCCTAAACCCATGTGGGCGTAAAGGTAATATGCACATGCATGCAAAGATTTGAACCTATCTAAACCACTCCTTTATAGTTTACTGTTGACCCAACATTAACTCATCTACCTTCCAACACAAGCATCAATTGGAAGTCAGCTCAATGGAGTGTACCAAAACCCAAACCATACCCCTAAATGGGCCAAACACTTATCTGTTTGGAAGGGCAAATATGTCAGAACAGTACAATCCATCAATACAACATAATGAGGATTGTGTTCTTGTTATTTATACATTGTAGGTAAGATGTCTCTTTCTTTCATCAACATTCATTTACATTCATTTAGAACATACAATCAGCATCTACTGACAAGAAAAAATAAACAAGTAAAACAGGGATAACTTTAACATATTTATATGAGTACCGCTCATGAGGCGCGATATATTATTATACCAGTAGAGTGCCCACGCGTTACGACGAGAAAACTATACTTAGAGAATGTTTTTATAACCGGATGGGAGATACAATCGGACGATTCGAAAGTTCACTTAAATTGTAGCGTTATCATTAGCCTTATACATTAGATGCTATAATTAAACATTAGTATAAGACAATAATTAAACACCTAGGTGTGTTCTCACCCGGGTTGGGTCTCAGGTTCGATTCTCGTCCATCAAAAAATTATACCCAATTCAGTGGCGGATCTAGACCAAAAGTTTAGGGGTAACGTTTAAAAATTTTTTTTACTATACTTTCATACAATGTATACGATACAAAAAATAGAATCACAATAATAAATGAAGTTACACAAGCATGGTCGCACTATCTTAGGACAGAGAAGGCGGTGGCGGGTGGCTGCAGGGCAGGGTCGCCTAATGGTTCTTATCGACCGTTATGTTTGATGTTCGTTATGTTCGATGTTCCTTCTTTTCGTTTGTTTTTTCTATGGATGCAACGAGCCAAGCTACCCATGAGCTACTCAAGCTCGACTCGAAAAAAAGCTCAAAATGAGCTGATCTTGAGCGAGGTCAAGCCCAAGCTTTGCTTATCAAGCTCTAGCCGGCTCGTGAGCCTAAACAAGCCTACTGTTTATACAAATTTTAATTAATATATTAAATATATATTTAAATATTAATACTTAATATTTATAAAATTAAGAAAAATATCTAAATTAGATATAACATAATAATTATAAGTAATTCAATTTAATTAAAAATAATAAATGAGGTGAACTGAATTCGAGCTTGAAAAAGCTACCTACGAGCCGAGCTTGATCTTTAGGAACAAAACTTGAATCGAGCCAAGCTTGAGCTCGAGCTTTCATAAGTTAAATGAGCTAAAGCTTGGTCAAGCTCGGGTTCGGCTCGCATCGTTTGCACCCTTAGTTTTTTCTCATTCAAACTTTAACCAAACTAATTGACCTTAAGACTTGTAGAGTTCAATCTTATAAATAATAAATGGAATTGGTCAATGAGTGATGGACTTGTGGGTGGGAGTTGGGCTTGCGGCTTGGGTTGGATTATTGGTTCGGGTTGTTGTATTATTGGTTTGGGACTTTGGGTTTTTGTTGGATATAGAAAGTTGGACTTAGAGAGTTAGAGTAGAGTAAAATTTGGGTTTAAGTTTTAGAGTTTAGTAAAGTTATTGATGCTTGAGGGGTAGCGTAAAATTTATTTGAGGGGTAACATTTTATAGAAAAAGCGAAAAAATATATTTTTTCCCATTGCGCTGTGAAAGTTGAGGGGTAGCGGGTGCTATCCCTCCTTGCATAATGAGTCCGCCCCTAATACCCATTAAGGTTGAAAGGGACCGGTGTGTAGGAGGATTCAAACTTGGGACCCGAGGTTGTCAGGACTAGGATTTCACCATTGAACTCGATGATAACGTATAAAATAACATTTGGAAAAAATAAGAAAAGAGAATAAAGAAAGTGATGACACATGCAGTTGATATCCATAACTAGGCCTGGACCAACATGTTTATGTCCAAAACATGCTAACCCATATAGATCTAACCCAAGGCCATGGTCCAACACATGCAGACCCATATAGATCTAACTCATGTATAATGTATCTACCAAGTCTCATGTACACTTACATACTCATATACATGTTTATTTTCATGAGATTTAGCCTCATTTTAGTATCGACGGTTGGTCCCTTTTAGCAAGTTTTCGTTGATGTTTACAACCTCACGTTTTTCGAAGAAGACGTAGTGTAAACCAATCCATTTCCTTTGCTTCTTTGACAATCCAGGTAACCATCATGGTGATCTACATAGCAACGATGGTGCCATCTGTGAGATCTCTACTTATTATAATAGAAAAACTAAAATGGTTTAATTCACTTGTTTGCCATCTATAGAGTTGGTGACCATACTTTTTGACTTGTTAGCCATCTATAGAGGTGGTGACCATCTAAGACAACAGTCCTTACCAAACTGGTCCCTTGACCGAAATAAAACTGTACAACCAAATTTTAATGTTAAAAAAGAATGATAAGATATAAAATTTGATTCAAGAAATTTACATGGCCATGTTGGTTAGGAGTATGCCTTGGGGCGAAACTTGAAATTCAACTAAACAGAACCTGACTGGACCTAGAGGTGTTCAAAACCGTTTTTTTTTTTGCCAGAACCGGTTTCGGTCCCGAACCGGTTTGGTACAGTACCGGTTTCGGTTCCAAACCGGTTCGGTTTTGGGCCAGTTTCGTCGGTTCGTACGACCGGTTTCGGTTCTTAATTGGTTTTTTCGCGCACATTTTAGAAAAAAAATGTAGGCCGATAAGAAAAAAAAACATAAAAATACGACTTTTATTATTTTTTTCGGTTTTCGAAATTAGAAACTAGGAAAATGAAATACATAAAAACATAATTCAAAATATTACAATCAATTTTTTTTTGTTAAGCTTCGTCCGAACTACTTTGGCGCAACGAAGCATCGTATGCGAGTTCTTCGTCCGATAGGGGTTCGCTTAATCCTTCTTCCACCTCTTCGTCATGTATTCTTCTTTGAAGTTCAGTTTGGGTTGGTTTGTGAAACCAGTTTGGGATGGGTTGGTTTGAGGAACCTGTTTCGTGTCGTTTCAAGAATACCAAACTATGGTGGGTTGGTTTGAGGAACCGGTTTGGGATGGGTTTGATGAAGCCATGGAAGATGTTGCAAAGAAGCAAAGCGAAAAAAAACGGGCGAATATGGTTGCGTTTTTTGAAATTTCGGGTTCGTTTTTTGCGTTTTTGAGTGTACCCAAACCATTTAAAACCTATTTATACTAAGTTGGGGTGGCAATCTTAGAGTCTGGACCCGAATTGTTTAAAAAATAAAAATCCAGGACCACGACAACATAGGGTGGGCCAATCTTAGCCTTTTTTAAGCAAGTTGGGCCAGCATCGAGCCTACATTGTTGGGTTTATAAATGTTGCTCTTGAAATGGCTAGAACCAATAACTTTTATTGGGCCAAAATTTAAGATGAATTTAGAGACAAAACTCCAACATTAGATAACATGAACACGTATGATAAGGCCCTTCTTGGAGAACACTTCACTTCCATTTCTATCAAAATTTCTTTGGAATTTCTTTCTTCAATAAAAAGGTATATACTTTTACACTTCATATGAAATGATATGAAGTAAAGCATGTGTGTAATGAATCCAAATAATGAGATAACTATAGAACAATAGTACACTAAACAAAACACCAACTATTCACGAGGTTTACTTCCTTAACACCAACACTACTACAAATAAGGTTGTCGAAATTAATCGTACTAGATTAAACCGATCAGTCCAAATCACAAACGGGGATTGGGTTTGGAAATAAAACGGTTTTCGGGTGTAGGATCACCCGGGTTTCGGTTAAACCGAACTCCATCTGTTCGATATAGGGTTGATAAAAACTAGACCCAGTTAACCCGATTAAAGTTTAAGAATCCTATTTTATCTAGGTTTTCAAACTTTACAATAATGCTTTTTTTTCCTTTCCCTTAAACAATGTGTCATAGTTTCACTAAAACATGAAAAAGTGGTTCTGCCACATAGATAGAAAAAGTTTAACTTACTTTTTTTTTAATCCAAAGTATGTAATGGTTTTACATAGAAATTGAATAAAAGAAAAAATAATAATAAAAAAGTGAGTGTGAAGCAAAGCATTATTATTGGTTGAAAATAAAGTCTGGCCCCACACGTCCTCCCAATGCTCGTGACCCCACTCACACTTAAGTCTTTCACTCTCCATTCACCCCATGAGGGCGGTGTTTCATAGGGATAAATTTGGTACCATATTGTATCAAACCGAAACCGGTACCGAAAATCGTCAAATATGGGTACCGATACCGAAATACCCGGAAAGGTACGGTAGCGGTTTGGTAGGGTATTTGAAGATGATTTAATCCAAAATACCGGTACCGAACCAAAAATACCGATCCCAAAAAATTCTAAAAGCGGGTGCCGAATTGATACAAAAAAAGGTCATGGTACCGGTAACCGGTATTAAATGCTCATCCCTAGTGTCCCATACCCTTTTGGGCTAATGTGGCATTGGACATTAGAGTGTTGCACGTGGTCTAAGCGATCATATATCCCTAATAGACCCAGTCGATCCATATTTCCCGATTGTTCAGAGTTTATGTTATTGATATATTTTGTGTTAGAAATTAGTAAATTTAGGCTGCAATTTTATTTTCTTTATTGATACGATCTTGGAATGTGGTCTTTAAAGGATTTGGGAACTTTAAGTGGGTATTAGGAATTGTTATATGCAAAAACTAAATATAAGTAACTTAGGTGATTTCGTTAGTTTAAGTTGGTTGGTGTAGAAGGTGGCCCAAAAGCAAAACTGCATTAAGTTGGTTTACGAGATGGCCCAAATAAAGCAAACAATTAAGCCCACTTTTTTTACTTCATTGGAGTCCACCAATTTAAGTCCAGTTATTTATTAAAACTTTGAAAGCAAATCTATTGGACTCCACTAATTAAAGCTCATGTTTAATACCTAAAACCCAACCCAAACCAACCCGATATCCGAATACATAGATGCCGATTGTAATTAGGGTCGGTTATCCGTTAGCTTTTATTTTTAACATTGAAACCCCAAGTATGCCAAACCAACTAGCCCAAAATCCGAATACCAAACCCGATCAACACACCTTATTTAGTCTAGGAAAGTGAGTATCACTAATGCATGATTACTGACGGTAGATATTCATTGGTTTATATGTCACTAAAAGAGTCTTAGTTCAATGTGGTCATCACTGTCGATAATATGTCCTTGATACCCACATCGGTGGTTTCTTGGTAAAGTTCATCGGTATATGCATTACCTAGCCATGTTTTTCGACAAAGTATCACCAACGTGACATACCTTCATCGAGTGAATTATAACAAATAAGTTTATTGTTGAAAGCCCTTTGTTTTGTAGTGCAGCCTCCTAGATAATGTCCACAACATCTTCCACACTAAATTACAATTATGCACACATGAGACAGAATCGAGTTTTTGTATCGATATAGTTAATCATGAAGTGTAGACCCTACAAAAATTTCCTGGTCAACAAAGTTGCTATAACATTAATTTCAGATTGTTTGTGGTTAAAATCCAATCATAAATAAAATGTTTATCGTGTACAAAGTAATTGTGTTATAGACTTATAGTAATTAGCACCTAGAGGTCTGTTGAAGTTGATTTACTAGGGAGATATTATTTGATCAATGGCTTTCTTCACTTGCGTTATGCTAATTTTCTTTCCGTTATTACCCTTCCTCATCTTCACCTAAAAAACAAATCCAAAAAAAAAGAAATTAAAAAAATCAAGTTTTTTTTGGAGGAAATCAAATATAGGGACCAGATTAGTACCATAAATCAAATTCCTTACAAATTTTGTCTGTAGGGTACAAAGTGATGCCGGTATCATTGAAAATACCAAAATGAAAAGACGAAAAATGAATACCGGTATTGATACAATGAAATAATGATACTCGGTCAATATCGGTATGGATAATATTATGTAAATATCAGTTAGGTATGGTCAGAGCTGTCCTTGAAAATTTGGGTGTCCTATCCCAATAAAAAAATTGACAACTAAAGTCTAAGCGTTTGTGTGTGTTTATAAAATTTAATTGTACATTGGAATTGAGTTAAATGACAAATGGGCCAAACTTACATTTTTTCAAATTATTAAGGAGGAGAGATGGGTAAGAAGGTAATTTCACCATCATTTTAAGATGGCATACAAAAGGTCACAAGGTAAACAACTATATTTTTGCCAAATCCTTCCCTTTATGCCCCTATGTGCAACATTTGATTACAATTGTACAAATGACTAATGCAAGTCATCTCTATTATTATTATTATTATTATTATTATTATTATTATTATTATTATTATTATTATTATTATTATTATTATTATTATGCATGTATGACGCCGTTAAGGGAAGCTACTTGCTAGGTACTTATTCTACAACTGATTGGTTTGTATGGACAGTGTCAAGGTAATGAACCACAGTTCACATGTATTAGTGTTCACATAACATTTCACTCGGTCAATACCTATATTTTGCATGTTCTCTCTATATGCTTTATCTTATAGATAATATTGTTGCAAAAGAGGAGGAGAGATGGGTAAGAAGGTAATTTCACCATCATTTTAAGATGGCATACAAAAGGTCACAAGGTAAACAACTATATTTTTGCCAAATCCTTCCCTTTATGCCCCTATGTGCAACATTTGATTACAATTGTACAAATGACTAATGCAAGTCATCTCTATTATTATTATTATTATTATTATTATTATTATTATTATTATTATTATTATTATTATTATTATTATGCATGTATGACGCCGTTAAGGGAAGCTACTTGCTAGGTACTTATTCTACAACTGATTGGTTTGTATGGACAGTGTCAAGGTAATGAACCACAGTTCACATGTATTAGTGTTCACATAACATTTCACTCGGTCAATACCTATATTTTGCATGTTCTCTCTATATGCTTTATCTTATAGATAATATTGTTGCAAAAGAGGAGGAGAGATGGGTAAGAAGGTAATTTCACCATCATTTTAAGATGGCATACAAAAGGTCACAAGGTAAACAACTATATTTTTGCCAAATCCTTCCCTTTATGCCCCTATGTGCAACATTTGATTACAATTGTACAAATGACTAATGCAAGTCATCTCTATTATTATTATTATTATTATTATTATTATTATTATTATTATTATTATTATGCATGTATGACGCCGTTAAGGGAAGCTACTTGCTAGGTACTTATTCTACAACTGATTGGTTTGTATGGACAGTGTCAAGGTAATGAACCACAATTCACATGTATTAGTGTTCACATAACATTTCACTCGGTCAATACCTATATTTTGCATGTTCTCTCTATATGCTTTATCTTATAGATAATATTGTTGCAAAAGATTTGTTTTTTCTTTATTTTATTTTTGTTTTGGTATGATGACAAAGGTTTTTCATTTCTTTAGGTGATCAAGATGCAAGATGCTATCGTATATGAGTATAGAAGCACCAAAATCATTTATTGAGCTTGAAAATTACAGTTTACCATTCTCTCGAACCGAGGAGGGAAATATATACCAATTTGCATTTGGTGGTCAGATAATAAATTGTCCTTTGAAAATTGATATATTGTTGAATTAGCACATAAATTTTATAAATAACATAAGCGAAACTTGTAGCGCAACGAGCAGGGCAAAAACATAAACACCCGCGGCAACGCGCGGGCATTTTTACTTATACATATAATAGAATTGATTCATTTTGCAAAGAGTTTCGTAATTTCACATAACTATTTTCTAATGGAAGTTATGAATCAAATTTGAGGCATGTTTGTTTTGACTATTTGAGCAAAGTCCAAAATGGATGAGAATGCATAATTGTGCAGAAACTGATAGCATGATCTAGAAATTGATATTTGGTGTAAGTGGTTGAATTATTGGTATATAAGGTGATTATTGTAAAAATTGTGAAAAATGTCATAGAAATTGTGAATTACTTGACTGGTATCCCAAAGTGGGTACATATAATTTCTCAAAAAGGATCACACATTAAGATCAATTATTGTATGTTAAGTTTCGGACATCAAATGAAGTATGTAAGTTACCTTTATAACTGAGTTGGTGAAAAACATTTTATTTTCGTATGTGATGTTTGTGCATAAATGAACCAAGTAAAAACTCCTAAGTGTTTAGGTTAGTACTTGCGTAAAGATATGTCCAATGATAGAATTGTTATGCACAAGTACGTATAATTAACTAACCAGTATTTTATTAAGTAGATGTGGAAACAAAACCAAGTATAACTAGTTTTTTCAAAAGAGTAACGAGTTTTAAAATGTTATAGTTCCTTTCTAAACTTTATACATAATTTTTTAAAAAGTTTATATATAAAAAAACCTACAAAGTATAGTTTTTAAAAATATTAGGACCCAATAGAACCATCCTGTTTTACGGTCTCACCACTTGCACTTACTCATGCACCGGTACAGTACCAGCACTCGTTAAAAACAAAACTTATATCGCTACATAAACAAGGAAAGTGATTACCTTAGCTCTCATCTCAGCACTAAACACCCCACCATCCACACAAGATTGTACAGTCATGATCTCTACTCCAAGCTCCCTCAACTTCTTCATAACATCAAGCAACAACCCATCTCTATACCTACATTGCATCTCCACCAATGCATCATTCTCAATTATCGACACTTCCACTTCCACTTGCACCGCGACCGCGGCCCGTCCCACGCCACCATTACCACCCTCTACCACTCTTATTTTCCTTTTTTCCGCCATCTTTGCATTCTCTAACTCTTGAACCCTCTTTCTTAGCTGCTTTACGTACTCGATTGTGTCCCCGAGTATTGATGCTTTGTCCATTTTGGTCACTAATGGGACTAGTGTCCTAAGGATTATAAAACGTTCATTTAGTTTTTCTCTACGACGTCGTTCTGCGAGGACGTGGCTTGCGCTGAGGTCCTCGTGGGACGACGTCGTTTTGCGTAGAGGTGTGATGGATTCGGAGGCGGTTGTGGTGGTGATGGTGGTGGAGTGGAGGTATGGGAGGGTGAAGAGGATGTATTTGAGGATACGTTGGGAGGTTGTGGGAAGGTGGTGGTAGGGTTTATTAGGGTTTGGTGTCCATGTGGCGAAGGATGATTGGGTAGAGTATGATGGGTTGTGGTTTTGTGGTGTGTTTAAGTTGGAACATCGAGTTAGTTGGTTGTTGAGGATGGTTGTGACTGTTTGAGAGTAGCGAGTGTCCTCTAGTGCTGGTTCTTCTGTTGGAAAAGATTTGTGTTAGTTTGGAGAATTACAAATTACACAAGTTTAATTAATAAATATAAACTTTTTTTTTCTGAACATAGACACTTTTCTAGTCTTTTTCAAAGTGTCTAGACTAATTAGAACGTTCAAACTCAGCTAGGGCAGCTGAGATGGCTAATACTTAGCCGCCGGCTAAGGGTATTTTAGTGTTTAGCCGGTGGCTAAGGCTTTTTTAGTGTTTAGTAGACGACTAAGCTGACTATTTGGAAACCGTTAAAAAGTGTCTATTTTTAACATTTTTAATTGGTTCAAAGTTGTCTTATTATTATTATTTTCTTTAATTTTCCCATATATTCATCTTTATATAACTTTAGCGCATCCAACAAATAACACTCATAATATTTTACCATATTAGGATTGATATGTTTAATCCGTGTAGTTAACACTCAAAACATCAATTCGTTTACATGTTTAACTAATTTACGACAACCTATTACACTTTAACCTCATATTCAACGTACGATTACATCCTATATACAACCAATCAACCTATTCACAACTTTGATAACATGTTTAGTTCGTTTCTTGTTCATGTTATATAATTTTGAATGTATCTATAACTTTCGAGTTTACTAGTTCAATCCGTCATCCCGATATATTTACCATTCTAGTTAATCATATCTATACAAACGTTTTATTATTCATATTATGTGTGTACAATTTAATCCTAGTATCATGTAACACAAAAGGTTAGCAAAGATTGAAATATGCCAGCTACATAGGGTAAAATGTCATGTAGGTTTGAAGACTAAAAGTTATGTTTACGCTGTTATGTCTTCTTTCCTTGTATTTTTTATTGATTTACAGTTAATATTGTTATGTGATTTTTATTGAAATCAAATATGAACTAAAGTAACATACTAACTCATTTAGGTTTCTTACACATGATAAAATGATACAACAATGAAAATCATAATGAAGATCTCACTACAAAGTTTAAGAGCAAAGATAGACTATGTGACATAATGTTTATATAAACATCATTAAAAAAATAAAAAAATCATGTATCTTTTAAAGTTTATTATATATAAACTGATTATCTGAGGAGATTCACGCAAATGGATGTATTAGAGAGGGTTGTTTTTCGGCCTTCATTGCTCTTATTACAAAGGGTCGTGATCAAAGCGACTCTTTCTGATTATCGTCCTATTAGTCTGATGGGTGTTATTAATAAGGTGATTTCAAAGGTTTTAGTGCTTCGGTTAAAGCCGTATATGTCTCGTCTTGTTTCTGAAGAGCAAACGGCTTTTATTACGGATCGCAATATTCTCGATGGCCCATTAATATTAAATGAAACTTATTCTTGGCTGAAGAAATTGAAGATGTGTGGTTTATTTTTTTAAGTGGACATCGAAAAGGCGTATGATACTTTACGGTGGGAATTTTAGAAGGATATTTTGGCGCAAATGAATTTTTCAACTAAGTGGCGGGGTTGGATTATGTCTATTGTTCAGAATTCACGCGCTTCGGTCTTAGTGAATGGGTCGCCGACATGTGAATTCAATTGTAAGCGTGGTCTTAATCAAGGATACCCTATATCTCTTTTCCTTTTCATTCTAGCGATGGAAGGCCTTACTCGGATTTTGAGACGTGCTTGCTCATTGGGAGTTTTTCATGGTATTAAGCTTGGAGGTTCGGGCCCTGAAATCTCACATTTTATGTACGCCGATGATGTTGTTTTCTGTGGTGAATGGTCTATGGTTAATGTTCTTAATTTAAGGAGGATGTTGAGGGGTTTCTATTTGATATCCGGACTGAAGATAAGTCCTAAGAAGAGCAGCGTTTTTGGGGTTGGAGTGTCCGAAAGTGAAATTGATGCCATGGCTACGGTTCTTAACTGTTCAAAAGGAAATTTTCCGTTTACGCATCTTGGTGTGCCTATCGGCTCGAACATGAACTTAGTGAGAAGTTGGGATCCAATTGTAGAGAAGTTTAAAAAGCGTTTGTCTTCTTGGAAATCTAAAAGCCTTTCGTATGGAGGTCGGGTAACGTTGCTAAAATCGGTCTTGAGCTCATTACCCTTATACTTTTTTTCTCTGTTTCGTGCTCCTATTCAAGTGATTGATTCGCTTGAAAGGTTGCGCAGAAGATTTTTTTGGGGAGGGGCTGATATGGTGGAAAAAAACAAGTTGGATGGCATGGGAAAAGGTGGTTGCGCCGGTGAAATACGGTGGGGTGGGTCTGGGTTCGCTTAGAGATGCGAATTTGAGCCTTTTGTCCAAATGGTGGTGGCGATTTAAAGTAAATCATGACTCTCTTTGGCGCAAGGTTGTTTGGTCAATCCATGGTAATGGTAAGGGTTGGTCTTATATTCTGGATAAAAGTTCGCTTAGAGGTACGTGGAAGCAAATTGCGAGCGTTTCGGGGATGTTGGAAAATACTAACAGTGGGATGAATCAGTTTGTTAAAGGAAAGGTTGGGAATGGTACTACAATTCTTTTTTGGTATGACTGGTGGGTTGCGGACGGTGCTCTACACAAAAAATTCCCTTTGTTGTTTGCGCTAGAGAAGAAGAAATCATGCAGTGTGTCTGATCGGGTTCGTTATTCTGAACAGCAGATGGTCTCTTTCGTCTGGGACCGGAAACAGGTTGCTTTTTCAGCTATTGAGCAGCAACAGCTTCACGAGCTGCTGTTGCTGCTGTCCGGGGTGTCTCTTAGTTCGGTTCAGGACTTTTGGATCTGGGCGGTAGGAGGGGAGGTCAACTTTTCAGTCAACAATGTCAAGCAATGGATTTTCGAGGCCGTAAATGATCTCCCGGTATCCTCCTTTGAATGGTGTAATTGGGTGCCTAAAAAGTGGGGTTTGTTGCGTGGCGTGCTTCTCTTGGTCGTCTTCCTACATCGGACACACTAGTAAGGTGAAATATTCAGATAGCTACGCAGGTGTGTAGAGTTTGCGAAATAAGTTGTGAAACGGTGGATCATCTTTTTACGGGTTATCCGATTTTCATGGAGGTTTGGCAGCTTGTTTTCGCGTGGTGTCATGTCCCGGATTGTGTTTGCGTTCCATGTGCGTGATATCTTGCTTATCATTTGATTGCAAAGCAAGGGGTTCGTGTGAGGAAAGCTTTTTATGCGGCTATCATGACGACGTTTTGGAGTATTTGGCGTGCGAGGAATGACTTGATTTTCAATCAAAAGCATGTTTCGGTCCGGAAAATTATGGAGGAAATTAAGATTATGAGTTTTTTGTGGATAACGAACCGTGCAAGAATGAAGGATATGACTTGGGAGTCTTGGGGTAGATTTTATGCGACCAAAATGGATAATCTTGTTTTGAGGGTGGGTTGTTCTTGTTTTTTTGTTTCGGTTTTGTTTTTTATATGTACTCCGGACTCTTCTTGTTAGTTCCTTGCTAGCTTTTGAATAAATAAAGTTTTTTGGTCGTTAAAAAAAATTATCTTCACCAAACTAGTTAATATTAACGCTTATTTTAGAAACAAGTGTTATGACGTTCTCTAAAGCAATAAATGTAAGATACTTTCATGTGGTATATGTGGTATTTAGTTTATGAATATATACATTAATATGTGACTATGCGTTGTGGTATGCGAGCGAATTGGCGTGAGCCACTCAACTAGCCACGTGGCTCGTGAGAACCACAACAGCCACACGTTACTGTGCTCACGAGCGAGTCCAAGCAAGCTGGCTCGTGTGGGCTAGCGTGTTGATTTTTAAAAAAGTAACCGTCGGCCAGGGCAAACGGTCAAGAATTTAAAAAAAAGTCTCTCTCTCTCTCTCTCTATATATATATATATATATATATATCATTTACCCACATCATTTTTTAAACCAAACCATTCCATATACTTTCATATTATCATTTACCCAAAACCTAATTCCAAATGGCAAACGAAAACCCAAATCCAAACCCAATCCCGCCCCCACAAAACCCAATCCCAGCACAACGTTGGACTGTGTAGGAAGAACTCGCGTTGGTCAACAGTTATATTACTACATTTCAAGGAGGACATGAGCGCACAAAAACTTTTTGGGACACGGTTGTGACTAGATTTCGTCAACAAATGGTTAACAACAATCGTTCCAGGGAAGCGATAACTTGAAAATTTATGGCTTTACGGTCGAAGTGCACAGTATTTGAGGGGTTGTTCGTAAGTGTGTTGAACAACAATACGGGTTTAAATGAAGACGAGGCGATTGAGGAGGCCCGTATCGCGTACCGTGCCATGCACAACGATAACTACCTGAGCGTTGCGGTTTGAAGAGCTATGAGACCACGCTTTCAACAATAGTCACGTTTTTAATATTTATTTGTGGTTTTTAATATTTATGTGATGTTGTTTAAGTGATGTTATTTTATTTTTATGTGATGTTATTTTAATTTGTCTTCTAAACAAAAATCAAAAACATAAATAGTAATAAACAAAAAACTGGATAAAGCTTTGTTCAAGGTGAACCACAAGGTCAAGTGAGTAAAACAGAAGTTTTATCCAGTGTCACGTCAATATTCAGTTGACAGGATATGAGAGGATAATATTTACGCTCATAGTGAGCCACAACGCATATTCTTGGTAATGGGGTGGAGAGAGTTATTACTCCCTTTGCTTATATTGACTATGTATGTATAGGGATGATAAACGAACTTAAATTCTATGGATGTATCCAAAACTCAAAAAAAAAAAAAAAAAATAGAAATAATAGAAATAATAATATTGGGACTGGTAACTGGGTACAGTTGAGATCATTTTAAATTTTTTCCCGTGGATTTTGATAATATTACATGTGATACTCGGTAACTGGTCTATCCAAAACACAATGTATGTAAACATTTTTATTTCTTTTACTTGGATAATAGATTAATCAACTAATGTACAAAAGTTTAATTTTCTCAGTTAATAAAATTATATGAAAGTCACAATAACAAGATATATATACATTAATTAGGAATCCTAAAGGAAATTTTTTAATAAGCTAACATGTATGCCTGATACTTACGGATTACCCAATAACCAACTAGTAATTACCATTCAGGAACCCAGCCAATGTGTATTAGCCTAAGACACGATTTTATAGTCAGGTATAAAATCACAATGTCAAAGAACGTCTAATTTTCTTCCCTAAGATTTTTTTCTATAAAGAAGAAATTAAATTGGTTGATTTAATAAACCAAAATTAAAGTAATCCACAAATGTGTACTTTTTATGAAAAGTCAAGTAAAATGCTATTTTGAGGAAAAAGAGAGTATTTATCATTTTAGTATCGTTTTAATTATATCAAATTATGAATAAAGTCAAAATTAAATTGCATTGGGTACCTGATGATGTGTGTAAATGAATGTGTGACGGGTTGTGCACCTCAAATTATCTGACCATCCGGGAGTTGATTCGGCTCTATATGAATCTTCTAGGCTCGTTGCCAACAAGTTAAATTGGGAATCCAAGTTATTCGAACCATCATTCGTCGACCCAAACTTGATGTCTTGAAACATAGCAAGTCGCAATAGCTCATCATTGTCTTGCAAGCTAGAAACATGGCATGATTCTTTCGCGAAGTCATGCCCATTTTCATCTACATCTTCATCTTCATCGTCACATACATCTTCCATATTATCATATTGTATATCTTCGCCCTCATCATCATCGTCGTCGTCATCAACATCTTCGTCCATTGAATACGTGGTGTTTGAAAGTTTGATTGTATCGGGTGTTTGCTGAGGGGAAAAGATAGTGTTGGAAGAATGGGCCGAAAGAGCGGGTTTGGGATGTGGGAGAGTCATGTCATTTCCAATCGTGAAGAAAAGTTTAACATGTTGAATAAATTCGTTCGTCTCTTCGACCTACATATGCATAACAATGTGGTTCGTTCAAGAAAAATAGTCAAATAATTATAAATTAAATAAATTATTTTAGTTTTTTTATTTAAATTTTTTATGATGGCGTGAGAAAGAGAGGGAATTAGCGTGATTCATAGTTGAAATATAATCTAGGTGACCACAAAAAATAGTTCATTTGATTTTGTTATCCAATTTATCTACCATATCAAAAAGGTTATAGTCATCTAACCTTTTCGGTTGTTCCAAGCTCGACGATTCCATTTAGTAGAGGGATGCATATCACCGTCTGCAAAAATGGCGTTCGACGTTAAGCAACATATGTATAAAATAAATGAGGAGTCTAGATCTCAAGTGAACAAAATCAACTTGCCTGTATATAAGCACTCTGACGCAGGGTCCAGGAAAGCAGCATGGCATGACAAAATGTTAGGCCATAAAGTTGTAATCAAGAGAAAACTTGTAAAATAAGAAGTTGTACAAAGTAATGAATCTATTTGATGTTATTATACCAATTCAAGGCAAGGAGGATAAAAAATGTATAAACCGGGTGGTAGTATGGTAGTATGGAACTTGGCTGTTTTGTGTTTGTAATTGTACTAGGTGGTGATATAAGACAATTGTACCGGGTGTTTTTGCTAGTATCCCGCTAGCTTGGGTGATTAATAAATTTTGTTGGCCGTTCAAAAAAAAAAAAAAATGTATAAACCTTCATAATGAGAATTATACAAGTTTATTGTTCAAAATTTTAAGATTCAATTTTAAAAACTTGGGTCAATGTTATATGTAGTTTTAACTTTTAAGAATTATATAACATCAAATTGATCACTTAATAAAAGATCATAATCTTATCTTATTTTATTCTACGTCTAATAAATGTTTCCAATTAATGTTACAATGTTACTTATCATTCTCTCCATTGATATATTAATAATATAATATTTTTAATTATTATTAGTATATTGGATTATTTTCTTAACACTTGTAGTCTAGTTGGTTGAGGGCCTAAAGTTTTCTATGGGAGGCTTGGGTTCAATTCCCACTAGCTACATTTGGAGGACATTGGTGGAGGGGAAATGAGGGATGACCAGGCCATTGGTTTGGGTTCGAGTCCTGATCCCGACCGGTTTTACCGATTATTTCACTGTCGTGCCTTCGGACGGGTAAGTGGTCGGGTTTTCCCGGGTTATCCATATAAACCACTGTCTATAAACGTAACTTGTATCTGCCATCAAGCACCACATCAACTCTCATCTCCTCCGTTATTGCTACCATGTGTTATCTATATTTAAAACGCATAGAGTTGATGTGTTGCTTGATATATAATTAGCTATTAATATTATTAAAATGCATAGAGTATAATTATTTAATTTAATATATTTATATAGTTTATAGTTTTTAAATAATATTAATCGGTAATTCTATGTATTAAAAATATAGACGAACTTGTCAAATATAGATAAGCATGCCAGCAATGGTAGGAAGAGAGTATACATGGTGCTTAATGGCAAATACGAATTAGGCTTATTGGCGATTGTTTACATGGATAAAAGTATTGTTTTATAAAAAAAAAATATATACTAAAACGTATAGATTATAATTCTTTTATTTTGTATACTTTTATAGATGACATTGCCAAATATGGATAACACATGGCGACAATGGTTGTGGAGATGAGAGTTGACTTAGTGCTTGATAGCAAATACGAATTAGGCTTATCGACGTTGGTTTATATGGATAAAAGTATTGTTATATAAAAAAAGTATTACAACATGCAGAGTATAATTATTTAATTTAGTATATTATTAAAAATTTAAATATAATAATACTAATAGATAATTCTAATTTTAATAAATTGCAAAAGGTATCCTTGTAAATCAAATAACAAAAATGGTCCATCCTGTTATTCTTAGGCATTTTAGTCATTTAATCAAAACTTAAATAGAAAAACCAACTGAGTTAGCTTTAGTACCCCAACATGTTATAAAACTGAAATCATAAACCCTTAACATGATAAAAAATAAAGTTAGTACTCTAAGTTGTTACTTTCTATAAACCATATGGATTATCTATGTAGTTATCTATTAATCTTGTTACGATTCTCAAATGTCCCATAGTTACTTGCGTTCCTAAAAAGTAAAAAAGAAAAGTAAATGAAAGTTAAGGTATTAACTAAATTGCTATTTGCCAATGATCTTTAGCCCAGCTGGTTTGAGGTGGGAAGGTTTACCTCCTTGGAGGGTCCCTGCCCGGGTTTGGTCTCACCTTCGATTCCCACGTTCCACCGAAAAATAACCATTAGGTTTGAAAGGAGAAACCCGTGTGGTTCCTATGGGATTCGAGAAGTTTAATTTTTTATGAGCACAAAAGGAATTTATCTGTATGTTTTCTTTTTGCTTCAACACTACAAATGTTATAGAATATTTTTTTTCAGGTGATTTAGATATAATGTTATATTTTTTATGTGGCTTCTCATTTTACCCTAAATTTTTCAGAACTAGTTATATATGATTTTTCTTTTTCACTTTGCAAACAGGTGTAATAAATTTGATCATGTCAATTGTCCCAACCCACTTCTCAAACTTGAATTAAATTTGCTTTTAATTATGGCAATGTTTTCTAACTAATTTGAGTAGTGAAACACTTATACATTAGCCAATGATGTCTAACCCAACTGGTCGGGGGGGGGGGGGGTAATCACCTAGGTGTGTTCTCATTCGGGTTGGGTCTCAGGTTCGATTCTCATCCATCAAAAAATTACTAGTGGGATGTCCGCGCGTTGCCGCGGGTTATTTCTTCTTTTTTTGTTGCACGTTCCGCGATTGGTTACGCCAAAAAGGGGCTACGACCACACAAGAAAAGTGTGACCATACGCCTTTGGCCACACTTTTTTTTCCAGCACAAGTGTGACCAAAGGTCGAGTCATCGTAAGTATTATACAGCCACATTCACATTGTGTGACTGTAGCAACTTGAAAATGTGGCCATGTACCAACTTTTCTTGTTGGACCAAGTATTCCCTCCGTTAAGTGTGGCTAAAAAGTAGCAACACCACATGGTTTTACTTTAAGGGTGACCGTTCCTATTATATAGTCACATGAATTTACTTAAAAGCTTGATTTAGCCACATCAATTATAAAAAGCGTGGCAAAATGGGTTGTTGTAATCAAACGTTCTTTCCTTTAATTAAGTGTGACTAAGGGTAGCAACAGCCACATGAATTTACTATAAGTGTGGCCGATTTCATGATGTAGTCACCAAAAAGTTTGTTTTAGCCACATTAATTTAAAAAACCTATGGCAAAAGAGTTGTTATAATTAAGCATTCTATTCATTTAGTGTGGCTAAAGGGTAGCAACGGCCACATGAATTTTTTGTAAGTGTCGTCTTTTATATTATATAGTCACATAGATTTACAATAATTGTGGCTAAAAACTATTTCTAGACACACATTTTTTTTTTGTAATTTCAAGTGTGACTATTGTGTAATCTTTAGTCATACATTAGTTTTTTTGTCCACGACATTTGATATCGTTCTGTCACACTCACACATTAGTTTTTAGCCTAGCAGCCTACTACTTCGAATATCTTCCATCCAAGTTGATTGATGTTAGAGCAAAACCAAGAGATTGGATTTGCTGCAGCCTTTGATCAACATCTTTGCTTGGAAAATATGGTAATAGTGTGCGACTCTTCTTGTGATAGACCAAGGTACTTGTTCCTTTCTTTCGTTTACTATAATCTGTTAGTTCAAGGAAATATAATACACCATATACAGGCAGAAGAAAGGAATCTTGAAAATACAGTACAGCTGAAAATGGTATTCTAATTATTGCAAATGATAAATAGCGCAACATAAACAGGCATCTCCACACACTTTATGCAAGGCTCATTGAGCAGTCAACAGGAAGCATGACAGGATGCCTCTTCTTGTTTTCCTCTTATTATTGAATTGATTAGTAGATGTCCAACATGGAGTACTAATGTACTATGCTCCCATGAAACACCCACAATGACCAAAGCACGCTAACATATGAAAAAATATTTTATACATACGCATTTAGTAATACAATCATGATGTATATATATCAGAAGTATGGAATTTTCTTTCAGCTGCAGTTTCTTAATTAGACAACAGTTCATGCATTAGTGGGGAACGAGTAATTAAACATGTAATAGAATCATCGTTAGCATGATCCAGACTGGTTTTATTGCTATAGTTAGCATGTAGAAGTTATACATAAAAGACCCCATTTCTTTATTGAAACCTACATTACAGGAGATAAATAATCTTAAAGTTCAGTAATATATCAATGTTCAATTAGAGATTTTGAGTATGGGTTGACATAGAACCAAATGGAACATTATGAAACTTGAAAGATATTTATACACCTAAGTGGCTAAGTCTAAAGATCAACATTACCATTTACAGTGCCAATGTCATGAGAAAAATACAAAAATGTCTTGTGTGTCCACACGCATATATGGTAAGCCAAATTAGATATCTTCGTAGTAACTTGCATGTGTCAACATCCAAACATGAGAAAAAGAAAAAGAGAATGACAGTTTCACCAAATTTGAATTGCCACAAAAAATGATATATAATTATCCAAGAATGTTGACATGGGAACTCATTAAAATAACAATAAAGTATATTTACCCCATAAGCATCACCAAAATTTCATCCTTGTATAATTATACAAGATCTAACATACCGCTTCTACACAAAAATTTAGTCAACCTAGTATGCTCCATAGTCAATATTATTAGCTCCTTCACTGCATACACAAGATAACCATCACCAATTCATTAATCACTAAACAAATAGCCCAACATAATCACTCAAAAACTGAAAATTTCAAAATTATAATATAATCTTCAACTCATACCTTCAAAGTCATGCTCTAACATCCAATCATCCACACATAGCAGCCAAAATCCACACATAAAACCACTCAATCAACAATTAGTGGTTTTAGGAACCTAACTGACATCAGATCATTAAGAAACTTAAGCTAATATATATATACACTTGCAAAATGGGAATATTTGAAAAGTCAACGGTCAATGAGGTCCTAACCCACACGGTTGTACTTGTAACGATTGTTCTCCAAACAAATTCAACCCTTTATATAACCACTGGTATTTGTTAGAGACTTAAATAAACTCAACCACCATCCCCATATGGAAGTAATCACCACAACCACCATCACTACAGCCACCACAGCCGTGAAGCCTCTGCCAGCTCATCCACCTCGGGCAACCAGTGTGGCCGTGCATCCACATAATACACAGTAACAACTGCGCGATCGATGCTTCTCCTTGATAGAGATATCCATCGACCCGGGAATCAAATCAATAAAAGAACCTGATTCAAGAAAGTTCAAGTTTGAAATCCAGAGATGGGCCAAGGCAGTTGTTCAATACGCCCGACAAGTCAGTGATCGTTTCGGTATACGCCAAGCTAGCGAAGGTAATTCCCATGGCTAGCTGAACCTGATCAACCAATAAGATGAAGCATCTTCCAGACTGATCAATTCTGTTTCCTGACTGCCAAGTCAGCATAACCATAGATCGATGACCGAATGTAAATAATGATCAAGTTACCCGATTTGATTCATGTAAAGTTCCAACAAAGACTCTGTGTGTGTGTACAAGTACATAACTTGTTAATGTTATTCAATGCAATCAAGACCTTTTATTTTTGTTAATATCTAAATGCGATCATTCGATCAATGGACTCTATAATTCAATAAACAAACTTTTAAACAACTAAATGACAGAAAATATATATGCTATAATCTAAAAACTGAGATTTTTTCTTACATACAAAGATTAAGAACTCGCCGAGTGACTAATCTAAGGTGGTATGTACTGATTCTAATATTAATGTACATTTAATCAGCATTTGGTATACCTGTAAGTCTGTAACGAGTGTTCCTCTACGACCAAAAATGTTCCTCAAAAGCTGCTTCGAACACATGTTTTGTGCTTGAGTTGCATTTTTCATTCGGTTTGCTTTTACCCAATCAGGTTCCTACAAAAATTGTTTTTTAGGCTCGTGGAGAAGGCGTTAACAAGTTGGGTAACAAATCAAAACATGTATATAGTGCCTGTCAGGTACAATCCTTGAGAAGCCTAAAAACGGTTTAAAGAAACTTAATTGATACACACATCAGATCATCAATCCAGTATAAAACGCCTAAAAATTTAATCAACTAAAAAAATTTAAAGAACCTAATTTCATGAAATTATCGAAAATAAAAATAACTCAATAGAAACGACTCACTGGTTTTGTGACGAGTAGGGTGATTCCATTCCAGAGAGCGTGTAGCTTCAATGTCGCCATCTGAAAACTTTAGGATATTGTCTATTTTACCCAAGAAACAATTGATAGACATAAATTATAGAACTTGCTCAAGGAAATACATTTGCAATTGAATACCCTAACATAAACCTGCTCAAGAAAGGAAGAATGAAGAGAGCATTGCCAGGCTTGCACCAACTGATAAAGGAGTTCATGGTGTGTTTTTTTATTGTTATGTGGTCTTACCTGTCACTACCAACCAAGAGGAAACGCACGGGGATTTTGAGATGAAAATATTTCAATGATAATGAAGCAACAGAAGAGTTCAGTCATAAGGGTACCTATGGAGACAATTGAGAAGGCATTATATAGTAACAGAACAAAGTGAGAGAAGCTAGGATGTGAACAAATTAAAACTCCCTCCAGGCAAACCAATCGATGGTGAGGGTGAAAGATCTGCCATTCAATTGAAGGTAACTACTGACAATTAATGTGATTGAATTGGGTCTTTAAATCCAGGGTTACATATTGAAAGAGGTAGAACAAAATTGTTAAAAGCACATGGTATAAACATATTAATGCATCACATGGTACAAGCATATTAATGCATCACATGGTACAAACATTTTAATGCATCACATGGTACAAGCATCTCAATGCATCACATGGTACAAGCATCTTAATGCATTGACAAGGGCATAAAAGGAAAAAAAATGGTCATGTTTAGAGAATTACACTTGTGACTTTTAAGTTGCCACCTTAACTTTGACATTTTGGACCTTTTTACCCATGGCTCCTCCTTTATAATGTATTATAGATTATAGATTATAGATACCCATTAAAGTTGAAAGGGACCGGCGTGTGGGAGGATTCAAACTTAGGACCCGAGGTTGTCAGGACTAGGATTTCACCATTGAACTCGATGATAACGTATAGAATAACATTTGGAAAAAATAAGAAAAGAGAATAAAAAAAAGTGATGACACATGCAGTTGATATCCATAACTAGGCCTGGACCAACATGTTTATGTCCAAAACATGCTAACCCAGTAGATCTAACCCATGGCCATGGTCCAACACACGCAGACCCATATAGATCTAACTCATGTATAATGTATCTCTACCAACTCTCATATACACTTACATATATACATGTTTAATTTCATAAAATTTAGCCTCATTTTAGTATCGACGGGTGGTCCCTCATGCTTAAGCCCGGGCCGCTTTTAGCAAGTTTTCGATGATGTTTACAACCTCACCTATTTCGAAGAAGACGAGTGTAAACCGATCCATTTCCTTTACTTATGCGACAATCCAAGTAACCATCATGGTGATCTACTTAGCAATGATGGTGCCATCCATGAGATCTCTACTTATTATAATAGAAAAACTAGAATGGTTTACTTCACTTGTTTGCCATCTATAGTGGTGGTGACCATACTTTTTGACTTGTTAGCCATCTCTAGAGGTGGTGACCATCTAAGACAATGGTCCTTACAAAACTGGTCCCTTGACCGAAATAAAACAGTACAACTAAATTTTAATGTTAAAATAAAAAGAATTATAAGAATTATAAGAGTTATAATGTGATTCAAGAAAATTACATGGCCATGTTGATTAGGAGTATGCCTTGAGTCAAAACTTGAAATTCAACTAAACAGAACCTGACTGGACCCGAATTGTTTAAAAAATAAAAATCCAGGACCGCAACAACATAGGGTGGGCCTATCTTAGCCTTGTTCAAGCAAGTTGGGCCAGGATCAAGCCTACATTGTTGGGTTTATAAATGTTGTTCTTGAAATGGCTAGAACCAATAACTTTTATTGGGCCAAAATTTAAGATGAATTTAGAGACAAAACTCCAACATTAGATAACATGAACACGTATGATAAGGCCATTCTTGGAGAACACATCACTTCCATTTCTATCAAAATTTCTTTGGAACTTCTTTCTTAAATAAAAAGGTATATACTTTTACACTTTTGGAGAGAATTTTCATAACTATGACATATTCCAAAGTACCATGATATGAAATGATATGAAGTAAAGCATGTGTGTAATGAATCCAAATAATGAGATAACTATATAACAATAGTACACTAAACAAAACACCAACTATTCACGAGGTTTACCTCCATAATACCAACACTACTACAAATAAGGTTGTCGAAATTAATCATACTAGATTAACCCGACCAACCCAAATCACAAACGGGGATTGGGTTTGGAATTAAAACGGTTTTCGGGTGTAGGATTACCCTGGTTTCGGTTAAACCGAACTCCATCTGTTCGATATAGGGTTGATAAAAACTAGACTCAGTTAACCCGATTAAAGTTTAAGAATCCTATCTTATCTAGGTTTTCACACTTTACAATAATGTTTTCCCTAAACGATGTGTCATAGTTTCACTAAAACATTAAAAAGTGGTTGTCACATCACTGACTAAGGTAGAAAAAGTTTGACTTCCTTTTTTTTTTAATCCAGAGTATGTAATGGTTTTACATAGAAATTAAATAAAAGAAAAAAAAAGTGAGTGTGAAGCAAAGTGTTATGATTGGTTGAAAATAAAGTCTGGCCCCACACGTCCTCCCAATGCTCGTGACCCCACTCATGCTTAAGTCTTTCATTCTCCATCCACCTCATGAGGGCAATGTTTCATAGGGATGAAGTTGGTATCATGTTGTACCAAACCGAAACCGGTACCGAAAATCATCAAATATGGGTACCGGTACCGAAATAACCGGAAAGGTACGGTAGCGGTTCAGTATGATATTTGAAGGTGATTCAATCCAAAATACCGGTACCGAATAAAAAATACAGATCCCAAAAAAAAATCTAAAAGCGGGTGCTGAATTGGTACAAAAATGTCATTGTACCGGTAACCGGTATCAAATGCTCATCCCTAGTGTCTCATACCCTTTTGGGCTAATGTGGCATTGGACATTAGAATGTTTCACATGGTCTAAGTGATCGTATATCCCTAATAGACCCAGTCGATCAATATTTCCCGATTGTTCACAGTTTATGTTATTGATATATTTTGTGTTAGAAATTAGTAAATTTAGGCTGCAATTTTATTTTCTTTATTGATACGATCTTGCAATGTGGTTTTTAAAGGATTTGGGAACTTTAAGTGGGTATTAGGAATTGTTGTGCAAAAACTAAATATAAGTAACTTTGGTGATTTCGTTAGTTTAAGTTGGTTGGTGTAGAAGGTGGCCCAAAAGCAAACTGTATTAAGTTGGTTTACGAGATAGCCCAAATAACGCAAATAATTAAACCCACTTTTTTACTTCATTGGAGTCCACCAATTTAAGTCCAGTAATTTACTAAAACTTTGAAAGCAAATCTATTGGACTCCACTAATTAAAGCTTATGTTTAATACCTAAAACCCAACCCAAACCAACCCGATATCCGAATACATAGATGCCGATTGTAATTAGGGTCGGTTATCCGTTAGTTTTTATTTTTAACATTGAAACCCCGAGTATGCCAAACCAACTAGCCCAAAATCCGAATACCAAACCCGATCAACACACCTTATTTAGTCTAGGAAAGTGAGTATCACTAATGCATGATTACTGACGGTAGATATTCATTGGTTTATATGTCGCTAAAAGAGTCTTAGTTCAATGTGGTCATCACTGTCGATAATATGTCCTTGATACCCACATTGGTGGTTTCTTGGTAAAGTTCATCGGTAGATGCATTACCTAGCCATGTTTTTCGACAAAGTATCACCAACGTGACATACCTTCATCGAGTGAATTATAACAAATAAGTTTATTGTTGAAAGCCCTTTGTTTTGTAGTGCAGCCTCCTAGATAATGTCCACAACATCTTCCACACTAAATTACAATTATACACATGAGACAGAATCGAGTTTTTGTATCGATATAGTTAATCATGAAGTGTAGACCATACAAAATTTTCCTGGTCAACAAAGTTGCTATAACATTAATTTCAGATTGTTTGTGGTTAAAATCCAATCATAAATAAAATGTTTATCGTGTACAAAGTAATTGTGTTATAGACTTATAGTAATTACCACCTAGAGTTCTGTTTGAAGTCGATTTACTAGGGAGATATTATTTGATCAATGGCTTTCTTCACTTGCGTTATGCTAATTTTCCTTCCGTTATTACCCTTCCTCATCTTCACCTAAAAAACAAATCCAAAAATAAATAAATAAATAAATAAATAAATAAACATTCAAGTGTTTTTTGGAGGAAATCAAATATAGGGATCAGATTAGTACCATAAATCAATTTCCTTACAAATTTTGTCTGTAGGATACAAAGTGGTACCGGTATCATTGAAAATACCAAAATGAAAAGACGAAAAATAAATACCGATATCAATACCAATGACGTAATGATACTCGGTCAGTATCGGTACGAATGATATTATGTAAGTATCAGTTAGGTATGGTCAGAGCTGTCCTCAAAAATTTGGGTGTCCTATGCGAATAAAAAATTTGACGCTAAAGTCTAAGCGTTTGTGTTTGTTTATATAAAATTTAATTGTACAATGGTAATGAGTTAAATGACAAATGGACCAAACTTACATTTTTTCAAAAGAGTAACGAGTTTTAAAATGTTATAGTTCCTTTCTAAACTTTATACATAATTATTTTAAAAAGTTTACATATAAAAAACATACAAAGTATAGTTTTTAAAAATATTAGGACCCAAAAGAACCATCATGTTTTACGGTCTCACCACTTGCAGTTACTCATGCACCGGTACAGTACCAGCACTCGTTAAAAACAAAACTTATATCGCTACATAAACAAGGAAAGTGATTACCTTAGCTCTCATCTCAGCACTAAACACCCCACCATCCACACAAGATTGTACTGTCATGATCTCTACTCCAAGCTCCCTCAACTTCTTCATAACATCAAGCAACAACCCATCTCTATACCTACATTTCATCTCCACCAATGCATCATTCTCAATTATGGACACTTCCACTTCCACTTGCACCGCGACCGCGGCCCGTCCCACGCCACCATTACCACCCTCTACCACTCTTATTTTCCTTTTTTCCACCACCTTTGCATTCTCTAACTCTTGAACCCTCTTTCTTAGCTGCTTTACGTACTCGATTGTGTCCCCGAGTATTGATGCTTTGTCCATTTTGGTCACTAATGGGACTAGTGTCCTAAGGATGATAAAACGTTCATTTAGTTTTTCTCTACGACGTCGTTCTGCGAGGACGTGGCTTGCGCTGAGGTCCTCGTGGGACGACGTCGTTTTGCGTAGAGGTGTGATGGATTCGGAGGCGGTTGTGGTGGTGATGGTGGAGTTGAAGAATGGGAGGGTGAAGAGGATGTATTTGAGGATACGTTGGGAGGTTGTGGGAAGGTGGTGGTAGGGTTTATTAGGGTTTGGTGTCCACGTGGCGAAGGATGATTGGGTAGAGTATGATGGGTTGTGGTTTTGTGGTGTGTTTGAGTTGGAACATCGAGTTAGTTGGTTGTTGAGGATGGTTGTGACTGTTTGAGAGTAACGAGTGTCCTCTAGTGCTGGTTCTTCTGTTGGAAAGATTTGTGTTAGTTTGGAGAATTACAAATTACACAAGTTTAATTAATAAATATAAACTTTTTTTTTCTAGTCTTTTTCAATGTGTCTAGACTAATTAGAATGCTCAAAATCAACTCGGGCAGCTGACATGGCTAATACTTAGCTGTCGGCTAAGGGTATTTTAGTGTTTAGCCGGTGGCTAATAAGACTCTTTTAGTGTTTAGTAGACGGCTAAGTTGACTTTTTGGAAACCGCTAAAAAGTGTCTATTTTTAACGGGTTTGGTTTAAAGTTGTCCTATTATTACTAGGGGTATTGGATTTTAACAATCTAAAGTTTGGGTCATTGGCCGATAATAATCCGAACTTTAACGTCGGCCCAGAATAATCCCAAGTGGACATGTGGGTGTCAAAAATGGACATCCGTTAACTCTGAATTAATTGGGTTAGTGTATGCTGACGTGGCAAATGATGTGGCATGCTGACGTGTACAAAATGATGGCGTGGCAGATGACATGGCGGATGACGTGGAAATTATTTTTTTTTAATGCTACGTCAGAAAATAAGGTTTATTATTGGCCAAACGTTAATGTTCAGATTATTATTGGGCAATGGGAAAAACTTTGGATTATTTAATACCCCTTTTTATTATTATAAATCTTTAAAACATTACTCCCTCCGTCCCATTAGAATTGTCTTAGTTTGAAAAACACAAAGTTTTAGGCATATTAAATGATTGCTTTTTTGCTTGTCAAATGACAATAATACCCTTGTCATATGTGGGTCCATCATATCCTTTGTTTATTTTAGTTGTGTTTTTAAGAGTAAATTTGGAAGTTGGCTAATAATTTTGTAAAGTGGACACATGAAATAGGACAAATAAAAAAGGGAATATGGACACTTTTAATGGGACGGAGGGAGTATTATAAATCCTTAAAACAAAACATCCAACTTCGTTCACCACCACTATCAAACCACCACCTTCCACCACCACTCCGCACCACCATCATTTTTGGTGAAAGGATTGCGATCATTTTTTACGAAAGGATTGCGATGTTGTTTAAAGATAATTGAGGGCAGAGGAAGTTGACAAAATGATGGTGGTGGTCGTCGAGGAGGTGGCTGGTGGTGGTGGAAGGTGGTGGTTTGATAGTGGTGGTGAACGAAGTTGGGTGTTTTGTTTTAAAGATTTATAATAATATTTCAAGGATTTATAATAATAAAAAGGGGTATTAAATAATCTAAAGTTTCTCCTATTGGCTAATAATAATCCGAACTTTAACGTTTGACCAATAATAAACCTTATTTTCTGACGTGGCATTAAAAAAAATAATTTCCACGTCATCCGCCACGTCATCATTTTTTGTACACGTCAGCATGTCACGTAAGCATACACTAACCCAGTTAGTTCAGAGTTAACGGAGGTCCATTTTTGACACCCACATATCCACTTGGGATTATCCTGGGCCAACGTTAAAGCTCGGATTATTATCGGCCAATGACCCAAACTTTGGATTATTAAAATCCAATACCCCTTATTATTATTATTATTATTATTATTATTATTATTATTATTATTATTATTATTATTATTATTATTATTATTATTATTATTATTGTTTTCTTTAATTTTCACATATATTTATCTTTATATAACTTTGCTTTTTTTTTTTTGTAATAACTTTAATGCATCCAACAAATAACACATAATATTTTACCATATTAGGATTTGGATTGATATGTTTAATCCGTGTAGTTAACACTCAAAACATCAATTCATTTACATGTTTAACTAATTTACGACAACCTAGTACGCTTTAACCTCATATTCAAATTGATTACATCCTATATACAACCAATCAACCTATTCACAACTTTGATAACATGTTTAGTTCGTTTCTTGTTCATGCTATATAATTTTGAATGTATCTATAACTTCCGAGTTTACTAGTTCAGTGATTACCATTCTATTTAATCGTATCTATACAACCTTATATTATTCATATTATGTGCGTACAATTTAATCCTAGTATCATGTAACACAAAAGGTTAGCAAAGATTGAAATAGGCCTACATATGGTAAAATGTCAATGAGGTTTGAAGACTGAAAGGTTTGTTTACGCTGTTATATGTCTTCTTTCCTTGTATTTTTATTGATTTACAGTTAATATTGTTATGTGATTTTTATTGAAATCAAATATGAACTAAAGTAACATACTAACTCATCTAGGCTAATTTCTTACACAGATGATAAAAATTACACAACAATGAAAATCATAATCAAGATCTCACTGGTAATTTGGTAAAGTTAAGATCATATATTTTTAAAATTTTCCGTGGATTTGATATTATATGTGATACTCGGTA
The DNA here is from genome assembly GCA_032199755.1 of Ambrosia artemisiifolia. Taxonomy (NCBI): domain Eukaryota; kingdom Viridiplantae; phylum Streptophyta; class Magnoliopsida; order Asterales; family Asteraceae; genus Ambrosia; species Ambrosia artemisiifolia. Next base: position 15,175,136 of record CM063528.1, on the reverse strand, counting down.
ATTGGTCTATCCTAAAGGATAATTTTTATTTCTTGTACTTGGATAATAGATTAATCAACTAATGTACAAAAGTTTAATTTTCTTAGTTAATAAATTCATATGAAAGTTAAAATAACAAGATATGTATACTTTAGGAATCCTAAATTAAGGATAATTTTTAATAAGCTGACATGTATGCAAAAATATATGTTTTGCTATTTTGAGGAAAAAAGAGAGTATTTTTCATTTTAGTATAATTATAATTCTATCAAATAATGAATAAAGTCAAAATTAAATTGCATTGGGTACCTGATGATGTGTGTAAATGAATGTGTGACGGGTTGTGCACCTCAAAATTATCTGACCATCCGGGAGTTGATTCGGCTCTATATGAATCTTCTAGGCTCGTTGCCAACAAGTTAAATTGGGAATCCAAGTTATTCGAACCATCATTCGTCGACCCAAACTTGATGTCTTGAGACATAGCAAGTCGCAATAGCTCATCATTGTCTTGCAAGCTAGAAACATGGCATGATTCTTTCGCGAAGTCATGCCCATTTTCATCTACATCTTCATCTTCATCGTCACACACATCTTCCATATTATCATATTGTATATCTTCGCCCTCATCATCATCGTCGTCGTCATCAACATCTTCGTCCATTGAATACGTGGTGTTTGACAGTTTGATTGTATCGGGTGTTTGCTGAGGGGAAAAGGTAGTGTTGGAAGAATGGGCCGAAAGAGCGGGTTTGGGATGTGGGAGAGTCATGTCATTTCCAATCGTGAAGAAAAGTTTAACATGTTGAATAAATTCGTTGGTCTCTTCGACCTACATATGCATAACAATGTGGTTTGTTCAAGCAAAAATAGTCAAATAATTATAAATTAAATAAATTATTTTAGTTTTTTTATTTAAATTTTTTATGATGGGGTGAGAAAGAGAGGGAATTAGCATGATTCATAGTTGAAATATAATCTAGGTGAGCAAAAAATAGTTCATTAGATTTTGTTATCCAATTTATCTACCATGTCAAAAAGGTTATACTCATCTAACCTTTTCGGTTGTTCCAAGCTCGACGATTCCATTTAGTAGAGGGATGCATATCACCGTCTGCAAAAATGGCGTTCGACGTTAAGCAACATATGTATAAATGAGGAGTCTAGATCTAAAGTGAACAAAATCAACTTGCCTGTATATAAGCACTCTGATGCAGGGTCCAGGAAAGCAGCATGGCATGACAAAATGTTAGGCCATAAAGTTGTAATCAAGAGAAAACTTGTAAAATAAGAAGTTGTACAAAATAATGAATCTATTTGATGTTATTATACCAATTCAAGGCAAAGAGGATAAAAAATGTATAAACCTTCATAATGACAATTATACAAGTTTAATGTTCAAAATTTTAAGATTCAATTTTAAAAACTTGGAAAACCAGCATGTCTTTGTACCCTTCGCTTTTGATACCTTTGGGGGCCTTGCCCCCGAAGCCATCCGATTTCTAGATCGGGTACAAAAGGTGGCACATAGTAATTGCTCGACAGCCAGAGACCAGAGTTTTATTTTTAATAGAGTAGGTTTTGCTATCCAAAAGGGGGTGGCGGCGCAGCTTGTTGCCCGCTTACCAGCTATCCATTTGTAATGTGTTTGTGAGGTGAATTTAATGTTAATGACATTACTTTCTAAAAAAAAAAAAAAATTAATGTTACAATGTTACGTATCATTCTCTCCTTTGATATATTAATAATATAATATTTTTAATTATTATTAGTATATTGGATTATTTTCTAAACACTTGTAGTGTAGTTGGTTGAGGGCCTAAAGTTTTTTATGGGAGGCTTGGGTTCAATTCCCACTAGCAACATTTGGAGGACATTGGTGGAGGGGAAATGAGGGATGACCCGGCCATTGGTTTGGGTTCGAGTCCTGATCCCGACCGGTTTTACCGATTATTTCACTGTCGTGCCTTCGGACGGGTAAGTGGTCGGGTTTTCCCGGGAATTGGTGGCAATTGGTGGCCGGGGCACTCTCGAGTACTTGGATTCGCCAAAAGGGTGCCCGAGAGTGCTCGGAAATTGATTCGTTGGCCGTTTAAAAAAAAAGTATATTGGATTATTTTTAACTAATATAGTAATATCATTAATATATAATCCTCATCATCATTATTTTTATAAATAAAATTTCTTAAGGATAGCGTGTCACTTTTTAAGTGTCTTCTCACCCTTATTTTTTTACTCTCTATTCTATAACCCAATAATATTAAATTATAATACCCCTCTTATCTCTTATTTATTGAACTAGTGTGGAATCGCGCGTTTCATGGCGGGGTCGTAGGAGGGTGTTAGCGCTGCTATATTTGTTACATGATATATCGATGGGTAACGATGGTAAAAGTAAGCAATCAGCACGGTTAAGTAAACATGTATAGAGTTAAAGTTGGCTTTAACTACAATAAGGTAAATAAAAAGATATTTTAGCTGATATATTTTTTTGAAAGGTTAATTTATTTAATCATGTGGTCTATGGGACTTGAACCGAAAACCTCCCATAACCTAGGTGTTTTAAGACTATACGGTGTGGTCATGGAGTGAAGAGGACATGAAACGACATTTGGCAGTCACGTCACCTCCTCTCCAACCCTCAAAAAACCATGGGGTGGTGGTGACGTGGATAGGTTTAAAACAAAATTAAAAAAAGTCAAACAACTAATAAAAAATCATTCATTACCCAACAATCAACCATAACCTTCCACCTCACCATCACCTTTACCCTACACATGAAAATCTCCCCTCAACCTGTCCCACGTCACATATGATGTGGTGATGGTGGCGTGAAAGGGTTGTACGAGAAGTGTGTTAAAATTTATTAAACTTTAAGGGTTTTATAATAACCCTATCAAAATTTGGATCTTGAAGCGAATTATTGTTAAACTTTCATATGATATATCTATTAAAGCTCGGAAGTATGAACATAAATTATTTATAAAAAATGAAGTATTAAAGTAAGTGTTAGTACGAGAAGTGTGTTAAAATTTAGAGTAAAAATGAATTAATTAAGTTAAATAAAAGGAAAACAATAATACTATATTGAAGTTATAATAATCAAGCAAGATTTTGTACTGTTCACACAATGTGTTTTGTTATATAGTATAATAGTTCTTTTTCTTTTTTATCTGTTCATTTATAACTAGTTAATATTTAATTAATCTAACACCATGCAATACATAGGTTTTAGCATAATAATAGATAACAAAACAAAGTAAATGTTAAAATAGTAAGTAATATATGAAAGTTCATTTTTATAAATCATATTTTGACGATTGTATGTAGGGGTGCAAACAAGCCGACCGGCTCGCGAGCTACTCGAGCTCGGTTGGGTAAAAAGCTCGAACAATGCATACACGGAAATGCTATTTAAGATATAAAGTGTGTGTAACGGTTGTTTTAGTATTTATTAGTGTAGACAAAAAGACAGTTTTAAAGATGCAAAACAGTTTTTTTTTTGAAAGGCGAATTTTATTAACACAAACCAACAACGGGAATCTCCAAGACGGAGACCCCAAACCAAGAGAATTACATTACATCAAAAGAAAAAGACTGCCAATCCCTCCAACCCACCGAGCCCTGTTTACAACGATTAGAAAACCAAAGAAAACTCAAGACTTTTATATCCATAACAATCTCTGTGACGTTTCGCCTTTCATTCTTGAAGATCTTCTCGTTTCGAGCTTTCCATATACGCCAGCAAGTGATAATCATTATACCCTTTAAAACCACCCTCTTATTCGGCGGCCAAGAAGAAAACAAGGATTCATTCACAATATCGGCTACCGAAAAAAAGAAGAAAGGTTGAGTCTTTAACCATCTAGCAATCCCACTCCACACCCCATTAGCTATTAAGCAAGCCGAAAAAAGATGATCAATACTTTCCTCTTGGTCTTCACATAAAGAGCACAAACCGTTCTCACAATTGATGTTTCGCCTAGCCAATGCTTGCTTTGTCGGAATCCGGTCCATCAACATTCTCCACATAAAAACATTACACTTAATGGGCACCCATTTAATCCATACAAAATCAGCATTGCAGGGACTGTTCTGGTCGCTAACGACCCATCTCTTGACTTCGGAAACAGAAAATTGACCACTCGTCCCACCATCCCAATACCACCGGTCATCCGAATCCTCCAAGCTCTGACCCTCCAACATGCGCTTACACTACTGCAGCTGGTCACGTTCCAGATCTGTATTCGGCGCATGTTTCCAACACCAAGTATCACCCGTAACCCGCTCCACCACCTTGCAACCCTTATTACTTTCCAACGCAAACAGCCCCGGGAAGATATTTTTAAGAGGGGTTCGAGAAACCCATGGATCTATCCAAAAACGAATGTTACTGCCATTACCAAGCCTACCCCTTATCATATTAGTAGCATTTGTGTCACCAACTTTCACCCGAAAACCATTAGTGACCACCTTGGACCAAGTTCCCGTAAAAGAAGAGCTCTTCGGATATGCCTCCCATTTTCGAGTAGACCCATGAATAGCATCCACCACCCTTCTCCATAAAGCGTCACCTTCTTGACGATATCTCCACAACCACTTAACTAAAAAAGAATTATTGCAATCTTCGAGCTTTCTTATACCCAAACCACCTTGCTTGATAGGCTTAGTAACTTTGTCCCAACCCACCCAATGCATTTTCTTAACATCGTCACTACCTCCCCATAAAAATCTTCTAATTAAGCCTTCCAAGGTACTAACTACTCCCACCGGGGCCTTAAAAAGAGAAAAATAATACGAGGGGAGGCTTTGTAAAACGGACTTAATAAGAGTCAACCTACCCCCTATGGAGAGCGTTTTGGACTTCCATTTAGAAAGTCTACTCTTAACCACCTTCACCACCGGGTCCCAGTTATTGATCCTACTCATATTAGCCCCCACCTGAATACCCAAATAATTGAAAGGCAACTCCCCCGATCTGCAACCCACTACACCCGCCATATTATCCACCCTATCCCTCTCTACACCCACCCCATAAAGAGTAGATTTATGAATATTGATTCTAAGCCCCGAACACATATGAAAAATACGAAGCATCCGTCTAAGGCATAAAAAATTATCGTCCGACCATTCCCCCATAACCATAGCATCATCCGCATAAAGAAGATGAGACAAAACCTGACCCTCCTTAGGGAGCCCAACCCCCCGAAAATTACCCAAAAAGCAAGCTTTCTTGATAATACCTGAAAGAGCTTCCATGACTATAATAAAGAGAAATGGCGAAACTGGATCTCCTTGGCGAATACCCTTCTCACAATTGAATTCAAAGGTTGGAGAACCATTTACCAAAACCGAAGACCGGGCCGATCTTAACACCCCTTCTATCCACATACACCAAACCTCCGGGAAATTCATTTGCCTCATAACTGATATTAAAAACGCCCAATTGACATTGTCATAGGCCTTTTCAAAATCAATTTTAAACATAAAGATCTTCTTTCCACTCCTCTTTGCCCACGATAACACCTCACTAATAACCAAAGGGCTATCTAAAATAAACCTCCCCGCCACAAAACCCGACTGGGTCTCGTTAATGATACTATCCATGACCGGCTTCAATCTATTGGCAAGCGCCTTTGATATAACTTTACTCACCACCCCAATCAAGTTTATAGGCCGATACTCACCTAAATTGACCGGGTCCTTAACTTTTGGGACCAAAGTAATAAACGAAGAAGCCACCCCACGATTTATTTTACCTGAGCCCTCAAATTGCCGAAAAATATCAACAAAGTCAGCCGCCAAAAAACTCCAATATTTCTTTATAAACCTGAAATTGAAACCATCCGGACCCGGAGCTTTGTCACTACCACAACTGAAAACCGCCTCTTTTATTTCCTTCTCCTCAAACGGTCGTATCAACAAATCCGCCTCAGCAGCATTTAATTTTTTCAAACCAAAACAATTAAGTTTCGGCCTATCATGCATGTCCTCAACAAATTTGCAACTAAAGAAGCGCAGCACATTTTTTTTAATGGCGGTAGGATTAGTCACCCATTCTCCATTTACCGATAAACCCATAATACTATTTGAGACCCTTCTAGCATTAATCGAACCATGAAAAAACCTGGAATTCTCATCGCCATCTTTTGCCCATAACACTCTAGATCTCTGTTTCACATCCTGAATCTGTAAAAATTTAACTGTTTCAATCTAGCTTTCGCTTCCTGAAGAGTCCACCACTCGTCTTCTACAAGATCTCGTTCCTCCAAAGCCCTTTCCAAGTCATTAACCTCCGCATTCAACAAATCCGTCTCCTCTAACTCCATGCGCGCCGACTTGTCTTTCCAATCCCTTATTCTATTTCGAAGCACTCTAAACTTCTTTAGCAACTTCACATCTGGTTCACCTTCCACAGACACACTAGCAAGAGCATCTTTCACGACCTCATCAAAACCATCCCTTTTGAGCCAGGAGTTGAAAAACTTGAATGGCTTGGTCCAAAATTTCTGGACACAACCTTTAATAGAAGCGGAAAATGGTCCGAACCCTCCCTGTTTAAGACCCGATACTCCGCATTTGGCCACTCATTAAGAAACACCCAATCCACAAAAATACGATCAATTCTACTCATCTTGTCACCCACTAAATACGTAAATTTCCTCCCCTTTAGAGAATATTCATATAAACCCGCATCTTCAACGAAATCATTAAACTCATTAGTTTCTGCTGCATTAAAAAATGAATTACGCCGTTCCACACTATCTCTCACACTATTAAAATCGCCACCCACCACTCGAAACCCCACCTCATCAGCCAACAATGTGTGAATCTTATCCCAAACCAACCTTTTATCGTTTAAACATTGAGGACAATAAACATTAATACAAGTTACCTTTCTACCATCGTTTTTGAGCAGACCAGTCACAGCCAGAACGTTCCTATCTTTAAACACCGAACATTTAGAGAAAATCTTCGGGTTCCACATCGAAATCAAACCACCAGATCTACCCGACGCGTCTACATGTTCAAACTCATACTCTTCCGAACCCCAAAACCGATTAATATTAACATTAACTAACGATTCAAACTGCGTCTCTTGAATCATAATAAAACCCACCTCATTCGCAACCTTCAAGTTCTTGCACCACACCCCTTTAGCGTCCGAACCCATACCTCTAACATTCCAAGATAAAACATTCATTGATAAACTGGTTGAAAACCTTCCTCCTGGATAACTTTCTCTACCGAATCTGCATACCTGTCATAGTCTTCTACACCCAAATCTCTACCCAAGCTCAAGGTTTCTTTCACCTCATGCTCTATACCACCACTATCTACCTGTTGCACCTCATTACCCATATCAACATGGTCACCAACAACACCCTCGGCCGAATTGTCTTGTACCCCAACCCCATGCAAACTCCTTGCCTCGTCACTGTTGACCGCATATATAAGCCGATCCAAATCAAAAATATCATCTCCATCTCGCGCTCTTTTTTTCGGTCTCTCTAAACCCCCAGGAGACGGAGATTTTTGAGCTCGAGCTTTCTTACGGTATCCTTTCCTTTTAGTGGATTTTACGACCACTTCTTGAACATCCTCTTGCTCCCTACTCACTTCCACTACCGGCTCCTCCACCGAGATTTCCGAGTTCAACTGGTTACCCACCTCCACATTAGGCAAAACTTCATTGTTCAAACACATTTCCATCTCCTCCATATTGGTCTCCTGATCACCAACAACCTCCTCCTCATTGTCGTCTTTAACCGAGTCTTCCAAACAATCCGGTGACCAATCCTCTAGATCTTCTTCCACTACCACAGAGAATTCCGCTTCCTTCCAAACAACTTTGACACTCTCATTAATACGTGCAAACGAATCTCTAAGCACTCCCAACACCACATACGACATGTCGTTCTCCAAAGCGTTACACTCTGGTGAACTGACCACTAAACCGAACAAACCACCTATCCCATTCACAATATCCTTGTCATGTAAACAAAGAGGTAACCCAAATACTTTGAGCCACGCGATACGTTCCACCGGTAAGACTTGTCCCTCCCAACGCTCCATCTTCTCAAAGCATACCTCCCACACCACTTTATTATTGACAAAGCTTTCCATGCAAACTTCTGACTGAAACGTAAGCAAAACCCACAAACCCCCCACATACTTTATCCCCACTTCATGATGGCCGATCAGGTTCAACCAGCTACGAAGCTTCGATAATTTCTGAAAATCCAACAACCTCCCAACTGCCCCACACCCATTCCAGTCCATAACACCCTTAAAGCCCTCATTAACCACAAACTGTTTCTCCTTCTTATTCACCATCGGTTCAACATTCATGAGTTTGTCTCTAAAACTACGGCCATCTTGTAACCCAACCCCAGCTTTGTAAGACCCTTCCCGTTTAAAGGGGTATTATGAGAGGATTTACGAATTAATAAACTTAATCTGAAAGTTTGAGATTGAGTCATTAAGAGCTCAACGAGTTTTTGTCAAAATATTTGCACATGTATCTCATGGTTTAAACATACGTACGATGAATTTAATAGCGAAAACGTTTTCAACGGCACATTCCAAAACTAAGTTTATAACTCTTTTAGTTCAAAAGTTGCGGAAGCAGACGAGTCTTGTGCGTTCGGATCTTTGTTCAATTCTTGATCATCATCCATTCAGTATAATAGAGTACCTGAGGGTTAAACACGAGGAAATAACCCATTAATATGTTAGAATAATCGAATTCGTGTGCAAAATATGAAAAAGATGAATTTTGGGTGATTTGGCGTATCCTACGCTGTTTTTGGCGTATCCTATGCTATTTGCGTAGGCATTGGGGCATCAGGTGGCGTAGGACAGCAGGAATTGGTGTAGGCACCCTGATGTTGGCGTATTGTACGCCAAAATTGGCGTATCCTACGCCATTGGCGTAGGCAACTGGCGTAGGCAACTCCAAAAGTGGCGTATCCTACACCAAATCCTGACAAGGTGCAAAAATGTTTCAGCATCAAGCTGCCCCTTTTGGGTCATCCAAAAACTATTCCCGGGGCTTTCCAGAAAGCGTTTAATGGTTCCCATGCGATCAACTAACATGGCTAAAGATAGTTTTATATTCCTTCTTCGGTTTCTAGTTTGTATGCCACCATTTATCTACTCACCTTTAGGCTACCCCGAGTAGTTTTTGCACATATCTAAATCATAGGGAAATTATAGTTTCCAAGTTCTAGTTATGGTTTTTACCACTTGTCAAGTCCTAACTTGACTAGAGAACTTCATGCCCAAGTCATTTATGCCGTGTTTTGCGGTGCCTCGTGTCCATGGCCACATGTGCCATTTCTCTTGGTCTCGTTCGCTCGGCCTCTATGACTTGCGACACGGGTTTTTCATTTAATCTTTTCTAGCCCTTGGAAACCACCAAAGACATCTTTTACTATTGATACGACTAAAGTTACCATCCGTGATTAAGCATACATGTATTTATTTATAACAAGTCATAGATATGACTTACCTTGGCTCGCGCCCTTTTTGCTTCTAGACTAGCTTGAGGTAGATAACATTGAGTCCATGAATACACTCAAGCAACTAGCAAGAATTCGTCACCCGCTTAATGTTAACTCTTAGCCTAAGCTATTGACTATCTAGCATCTTACCCAAATGACCCGATAGTCTACTTGGGATATTAAGACCTCCATCTAAGGCCATCTTCTATGAATCGTTTATCTTATTTATGCTTCTTTTGCGACATTTCAAATGTCTAGTTCCCACATACATATACAAAGGTATAATTAAGCATATGCACATACTAAAGACATATTAAGAATTTAGTCATCGAGTGACTTACCTTATGCGTGCTTCCTCTTTACCTCATTCCGAGATTCCTTGGCTATCCAAAGTTTCTTGTATTCGCACCTATGAGGTGAACGACCACTTAGGTTGTTAGAACCTAGTCTTTACATGTCTATAAGCATTAATGGTCATGTTTTATCGAAATACATGTTTCCACCAAGTTATCTATGCCCAAATGAAATCGAGTTTCATTGAGGCATTTTATCAAACACTTGGTAGGCGTGATTTTCCTAACTTTGATTTTAGGTCTCAAGGACCTCATGGATCCATCTTTGATCAAAATAACATTTCTAGTATTCTAGTAAACATGTAAATCATGGTTTATAACTAGTATTTCATGGCTTAAAGGTGGTTCCCACCAATCTACCAAAAACCCATTTCATTTCATAACATGAGCTACAAAGATGTAACATTCTCACAAGGATTTTGCTTAACACACACAAATTAACATGTATTATGGTTTTCTCATACAAGATTAACCATTACAAACCCTTAATTCACGTTTTTATAACAACCCATGATTTTCATCATACCCAAACATGAACATACCATCAAATCTAGCCAAATAAAGGTTACCTTGATGTGTATTAGGCTTGGAAGATTTATTTTAGGGCTATAGCACTCAAAACCCCTTTGATTCCACCTTGATTCAAGCTTACTCTTGAGTTTTAGGGTTTGGTGTGTGTGTGTGATGATGATGAACGAATTTGGGGATTTTGGAGTTCATCTCCATGTTTTATTTTGTATAATAACCAAACTCAAGTTTGGTAATTTGGCAATTATGGCCCCTCCCATCTTTTGTCATGTACTTCTCTAGTTAAAAGCCCCGAGTGCTTATATTATCATAAAATACGGTTTAGAAATTTTGGGGTGTTACAACTCCATCCCCCTTAATGAAGGTTTCGTCCTCGAAACCGGATATATATATATATATGAATTCCCATGGGTCGCGCCTCATGGTTGATCTTGAGTTTTATTCCTCCTCGACGAGGGTTATTTTAATGGAATTCGATTATGCCTCTACGTTTATGTATACATATTGGTTTACCTTTACGGGAGATTATTCTAGTTTAGGCACCCATAGGTGTCCTGGTTTGTCCAAGAGCCATCGATTTGAATTCTCTGCGTGTTCGGAACCCTTAAGTCCCCGAAGGCTTAGGGTATATATTTGATTATTTACTCTGCTTAGAATTATTTCTATGCACTGAGGCACATATTGGGTTTGGTTATCATAACGGCTTCCCGAAGACCGTTACCCACACTCAACGTGGTTTTAGTTTCCGTTTGATTTCGGCTCAAAGGCCTCTTGTAACTCCATGGTTTTACCGGGAAGCATCAAGTCCTTTCCATAACCTCACGTTTTCGTTGTCCTAGACATCACATTTCCTTTCTAATAATGTTTTCACCTGTCACTAGGCTTAGTTATATTTCTGCATTCATCCGAGTCCATGTGGTGTCGACATCACTTGACCCGTTTGAGCCTTTTTTTTGATTGCCTAGCTATCATCAGACTATTAATGGATTATCGATCGTTTTGCTACTAACCCGATTGCTAACTCTGTGAATAGTTAAATCACCCGGGTTTTCGGTTATAGGTAGACCTACGTTTCATAAGTCGCTTGCTTTAGTCAGTCATCCAATCCAGTGACTACGATTTCTGATGTGTTTCTACACACCGTTCGCCAAAATTCTGAGTTAAGTTTGTTAGACTTTATAAAAGTCAGACTTCAATTTAACATGTGTATATGTCCTAGTTCAGAGACCCTCACCTGGGCTAGTATTTCGCATTACTCGTTTAGAGTTAAAATATTTTATGGAATTCTCCATATAATACCTTAGATAGCTTCAAGCCTATCTCATGTATACTTTGACTCGCTTTGGTATCATTTTGTACGATTTTAGTACGTGAGTTTCACTCTTAGTCAAAACTACTTCCAGGCGATTGTCCACCTATCACCTCTTTTGCCCCGGTGTCACGGGCTTTTAGGATTTTTATCCTATCTATAGAATTAGCATAGGGTTCGTGACCCTTTCTTATCCAGCCCTTTTGAATCTACATATTTAGCTCTCACAAGTGTCTTATTTGCGATTTAGCCCGAGTCTTCCGACTCTTTTATTTATCTAGGTATTATTTCGTATATAACACCCGTCTTCACATCCCCGCCGGATTATGTTCTTATTTAATTCCTCGGAACACTTCGGTCCCAAGACAATTTCTTTAATGGTCTGCCCGTGCAGGGTTCATTTCTGTTTATCTATGTCCCTTAGGACTTATTGACCCTTAGATCAATTTAACGTTTCTCAAAACGATTCTTACTTGTGTTTGCTTCATGGTGTTACATTACCATGTTTATTCACACAAGTCTGTTCACTTATGTTTTCATTATTTATATTCATATGCATAGTGGTCCATCAGACCGCTTTTGGTTTTATACGAAGGCACTGCCTTCCTTTCTGCAATTAACAACCATCTATATGTTTTAGATTTCAGATTGTATGTTGATCCACCATGTGCTAAGGCCCATGAGGTTTATCTCGCTTTGTTCGTTTTTTGACAAGCCTTCAATAGACCACATCAATCATCGTTTACCCTTGCAATATCATTCCTCGAGGCTATAATCGTTCCCCGGTATGGATGCACCACCGGTTTCCAGGGTCTCCTACAAAGTCCCCTTTTAGATTTAGCGTTTAATTTTCTTCTTTTATTTAACACGTCGTTTCACGGTTTAAAACCATGCTTTTAGTTCAGTTCCGCGCTGAGGGTTCTACTTCCATTTGCATTCGAGTTTAGCGAGATGCATAGTCCTTGGTTGCCCGTGAGCTTTCGAGGATCGTTATGGTTTAGTGTGATTCTTAGTTCACATTTGCCTGTAGGTTTTCACTAATTCATTGTGATTAGTGTGACGCGTAGTTCACATTTGACTTTTAGCCTTTCACGAATTCATTATGATTAGTGTGACGCATAGTTCACATTTTCCTGTAGGCTTTCACGAATTTAATATGATTAGTGTGAAGCATTGTTCACATTTTCCTGTAGGTTTTCACGAATTTAATACGAGTCAAGTTCAAGTATAACTTAACTTTGAGCTTAGCCCGAATCTTGGCTTTTGTTCACCTCAATATGGGGTTCATGGTGGAATACGAGTTAACCTCTCGAGTATAGTTCAGATTTATTTAGTGTTTACCCTTAGGTATGGTTCAGACTCGTCTGTGATTTTTGATTTTTTTTTTTTACCTTCCATAAAGGTTTAACCTTTACTGTTTAATTAACCCTCGACTAGGGTCTAGATTGAATTACAGTTTAACCCTTGGTTAAACTCAGATTTGTTATGGTTTGTCCTTCAGTTAAGGCCCGATTGATTTACTTGCGATTCATTCTATAGTCAGGACTCAATTGTGTTTGTGACTTAACCTTTGATTTATGGTTCAAGTCTGCTTACGGATTAACGTTCAATTAGGGCTCGAGTTTATTCATGGCTTAACCTTTAATTAAGGTTCACCTTCATTTATGAATTTGACCTTCTATAAAGGTTCAAGTTTAACTATGGCTTAAGCTTTGATTAAGGTTCAAGTCTATTTACGAATTCAACCTTCTATAAAGGTTTGAGTTTAGTTATGACTTAACCTTTGATTAAGGTTCAAGTCTATTTGCGAATTCAACCTTCTATAAAGGTTTGAGTTTAGTTATGACTTAAGCTTTGATTAATGGTTCAAGTCTATTTGCGAATTCAAGCTTCTATAAAGGTTTGAGTTTAGTTATGACTTAACCTTTGATTAAGGTTCAAGTCTATTTGCGAATTCAACCTTCTATAAAGGTTTGAGTTTAGTTATGACTTAACCTTTGATTAAGGTTCAAGTCTTACCTTGATCCGCGTAACCGTTGTGGTAATACCTTTGGTACGACCCCGTGGGTCGTTTATGCATTGGTTTTACTTACCCGGTCTACCCGGCCTCTTACGTTGTTTGGCAATACTTCCTTGTTATATGACCTCGCGAGTTATATATTGGAAATGTTTAATATGCCTTTCTCCCCTGACCCAGTCCTTGTCTCGTGAAAGAGCTGGCGTGTAGATCACGAGAAGCCCACCGCACCATGTGTTTAACACTTACCTGGCCAGGGTAAGCAATCCACACATGACACGGTGATCCTATCGCGATCACCACAGTACTCTCCAGGTGGCAATTTCTGGTCATGTGTCTTATTTACTATAAACATTCTTGTCTATTTGTCTAATGTATTTTTGTATACCCGCGTTATTATGCTATTTGTGTTTTATCTGATCGCGCAACCTTGTTGATGCGATCATGCCTTCCAATTCTCGGTTCGGCTGAGCCTTAGCCCACCATGACCGTGTGACTGGCATTTGTCCGAGTTTTAAGTATTCTATGCATCTATTCCCTAATTTCCAGTTCGCCCTGACCGTGTTGTTGAAATTTCATGTTTTCGAGTTTTTTTTTTTAAATGCTTCTTGCACTCAGTCCATCGCATCATCTAAGTGATACAACTAGATCTCCCCAATTTCCGGTTCGGCTAAGTCATAGCTCACCATGACCGTGTAATTGGTGTGTTTCCTGGGCGTTAGTGTTTAATACACTATTCCCTTAGTTAATTCCTAATTGACTCTATTCAATCATGATATAGATCATTTTCGACTAGATTATTAAGTTTTGGAAATGAATTCCTTACCGGATTGATGATCAAGCTTGAACCGAACGCTTAACTCGTTTAACCTTGGGCTCTGATTACCACTTGTAAGACCCTTCCCGTTTAAAGGGGTATTATGAGAGGATTTACGAATTAATAAACTTAATCTGAAAGTTTGAGATTGAGTCATTAAGAGCTCAACGAGTTTTTGTCAAAATATTTGCACATGTATCTCATGGTTTAAACATACGTACGATGAATTTAATAGCGAAAACGTTTTCAACGGCACATTCCAAAACTAAGTTTATAACTCTTTTAGTTCAAAAGTTGCGGAAGCAGACGAGTCTTGTGCGTTCGGATCTTTGTTCAATTCTTGATCATCATCCATTCAGTATAATAGAGTACCTGAGGGTTAAACACGAGGAAATAACCCATTAATATGTTAGAATAATCGAATTCGTGTGCAAAATATGAAAAAGATGAATTTTGGGTGATTTGGCGTATCCTACGCTGTTTTTGGCGTATCCTATGCTATTTGCGTAGGCATTGGGGCATCAGGTGGCGTAGGACAGCAGGAATTGGTGTAGGCACCCTGATGTTGGCGTATTGTACGCCAAAATTGGCGTATCCTACGCCATTGGCGTAGGCAACTGGCGTAGGCAACTCCAAAAGTGGCGTATCCTACACCAAATCCTGACAAGGTGCAAAAATGTTTCAGCATCAAGCTGCCCCTTTTGGGTCATCCAAAAACTATTCCCGGGGCTTTCCAGAAAGCGTTTAATGGTTCCCATGCGATCAACTAACATGGCTAAAGATAGTTTTATATTCCTTCTTCGGTTTCTAGTTTGTATGCCACCATTTATCTACTCACCTTTAGGCTACCCCGAGTAGTTTTTGCACATATCTAAATCATAGGGAAATTATAGTTTCCAAGTTCTAGTTATGGTTTTTACCACTTGTCAAGTCCTAACTTGACTAGAGAACTTCATGCCCAAGTCATTTATGCCGTGTTTTGCGGTGCCTCGTGTCCATGGCCACATGTGCCATTTCTCTTGGTCTCGTTCGCTCGGCCTCTATGACTTGCGACACGGGTTTTTCATTTAATCTTTTCTAGCCCTTGGAAACCACCAAAGACATCTTTTACTATTGATACGACTAAAGTTACCATCCGTGATTAAGCATACATGTATTTATTTATAACAAGTCATAGATATGACTTACCTTGGCTCGCGCCCTTTTTGCTTCTAGACTAGCTTGAGGTAGATAACATTGAGTCCATGAATACACTCAAGCAACTAGCAAGAATTCGTCACCCGCTTAATGTTAACTCTTAGCCTAAGCTATTGACTATCTAGCATCTTACCCAAATGACCCGATAGTCTACTTGGGATATTAAGACCTCCATCTAAGGCCATCTTCTATGAATCGTTTATCTTATTTATGCTTCTTTTGCGACATTTCAAATGTCTAGTTCCCACATACATATACAAAGGTATAATTAAGCATATGCACATACTAGAGACATATTAAGAATTTAGTCATCGAGTGACTTACCTTATGCGTGCTTCCTCTTTACCTCATTCCGAGATTCCTTGGCTATCCAAAGTTTCTTGTATTCGCACCTATGAGGTGAACGACCACTTAGGTTGTTAGAACCTAGTCTTTACATGTCTATAAGCATTAATGGTCATGTTTTATCGAAATACATGTTTCCACCAAGTTATCTATGCCCAAATGAAATCGAGTTTCATTGAGGCATTTTATCAAACACTTGGTAGGCGTGATTTTCCTAACTTTGATTTTAGGTCTCAAGGACCTCATGGATCCATCTTTGATCAAAATAACATTTCTAGTATTCTAGTAAACATGTAAATCATGGTTTATAACTAGTATTTCATGGCTTAAAGGTGGTTCCCACCAATCTACCAAAAACCCATTTCATTTCATAACATGAGCTACAAAGATGTAACATTCTCACAAGGATTTTGCTTAACACACACAAATTAACATGTATTATGGTTTTCTCATACAAGATTAACCATTACAAACCCTTAATTCACGTTTTTATAACAACCCATGATTTTCATCATACCCAAACATGAACATACCATCAAATCTAGCCAAATAAAGGTTACCTTGATGTGTATTAGGCTTGGAAGATTTATTTTAGGGCTATAGCACTCAAAACCCCTTTGATTCCACCTTGATTCAAGCTTACTCTTGAGTTTTAGGGTTTGGTGTGTGTGTGTGATGATGATGAACGAATTTGGGGATTTTGGAGTTCATCTCCATGTTTTATTTTGTATAATAACCAAACTCAAGTTTGGTAATTTGGCAATTATGGCCCCTCCCATCTTTTGTCATGTACTTCTCTAGTTAAAAGCCCCGAGTGCTTATATTATCATAAAATACGGTTTAGAAATTTTGGGGTGTTACAAGCTTTCTGTCCCTCTACCGTCGGAGCCACAACATCCTCCTTATTCCCCACATCAACCGGATCCGTATTTGGTTTCACCGGTGTCCATCTCTTATCGTTCCTCCAGTTCATCTTTTCTCCATCCACAAAACGGGCCAATACGATAAACAGTTTATATGACCCAATCCAGACATCCTTCATATCTTGTTCTAGGGCTAATGGATCCCGTACATTCACGAAAGAAACGAAACCAAAACGCTTACCTAGTCTGTCGAACTTCCTGGCTATATACGTATTATGAATCACCCCAAACCCTTTCAAAACTGCAACCAGATCCGATGAAGCACAACCCCCTGGCAGATTAGAAACAAAGAACTTTGTTACCGCAACATCATTCTTCTTAGACGATTCTCCCTGATCTTGACGTGAACCTCTTCGTTGTGGAGCATCATACCATGTATCGAGTTTGTATTTTTCCTTGGCCGCCATGCACACGATGAAAAATCTTCGAAAAAACCTTTTTCGCCGCCTCCGAGATTATCGGAGAGAATTAGGGTTTGTAACATTTTATGCAAAACAGTTGTCTTACTATTTCTGTATTATTGGTCAACACACATTTTCAAAGATAAGCATACAAAACACATTTGCGTATTATTGATCAACTCCAACTACACCTCCCCCACACAGAGAGACATGAATAAAAGTACAACTTTTATAAATTTAAAGGGTCAAAATGTATTTTCTTTTAAGATAAAATAGTTATGTCACCAAATTTTAACAGGTAACCAATCAAAGAGCACACTTAAAGGCAACAATAACATCAAAGAGCCCCCTTGCATGCCACATGCATCTTCACCCGAATTGGTACGGGTGGAAGCCGATAAATTCAAACTACATGATCTCCATCACTGGCGCAGGTTTTAAGGGGCAGAGAGGTCACCCGCCCCTCAAATTTTCGATCATAAGTTTCGATTAGTATCCGTGTAAAATTTTTTTGGTATATATAGCTTTGACCCCCATTTTTCAAAAAAAAAATTTAGTTATATACTTCTGACCTTCCGGTCGGAATTCTCAAGCTTCGCCACTGATCTCCATCTTCCTTCAACAAACCAATGCGGCTAAATATACTCGGACCCCTACCCGTAAGCTTTATGCGCACGCCAAAGGGTGCCCGGTACCTTTATAAGTCAAATGTTAAATACTTAATAATCTATAACTTATAATAAAAGAATTGAACTTTGATGATGTGGTATTCAATGGAGGCATCAACCCCTCCTTGAATGTGTCACGTGGCATCATGTATGATTTTTTAATTTTTGAGTTTTTTTAATAAATCTATATATATTATAATTATTTTAGGAAAAGATAATAATTTAAAAACAAAATTAAATTTTCTCTCTAATGTTTCATCCCATAACTTTTAAACGTTAATATCTTTTATATACGAGATTTTTTAAAGAAAAAAATTACACCAAATTAACGAGCGTTTTATTATCTTTCCAACGAGTACCATAGTGCTATATAAAAACGGAGAAAAAAAACAACTATTTTTGTGGGGTTTTGTTTTCAAATATATTTTACTCTACTAATAAATCACAAACGATAAACATAACTTCATAGGCAGAGATTCCTTTTTTTATATTTGAATATGATAACTTATGGTAGAAATTTGTTTAAAATAAATAATAATAATAATAATAATAATAATAATAATAATATAATCATGTATTGGCAAATCATTAATTATGATGTCATATATATTAGATATTTTATTATGTTATATTAGACATTTCAACCTCGGGACACTGCCAGGATAAAAGCTAGTTAATAATATATGCGAAACCATACGGACTAAAAATTTAATTTTCGGGACCTGATTCTTTTTTTTGGAAGGCGAATTTTCTATGTTGCGGCAGAGATCATCGCAACCCCCCATAAGGGGAGTCCCCTAGCCACTCTACAATGGTCAGACTATGTTGTCTTAACCGGGTCTACGCTGACGCGAGAGTGGCCGGCCCACAAGCGAGTCGAGGCTGCGTATAAGGGGCACTAAGGCTTCCACCCGGAAAATTTCCCGCCACCTGCCACTTGACAGATGTTGCACCCTCCACAAGAGGCAAGCCTCTCTGGAGTAAATGCACGGTAGTAGAAAACCGGGGGGCCATCAGAATCGAACCTGGCACCTGCAAGCAGGCTAGTTTCGACCATCACTTGGCAATACCCCCAAATGGAGCTTATGGGAATCGAACTCAAAATCTCCCAAAGGAGATTTGAGCTGACAACCATTGAGCCAGAAGTGGGGGATTTTCGGGACCTGATTCTAGCACCATCTATTTCTATTAACTTTTATTTATTTATTTATTTTTGTACTTTGTGTCCTAAAAATAGGTATAGAACCCCACCACCCGTATATCGGACCCCCTAACTAGCAAAAGACTATACCATCGGTCACATTCATTAATATTTTGTCTTTACTGTTCATTCATTAATATTTTGTCTTCACTGTTCACCTTTTTTCTTACATTATATAATAAATACGTAATAAATAACATTCATACAACTTAACGTATATGATATACCATATAATGGCGGATTTAGCATAGGGAGGAGGGGTTGCGCCCGCTACCCCTTAATTTTTCCGGCGTAGTGGAAAAATTGCGTATTTTAGACGTTTTTCGTATTATGTTACCCCTAAATTTTTTGTCTAGATCCGTCACTGATACCATAGCTAACTTTTTTAATTTCCATATTTATTTTAATCCAATTTTTGACTACGTACCTTTGCAAGGATAGCTCTCGTAAAAACTTTACTATCTACTTCGTGTGCACCAGTGAGCCATACTTGTTGCTGCTTTGCATATCCCTCCCCTACTAATCTGCAATTATGTAAATAAATTACTCTTAATTATCCTATACACGAAACGCCAATTTAGGGCACGTTAATGACATCCGGTGTTGGTTTGTCTTGCAATACAATAATCTGTAGGCTGTCATTCAAATCGTAATACTGTAATACGTATTACTCACATACACGTATTTTAATATATATATATATATATATATATATATATATATATATATATATATATATATATATATATATATTCCCCGTTTATATACACTTACAATAATTTGATGTAGTGTGAATGGGATGTTTTTTTAAAGACTTAGTTCAGTGGAGTTCCTTGTACAACTCTAACGGTCTCAAGTTCGAATCCCTACTTACACACCGGTGTCCTCCTTGTCTAGCTCAAACCGTCACGAGGATTTTTTTTGTGGTGTGCATGAATCGAACCTGTGACATGTCCCTAGGATGTGAACCCCTAAGGAAAACCCAACTTACTTCAAATCAGCTGCGCTGGAGATCATGAGCTAGTGTGAAGGGGATGTAGAGAGTTTTTAGTATATTTTTTTAAATTTTAAAGATGGGGGAATGTTTGATAGTCAGGTTGTGAATGATCTTACGGTTACCATATTTCCAATTTTCTTGATTATATATTCATACAATACACCATTTTTCAATTATTTGAATATGGTTTTACAAATTATTTTCTTGTCAACATATAATGATGTCTATCCTTGTTAATTATATTTTGTGTTTCACAAAATGGATTTACATAAGTGATTAAGGGTTTTGTTTGTTTAATTTTTAATTTAAAAATATAAAAAGAAAGAGCAAACTATATATACAGTTTGGTTTGAATGGTTTTCTTTTCGCTAAAATCACTTAACTCTAATGTGTGGATGTGGCTGGGTTGACTGTCCAATAGTTAAGACTGTAGCCGTTAGACGCCATTAAAAAAATAATTAAATTTAAACCTTATATACCCCAAACCTTCTCCTTTTTGTTCGCTCAAACTTTCTTCCATTTTTATTTTCTCTGTCTTAGTGGTTTCAATTTTTCAAACGATAATCTCGAGATATTCCATATGTTTTTTTCTATTATTTTATTTGAATTATTTTTTTTAATTGTATTAGGAGGGTGTTTGGGATTGCGTTTTGAATCTGATTTTTAGATTATTGCGTTTTGAAAACGCAGATAATCAGTTTTAGTGCGCCTTGCACTCTTCATGAAATTTGAGCAGCCCTGGTTGGTGGTATTAATGTAACAACCGAAATTTAATAATTAAAACAAAATGAAGAATGGTACTGCAAAGAGCTACCAATTTTAGGAATGAAAATTATGTAACACAGTTAATTAATAACTAAAACGACATCATAGCCGACACTAGGAGCAAAGGAGAAAGAGACACACATGAGGTAGAACCATTCAGACTCCGTTAGATCCTCAGGTGACAATGCCACCGATGGCCCCCTTATCGCGGCCTGCTGGTTCTCTATCACCCGCTGCTCACCTGATGACAGCGAATCGTAGAGCTCTCTTAGCTGCTCGCTTCTACTTAACGCGGCCTCCTCCGCGCTAACCTCCATCGGCTGCACCGTCTTCCTTGTTTTTATTGCTCCGTTGTAGTATCCATCTCCCCATACTAAAACCCTAAATATTGAATAAATAATAATAAATTAATCAACTTAATTAAAATATAAAAGGCTATGCTAATATTAGCAGAGCTAAACTGGAACAGCCGTTTGAAAAAAAAAAAAAATCAAACGGCTGTTTCAATGGGAGAGGCTATGACGCATGTCCTAACCTTCAAACAATCATAAGACGAATTAAATGACTGTTTTAAATAAAGTAAGGGAAGGACGATGCAAGCCATTACCTTCAAACGACCATTTGAAAATGGTGCAGGATTAAATTGTCATTAGAGTGTGTATGTGTGGATAACATACCCCTAAAACATGTACAAAAAAGTGTTAAATAGATTTGATATTCTTACCGTTCATCAGGACAAAATTGCCAGAAAATAATATACGTCCATTGAACAGACTGTACGGCTAACTTCAACATCTCTTTCAGTTGATTATTTGAGGGACCAGCATCCGCCATTTTTCAGAGTCGAAGCTTATATATCGTTGATTCAAATAACTTAGATGTCGGACATTCTAGCAACGGTTTTCGCTAAGGTACATGGTGTGTGGTCTTAAAGTGTAATATTCTCTTTATCACGAGGAGATATATAGGGTTAAAATCCTGTAATATTCTCTTTATCACGAGGAGATATATAGGGTTAAAATCCTGCAAACTTAGAAAATGTTCTTCATTTCCCACTACTGAACCAATGAGCTTATGTATATCAAATGTTTTTGTTATTTCTGTGAAGGGTTCGTTTCTCGTATGTGACCTTAAACGTGACAGAGACAAAAAAACCAACGTAAAAAAAGAAATAAGTAAAAGCAAAAGAAAAGTAGTTAGACGCTGTTGTCCAAGCTGCTAAGTAACTCCATAAATAAAATCTTACCATTGTTTGTCACCCAACAGATTTGGACAGCAAAAGTTAAACAGAGCCCACACTTCCTAATTACAAGAATACAAGGGAAGGAAGATTTACGTACAAACTATGTAATATAAAATAAATTTACATAAATATGTTGATACTACATAAATATGTTGATAGGAATAACGAATGACATTAAAAAAGCCCACGCTTTTTGTGTGCTTTCCGTATAGGCTCCGGGCAAGACTTATGCGCAGTGAGTGCGCCTCGCGTCTTTGACAACATAGTTTATGATTAAAGAAATTAGAGTGTTGCATACATAAAAGTACACGCTTTGCTACTTTTGACCCGTTTGACAATTGACATGTATCCTTTGTGGCTATCTTTTTTTGTGGCTTAGGCGCAAATCTAGGCCTTTTTTTTTGTGAAAACAGTGCCTAGGTGCGCGCCTGGAACCTACGCCGATAAAAAACGATGGCTTGGCGCAAAGCATAATATATTTTTTTATTTTTTTCCTCTATATACACCTTTCTTAAAAAAGCCCTCGCTTTTTGTGCGCCTTGCGCCTAGGCACCGGGCGAGACCTATGCATAGTTGTTTATAGCGACCATAGCGCCCGCTATAGCGAATAGCGTAGCGCTCATGTGTCGCTATATGGTTGATAGCGACAGATAGCGGGAAACAGTTGAGATTTTTGTATTTTTTTATTTTTTTTTAGTTTTTTTGGTAAAATATACTTATAAAATATCTCTAAAATTTTCTTCTAGTGTATCGCTAAACATGAAATAGTGCCCACTATTTCATTGATAAGGTTACATGGCGTATCGGTAGCTTGTCGCAATCATCCGCTATTCGCTTTTGGCAACTATGGACCTATGCACCTTGAGTGCGCCTTGCGTCTTTGACAACATAGTTTATGATTAAAGAAATTAGATTGTTGTATACATAAAAAATACACGCTTTGCTACTTTTGCCCAGTTTGACAATTGACATGTATCCTTTGTGGCTATCTTTTTTTGTGGCTTAGGCGAAAAATTTGGGCTTGTTTTTGTGAAAACGGTGCCTAGGCGCGCACTTGGAACCAGGCGCAGGCGATAAATAACGATGGCTTAGGCGCAAAGCATAATATATTTTTTTTCCTCTATATGCGCCTTACTTAAAAAATCCCTCGCTTTTTGTGCGCCTTGCGCCTAGGCTCCGGGCGAGACCTATGCGCCTTGAGTGCGCCTTGCGTCTTTGAATACATAGTTTATGATTAAAGAAATCAGTTTTGCATACATGAAAGATACATGCTTTGTTACTTTTGACCGGTTTTACAATTGACATGTATCCTTTGTGGCTATCTTTTCAGGCAAATTTTACATGAAAGTGACATGCTGAGCTTAAACTGTAGGCACAAAACCTAATCAAGAATCATATTTATTGCGAACAATATCATACGTTGTAAGTGGAATGCCCTTATCCTAAAAAATAAAACAAATTAAAAAAAACAAAATTAAAGCACAGGTATGCATTACCTGAATATTGGTACAAAGATATCTTATATACTTAAGAAACTTAAGAGTAAAAAGATTTGAGCCAAAGAATAATTGGAGCATACACTGGAGCTCATACTGTCTTGCTGTTGCAACCGTCCCTACATACCTGACATTTTAAAAAATTATGTTTACGGTCTCAAATTTGAACAAATACAAGTTTATGATGCTAAAAAAAACACCACCAGAGATGCACTAAAAACGACTATGATAACTAAATTTAACCAAGTGTAGCTACTATTGCTGAGCTATTAAAGGAAAAAAGACCGAACATGTTACACGGATCTTTGTTTTCTTCTTCACTTATTTCAATGATTATTTAACTTCAATAAAACAGTGATAATAATATATAATACCTCTCAGATCTTGTTGAAGGACCAACTTCAGAAACATCATGAGTAGATATATAAACTGTACTTCCAATGGCCCGAGGAGCTTGACTTATCATATTCTGCATGAGTTTATAACCGAAAATAAGATTCACAGTGACAAAAAGCAAATGGATCTCCTACCTCTTCCACATTTGGCACCTCTTTTCCTACCCTTAATTTGGTGTACGGTATCATTATCATCCTTCAACAAACAAAAACGTGTATCATTTGAGTCACATTATATCAGAGTCACACATCCATCCAGGAACCCACAAAAACAAACAAATCAGTTTGATTCTCTCTTCTTGTATATCACCACCAACTAAAATCTACGATGAGGACGATACAGCCAATAGAGCTTTGGCCAGCTAGTACAGAGCCACTACGCCTCGCGAAACACTCGAGTATTTCCTGTAAATCACCTTCCTCTTTTCATCACTTTTCGCCAACAAATAAAATCCAGCCATCATTTGCGCACACTCCATCACTTGCATCTCAGTAAAGCCGGTATGCATTTCAAGCGTCTCGTGCCACACAGGGCTCCTGTTCATTGTAGCACGCGCTGCAGCCTCCACCATTGACAGACAGAACCTTATAATCCCATAATGCATCATTTCTAACTCAGCATAGAAGTACACCATATTCTCCATTTGCAAACATTCCACAACAGTTCAGAATCATTCCAAAACAGTTTTTTTTTAAGAGTAACCAACGACTTGCAAGTATCTTATCTCTCTTTTTTTTTTAACTAATGATCTTTTGATTAAAACAAAATACGAAAGTTACATCATAATAGAAGGTAGACGGGCAACAAGCTGCGCCGCCACCCCTTTCTGAATTGCAAACCCTAGTCTACTAAAGACAAATCCTTGCCCCCCTGGGGATAAAACAGATTAATATAATTTTATCCTGAATCTCATAATAAACACTCACGGTGATCTCCGGTGAGGTGACGGAAAGCTGATGAGAAATATGGAAGGAGTTGGAACAGTTAAGTTCCACTCCCCAGTCTACCCAAAATCCTCTTCTCCATAACCAACACATGTTTATGCTCATACGCTCGATCCGAAATCTGAATGAAATTGTTGACTTCCGGCGCCCAAATCTCTTCATACTTTGAGGCAATAAGCATTGCACTCATCCCTACACACTGCAACTCTCTTCTAGCAACAGTCTCAGCAGCCAAGAATCTGTCAACAATGTTGATTGTCAGGTACAGTGTTTCATTCGCAAACTCGAATTTGCTGTGCACTTCGGTCAGCCAGTCGATGAAAATCGCCCTCATTTTGTCGTTTATTTTAGGTTACGAGTTCATGTAATCATGAACTTTAGTCTCATCCTGCAACAATCAAATAAGCATCAAGAAATTTAGTAACACAACTAAAGAAAACTGTAAATAAATTAATAAAGAATCTAACAAGTTTTACCTCTACAAGCTTGTAGAATTCGTAGATGTCTTCAACATATTCAACTTCTGCGAGTTCATTACCGATTTACCGACGTCTGCAGCATCAATATCCACAATGTTTTCCGGCTTTGGCTTATAGTTCAGTCCACAGGCAGCTTTGCTCCTGGCAGTAAGTGTAGCAGTAAGTGAAGACTAAGGTTTCTTGTTTCGTTTACTCGACGATTCAGGTTTCGCTTTCTCTTCGACAGTGTCAGGACTGATTTCGATCATAGTTATGTTCTGTGGCACCGGTGCAGACTTCGGTTTTCCAGTAGCTTTACCGAACTGTCATGAATCTCAATTATTTCATCATGTTCCATGACTTATTTTACAGAACATAAAAGATGAAACATATTGAATGGAAATCTCACCTGACCATAGAGCGGACTACAAGATTCCGGATAAGAATATTCTTTGATGGTCGACCATAAGCTATACCACATTGATCCCAACCACTTTTAATTGCAATGGCATCGTCGCCCACTCTTATGTAGCTGTCTTCTATTACCATATCTTCGCATGAATCTGTTTAAACAGTAAATGAAAGGAAACAGATAAGACCGCTTGAACAGATTAACTTATTGCAAATGTGTGCAGCCATGTTCTGAACAAAGAGTTTTTACTTTTTAGCAGATTAACAAAAATACATGGAATTAAAAAAAAATACATACCAGGATCTATACCATCTGTATTAGGAGCCTCACAAAGGGGAGCCAAAATTGTCATATTTTTATGGTTACATTTTTTCAATCATACGGATGAAGTGTCCAAAAAGGTGGATTTCTTAAAGTAATATTAGATATTAAAATGTCACTTGAATACATGATCTGCACAAGCAAACCTCTTGTATAGCTAAGAAGCTTCTGGCGATACCGTTTCCACCATCTTAGAGCCTGCCCATCAATGGTACCATTATTCCCTTTTGTCATGATTGACAAACATATAATCAGTTTAACAATGACACATTACACACATGAATTTTAATGCTCACACTCAAAACTGACAACTAAATAAATAAAAACATATAATAAGAGTAATCAAAGGCGTTAACCTGTGATCACGTCTCTGAGATTTTTGAAATTGGCTCTTTGGAAGGTTCAGATTCCAAATTCGCTAACCAATAAAAATACGGATCAGCCAAGGCCTGCAATATAAAACATTTCACAATATCAATAAACATGTAATAATATCTTGAAGCATTCATTAAGTTAATTACAATCCAAATATCTGAGATGCAGGAGTATACAGAAAACAAAATCCAAATTAAGTAACAAACAATCGAATACCTGATGTTTCAGATATCAATGTAAACCTATATACGTGTGCGTGTGTGCATGTGCTTACTTTAGAGAAAAAGGAGCCAAAAAGCTTAGGGGCTCGGTACCATCTCGTAGCCACATAGTCATGCAGAAACTTACAGATGAAAACATCATCAAATCGCCAAATCGTCAAGAATTTACACTTTAATAAATCTTGACACACTTAAAGTTCAAAAAATCGCTGACGGGGTATCATACTATCATCTAACAAAGCACGCGCTAGACCAAAATCACAGATCTTCAACTTGCAGTCCGTATTAGCAAGTATATTTTTCGGCTTCAGATCTCATTGGAACACATGTGCTGCAAAAAACAAACACAACCAACACAGTGTAAACAATCCATTCAACATGATAAAATGATTAAGATCTTAATCAAGAATATCCAGATCACAATATTATAAACAACAACAGACATGTATGTACATACTTCAAAGCTCTAAGAAGCTGATACAAGAACTCTTGTTGATTTTCAGGAGTCGTATCATCATTAACCTGGCCTAAAATCTGCATCCAAATTGAAGACAAAATTCTGAGCTAGTTACTTGTCAATTACTATTCTTTTAAAATTATTAATTTGTTATTAGTTAGAGACCAAGCGACACAATCGTTTATTTGGCGGATTAACTACCTAATAACCACCGTTAGGCCCACTGTTCGAAGTTGACCCGTACAATAAGTATCCTACGGTAATTACATAATATTAATGTTTTAGCAATAGTTATCATCGTCTAATTCATTTCAGTATACCACCATAGCCACCAAATAGATTATAAAACCCACCATAAAATCCCTAATCCACCCATGTTTATAATGCGAGACTCAATAAAAATCAAACACATACCTGATATTTGATGTCATATCAACAATGTTTAATCCTAATACTTCTCCAGCTGGAGTGGTTGGTAACAATCGCCGGTCTCCCTATCGAGATCCCAATCCACCGTTGCTTGTTCACCACCGCAAAAACACCATTGACCACGTCAGTACCCTAAATCTTACCATAATCACAACCACCACTATCGAATCATCCTCACCTCTCAATCTGTTCAGAAGAGTCCCATAACCTCGCCGGTGATAAAAAGAGAACGACGACGTTTAGAGGAGGAACATCCAAGAGAATCAATAGAAGAAAAAAGGGGCAATGATGCAATTCATTATCAGCATTCAATTACATATTCAACTCGTACTG
Organism: Ambrosia artemisiifolia; assembly: GCA_032199755.1. Lineage (NCBI taxonomy): Eukaryota > Viridiplantae > Streptophyta > Magnoliopsida > Asterales > Asteraceae > Ambrosia > Ambrosia artemisiifolia. The sequence continues at coordinate 15,147,045 of CM063528.1, read as the reverse complement.
ATTAGCATTCATGGTCGTCGATTGGAATGAACATAGTAGGGTCGATTCAATGATCCTAAGGAAGGAAAATAAGGGTAGAAATGGAACAAATTTTTTATATTTCAAAGGATGAGGTGGGTGAAATGTCAACACTACCCTTCTAAGTGTCTTAATTGTCATTAACATTCCCATAATACCCTTAAATTTCCTGCTTAAATATATTGTACATGTTGCTTTTTAAGTTGTACAGAAATGAAAATGACAATGTTAGCCATCACTCCTCCTTTATAATGTATTATAGATTATAGATTATAGATTATAGATAAACTAATATGGTTCATCTAATTTGTTAAATTGTTGCTTCTTCTTCATTACAAACCTGGAACTCCACAATTTACTCGGCAATCATTCCATCCACCACAAGAAGTTCCAATATGCTTTTGTTTTTAGACTTTTCTTTTCTCATTTCTTCTTCTAAACCAACAATAGCTTAAAGGAACAACTACTAAAATGATGTTGGCTCAGAAATCCATAAACAAAAATTTCGACGAGCCGGAATACTAACCTGAGTTCCTGGGTGGACGGTGGGCACATGCCCACCATACCATAGACGTGCATCCGCCACTGGCAAAAACTAAATATAAGTAACTTTGGTGATTTCGTTAGTTTAAGTTGGTGTACAAGGTGGCCCAAAAGCAAACTGTATTAAGTTGGTTTACAAGATGGCCCAAATAAAGCAAATATATAAGCCCAGTTTTTTACTTCATTGGAGTCCACCAATTTAAGTCCAGTAATTTACTAAAACTTTGAAAGCAAATCTATTGGACTCCACTAATTAAAGCTCATGTTTAATACCTAAACCCGACCCAAACCAACCCGATATCCGAATACATAGATGCCGATTGTAATTACGGTCGGTTATCCGTTAGTTTTTATTTTTAACATTGAAACCCCGAGTATGCCAAACCAACTAGCCCAAAATCCGAATACCAAACCCGATCAACACACCTTATTTAGTCTAGGAAAGTATCACTAATGCATGATTACCGACGGTAGATATTCATTGGTTTATATGTCGCTAAAAGAGTCTTAGTTCAATGTGGTCATCATTGTCAATAATATGTCCTTGATACCCACATCGGTGGTTTCTTGGTAAAGTTCATCGGTAGATGCATTACCTAGCCATGTTTTTCGACAAAGTATCACCAACGTGACATACCTTCATCGAGTGAATTATAACAAATAAGTTTATTGTTGAAAGCCCTTTGTTTTGTAGTGCAGCCTCCTAGATAATGTCCACAACATCTTCCACACGTAATTACAATTATACACATGAGACAGAATCGAGTTTTTGTATCGATATAGTTAATCATGAAGTGTAGACCATACAAAATTTTCCTGGTCAACAAAGTTGCTATAGCAATAATTTCAAATTGTTTGTGGTTAAAATCCAATCATAAATAAAATGTTTATCGTGTACAAAGTAATTGTGTTATAGACTTATAGTAATTAGCACCTAGAGGTCTGTTGAAGTTGATTTACAAGGGAGATATTATTTGATCAATGGCTTTCTTCACTTGCGTTATGCTAATTTTTCTTCCATTATTACCCTTCCTCATCTTCACCTAAAAAACAAATCCAAAAAAAAAAAGAAATTAAAAAAATCAAGTTTTTTTTTTGGAGGAAATCAAATATAGGGACCAGATTAGTACCATAAATCAAATTCCTTACAAATTTTGTCTGTAGGATACAAAGTGGTACCGGTATCATTGAAAATACCAAAATGAAAAGACGAAAAGTGAATACCGGTATTGATACCAATGAGGTAATGATACTTGGTCAGTATCGGTACGGATGATGTTATGTAAGTATCAGTTAGGTATGGTCAGAGCTGTCCTCAAAAATTCAGGTTCCCTATGCCAACACAAAAAATTGACAACTAAAGTCTAAGTGTTTGTGTGTGTTTATATAAAATTTAATTGTACAATGGTAATGAGTTAAATGACAAATGGGCCAAACTTACATTTTTTCAAAGAGTAACGAGTTTTAAAATGTTATAGTTCCTTTCTAAACTTTATACATCATCATCATCATCATACTCAGTTAATCCCATCTATAGCAAAGCTAAGGTAAGGTCTGAGGAGGGTAAGATGTAGACAGCCTTACCTCTATCCCCTGAGAATAGAGAGGCTGCTTCCAGTGAGACCCCCGGCTCGATGTGGTTTTGTATCAAGCCTTGGACATAAGGCACATAACATTTAGCAATCGGGACAAACTCGATTGGTGCATGTACCCCCTTGTCTTTTGGCTATCAACGCCACCACATGATGCATGATTAACCGTCCGTCGTTTTTAACATTATTTTCACGAAATTAGTAAAATAACGTTAAAACTAGTGCAACTTTACTTTTGCCCCCCATGACCACACAACTAAACTTTAACTTTATACATAATTTTTAAAAAGTTTATATATAAAAAAACCTACAAAGTATATCTTTTAAAAAATTTAGAACCGAAAAGAACCATCCTCTTTTACGGTCTCACCACTTGCACTTAGGCACCGGTACAGTACCAGCACTTGTTAAAAACAAAACTTATATCGCTACATAAACAAGGAAAGTGATTACCTTATTTAGTCTAGGAAAGTATCACTAATGCATGATTACCGACGGTAGATATTCATTGGTTTATATGTCGCTAAAAGAGTCTTAGTTCAATGTGGTCATCATTGTCGATAATATGTCCTTGATACCCACATCGGTGGTTTCTTGGTAAAGTTCATCGGTAGATGGATTACCTAGCCATGTTTTTCGACAAAGTATCACCAACGTGACATACCTTCATCGAGTGAATTATAACAAATAGGTTTATTGTTGAAAGCCCTTTGTTTTGTAGTGCAGCCTCCTAGATAATGTCCACAACATCTTCCACACGTAATTACAATTATACACATGAGACAGAATCGAGTTTTTGTATCGATATAGTTAATCATGAAGTGTAGACCATACAAAATTTTCCTGGTCAACAAAGTTGCTATGACATTAATTTCAGATTGTTTGTGGTTAAAATCCAATCATAAATAAAATGTTTATCGTGTACAAAGTAATTGTGTTATAGACTTATAGTAATTACCACCTAGAGTTCTGTTTGAAGTCGATTTACTAGGGAGATATTATTTGATCAATGGCTTTCTTCACTTGCGTTATGCTAATTTTTCTTCCATTATTACCCTTCCTCATCTTCACCTAAAAAACAAATCCAAAAAAAAAAAAAAAGAAATTAAAAAAATCAAGGTTTTTTTTGGAGGAAATCAAATATAGGGACCAGATTAGTACCATAAATCAAATTCCTTACAAATTTTGTCTGTAGGATACAAAGTGGTACCGGTATCATGAAAATACCAAAAAGAAAAGACGAAAAGTGAATACCGGTATTGATACCAATGAGGTAATGATACTTGGTCAGTATCGGTGCGGATGGTGTTATGTAAGTATCGGTTAGATATGGTCAGAGTTGTCCTCGAAAATTCGGGTGCCTATGCGAATACAAAATTTGACGCTAAAGTCTAAGCGTTTGTGTGTGTTTATATAAAATTTAATTGTACAATGGTAATGAGTTAAATGACAAATGGACCAAACTTACATTTTTTCAAAAGAGTAACGAGTTTTAAAATGTTATAGTTCCTTTCTAAACTTTATACATAATTTTTAAAAAGTTTATATATAAAAAAACCTACAAAGTATAGCTTTTAAAAAATTTAGAACCCCAAAGAACCATCCTCTTTTACGGTCTCACCACTTGCACTTAGGCACCGGTACAGTACCAGCACTCGTTAAAAACAAAATTTATATCACTACATAAACAAAGAAAGTAATTACCTTAGCTCTCATCTCAGCACTAAACACCCCACCATCCACACAAGATTGTACAGTCATGATCTCTACTCCAAGCTCCCTCAACTTCTTCATAACATCAAGCAACAACCCATCTCTATACCTACATTGCATCTCCACCAATGCATCATTCTCAATTATGGACACTTCCACTTCCACTTGCACCGCGACCGCGGCCCGTCCCACGCCACCATTACCACCCTCTACCACTCTTATTTTCCTTTTTTCCGCCACCTTTGCATTCTCTAACTCTTGAACCCTCTTTCTTAGCTGCTTTACGTACTCGATTGTGTCCCCGAGTATTGATGCTTTGTCCATTTTGGTCACTAATGGGACTAGTGTCCTAAGGATGATAAAACGTTCATTTAGTTTTTCTCTACGACGTCGTTCCGCGAGGACGTGGCTTGCGCTGAGGTCCTCGTGGGACGACGTTGTTTTGCGTAGAGGTGTGATGGATTCGGAGGCGGTTGTGGTGGTGATGGTGGTGGAGTGGAGGTATGGGAGGGTGAAGAGGATGTATTTGAGGATACGTTGGGAGGTTGTGGGAAGGTGGTGGTAGGGTTTATTAGGGTTTGGTGTCCACGTGGCGAAGGATGATTGGGTAGAGTATGATGGGTTGTGGTTTTGTGGTGTGTTTGAGTTGGAACATCGAGTTAGTTGGTTGTTGAGGATGGTTGTGACTGTTTGAGAGTAGCGAGTGTCCTCTAGTGCTGGTTCTTCTGTTGGAAAAGATTTGTGTTAGTTTGGAGAATTACAAATTACACAAGTTTAATTAATAAATATAAACTTTTTTTTTCTAGTCTTTTTCAATGTGTCTAGACTAATTAGAATGCTCAAAATCAACTCGGGCAGCTGACATGGCTAATACTTAGCTGTCGGCTAAGGGTATTTTAGTGTTTAGCCGGTGGCTAAGACTCTTTTAGTGTTTAGTAGACGGCTAAGTTGACTTTTTGGAAACCGCTAAAAAGTGTCTATTTTTAACGGGTTTGGTTTAAAGTTGTCCTATTATTACTAGGGGTATTGGATTTTAACAATCTAAAGTTTGGGTCATTGGCCGATAATAATCCGAACTTTAACGTCGGCCCAGAATAATCCCAAGTGGACATGTGGGTGTCAAAAATGGACATCCGTTAACTCTGAATTAACTGGGTTAGTGTATGCTGACGTGGCAAATGATGTGGCATGCTGACGTGTACAAAATGATGGCGTGGCAGATGACGTGGCGGATGACGTGGAAATTATTTTTTTTAATGCTACGTCAGAAAATAAGGTTTATTATTGGCCAAACGTTAATGTTCAGATTATTATTGGGCAATGGGAAAAACTTTGGATTATTTAATACCCCTTTTTATTATTATAAATCTTTAAAACATTATTATAAATCCTTAAAACAAAACATCCAACTTCGTTCACCACCACTATCAAACCACCACCTTCCACCACCACTCCGCACCACCATCATTTTTGGTGAAAGGATTGCGATCATTTTTTACGAAAGGATTGCGATGTTGTTTAAAGATAATTGAGGGCAGAGGAAGTTGACAAAATGATGGTGGTGGTTGTCGAGGAGGTGGCTGGTGGTGGTGGAAGGTGGTGGTTTGATAGTGGTGGTGAACGAAGTTGGGTGTTTTGTTTTAAAGATTTATAATAATATTTCAAGGATTTATAATAATAAAAGGGGTATTAAATAATCTAAAGTTTCTCCTATTGGCTAATAATAATCCGAACTTTAACGTTTGACCAATAATAAACCTTATTTTCTGACGTGGCATTAAAATAAATAATTTCCACGTCATCCGCCACGTCATCATTATTTGTACACGTCAGCATGTCACGTAAGCATACACTAACACAGTTAGTTCAGAGTTAACGGAGGTCCATTTTTGACACCCACATATCCACTTGGGATTATCCTGGGCCAACGTTAAAGCTCGGATTATTATCGGTCAATGACCCAAACTTTGGATTATTAAAATCCAATACCCCTTATTATTATTATTATTATTATTATTATTTTCTTTAATTTTCACATATATTTATCTTTATATAACTTTGCTTTTTTTTTTTTGTAATAACTTTAATGCATCCAACAAATAACACATAATATTTACCATATTAGGATTTGGATTGATATGTTTAATCCGTGTAGTTAACACTCAAAACATCAATTCATTTACATGTTTAACTAATTTACGACAACCTAGTACGCTTTAACCTCATATTCAAATTGATTACATCCTATATACAACCAATCAACCTATTCACAACTTTGATAACATGTTTAGTTCGTTTCTTGTTCATGCTATATAATTTTGAATGTATCTATAACTTCCGAGTTTACTAGTTCAGTGATTACCATTCTATTTAATCGTATCTATACAACCTTATATTATTCATATTATGTGCGTACAATTTAATCCTAGTATCATGTAACACAAAAGGTTAGCAAAGATTGAAATAGGCCTACATATGGTAAAATGTCAATGAGGTTTGAAGACTGAAAGGTTTGTTTACGCTGTTATATGTCTTCTTTCCTTGTATTTTTATTGATTTACAGTTAATATTGTTATGTGATTTTTATTGAAATCAAATATGAACTAAAGTAACATACTAACTCATCTAGGCTAATTTCTTACACAGATGATAAAAATTACACAACAATGAAAATCATAATCAAGATCTCACTGGTAATTTGGTAAAGTTAAGATCATATATTTTTAAAATTTTCCGTGGATTTGATATTATATGTGATACTCGGTAATTGGTCTATCCTAAAGGATAATTTTTATTTCTTGTACTTGGATAATAGATTAATCAACTAATGTACAAAAGTTTAATTTTCTTAGTTAATAAATTCATATGAAAGTTAAAATAACAAGATATGTATACTTTAGGAATCCTAAATTAAGGATAATTTTTAATAAGCTGACATGTATGCAAAAATATGCTATTTTGAGGAAAAAAGAGAGTATTTATCATTTTAGTATACTTATAATTCTATCAAATAATGAATAAAGTCAAAATTAAATTGCATTGGGTACCTGATGATGTGTGTAAATGAATGTGTGACGGGTTGTGCACCTCAAAATTATCTGACCATCCGGGAGTTGATTCGGCTCTATATGAATCTTCTAGGCTCGTTGCCAACAAGTTAAATTGGGAATCCAAGTTATTCGAACCATCATTCGTCGACCCAAACTTGATGTCTTGAGACATAGCAAGTCGCAATAGCTCATCATTGTCTTGCAAGCTAGAAACATGACATGATTCTTTCGCGAAATCATGCCCATTTTCATCTACATCTTCATCGTCACACACATCTTCCATATTATCATATTGTATATCTTCGCCCTCATCATCATCATCGTCGTCATCAACATCTTCGTCCATTGAATACGTGGTGTTTGAAAGTTTGATTGTATCGGGTGTTTGCTGAGGGGAAAAGGTAGTGTTGGAAGAATGGGCCGAAAGAGCGGGTTTGGGATGTGGGAGAGTCATGTCATTTCCAATCGTGAAGAAAAGTTTAACATGTTGAATAAATTCGTTGGTCTCTTCGACCTACATATGCATAACAATGTGGTTTGTTCAAGCAAAAATAGTCAAATAATTATAAATTAAATAAATTATTTTAGTTTTTTTATTTAAATTTTTTATGATGGGGTGAGAAAGAGAGGGAATTAGCATGATTCATAGTTGAAATATAATCTAGGTGACCAAAAAATAGTTCATTTGATTTTGTTATCCAATTTATCTACCATGTCAAAAAGGTTATACTCATCTAACCTTTTCGGTTGTTCCAAGCTCGACGATTCCATTTAGTAGAGGGATGCATATCACCGTCTGCAAAAATGGCGTTCGACGTTAAGCAACATATGTATAAATGAGGAGTCTAGATCTAAAGTGAACAAAATCAACTTGCCTGTATATAAGCACTCTGATGCAGGGTCCAGGAAAGCAGCATGGCATGACAAAATGTTAGGCCATAAAGTTGTAATCAAGAGAAAACTTGTAAAATAAGAAGTTGTACAAAATAATGAATCTATTTGATGTTATTATACCAATTCAAGGCAAAGAGGATAAAAAATGTATAAACCTTCATAATGACAATTATACAAGTTTAATGTTCAAAATTTTAAGATTCAATTTTAAAAACTTGGGTCAATGTTATATGTAGTTTTAAGAATTATATAACATCAAATTGATCACTTAATAAAAGATCATAATCTTATCTTATTTTATTTTACGTCTAATAAATGTTTCCAATTAATGTTACAATGTTACGTATCATTCTCTTCTTTAATATATTAATAATATTTTTAATTATTATTAGTATAGTAGATTATTTTCTAACACTTGTAATCTAGTTGGTTGAGGGCCTAAAGTTTCCTATGGGAGGGTTGGGTTCAATTCCCACTAGCTACATTTAGAGGACATTGGTGGAGGGGAAATGAGGGATGACCCGGCCATTGGTTTGGGTTCGAGTCCTGATACCGACCGGTTTTATCGATTATTTCATTGTCGTACCTTCGGGCGGGTAAGTGGTCGGGTTTTCCCGGGAATTGGTGGCAATTGGTGGCCGGGGTACTCTCGACTCTCGAGTACTTGATTCGCCAAAAGGGTGCCCGAGAGTGCTCGGAAATTGATTCGTTGGCCGTTTAAAAAAAAGTATATTGGATTATTTTTAACTAATATAGTAATATCATTAATATATAATCCTCATCATCATTATTTTTATAAATAAAATTTCTTAAGGATAGCGTGTCACTTTTTAACTGCCTTCTCACCCTTATTTCTTTACTCTCTATTCTATAACCCAATAATATTAAATTATAATATCCCTCTTATCTCTTATTTATTGAATAGTTCTTTTACTTTTTTATCTGTTCATTTATAACTAGTTAATATTTAATTAATCTAACACCATGCAATACATAGGTTTTAGCATAATAATAGATAAAAAAAAACAAAGTAAATGTTAAAATAGTAAGTAATATATCAAAGTTCATTTTTATAAATCATATTTTGACGATTGTATGTAGGGGTGCAAACAAGCCGACCGGCTCGCGAGCTACTCAAACTCGGCTGGGTAAAAAGCTCGAACAATGCATACACGGAAATGCTATTTAAGATATAAAGTGTGTGTAACGGTTGTTTTACTATTTATTAGTGTAGACAAAAAAACAGTTTTAAAGATGCAAAACAGTTGTCTTACTATTTCTGTATTATTGGTCAACTCACATTTTTAAAGATAAGCATACAAAACACATTTGTGTATTATTGATCAACTCCAACTACACCTCCCCATACACAGAGACATGAATAAAAGTACAACTTTTATAAATTTAAAGTGTCAAAATGTATTTTCTTTTAAGATAAAATAGTTATGTCACCAAATTTTAACAGGTAACCAATCAAAGAGCACACTTAAAGGCAAACAATAACATCAAAGAGCCCCCTTGCATGCCACATGCATCTTCACCTGAATTGGTATGGGTGGAAGCCGATAAATTCAAACTACATGATCTCCATCACTGGCGCAGGTTTTAAGGGGCAAGGAGGTCACCCGCCCCTCAAATTTCCGTTCGTAAGTTTCGATTAGTATTCGTGTAAATTTTTTTTTGATATATATAGCTTTGACCCCCGTTTTTTCTAAAAGTTTAGTTATATACTTCTGACCTCCTGGTCGGAATTCTCAAGCTTCGCCACTGATCTCCATCTTCCTTCAACAAACCAATGCGGCTAATTATACCCGGACCCCTACCCGTAAGCTTTATGCGCACGCCAAAGGATGCCCGGTACCCTTATAAGTCAAATATTAAATACTTAATAATTATCTAATATAACATTTTGGGTAGGGTCTTGGGACCAGTGACCCAGTGCTAACATGCACCGCCACGTGTCACGTACTCATTGGAGCTGGGAAAAGTGTTTTAACGTCGGAGAACAGTGTTTTAACGTTCAGGCCGTTAACATTCTTATCTCCTTTTTGTCTTATTGTTAAATTCATCACCTGCACTCCACCGTCTCCTCTCTCCATCGCCATGAAGCACCCACTTTACCAGTCAACCGCGTGGCTGCATCTGTTGAACAGAGATAATCTTCACTTCCTTCGTCATACTCCTCTCAGGCCTCAGAGGTCATCTCTTTAGTTACACTTGAACTCCCACTCGCGACTGGTCTTAGGGCTCGATCTCGGCGCTAGCAGCCCTCTAATTCAACGCAACAACCGACATTTGTGATTTCTGTGCCTTTCGACCAAATCGGTTGCTGAAACGGAGGGCTACGGTATGGTCCGCAATGGAGTTCTATGTGTGTCTCGGACCGTTTCCGTTACGCCGGTGAAACACTGCAAGAAATAGCGTGGGCAAAGAAAAGAACGAGCAAGGAATCGATGGAGCCATGGAGATCCAGTCAGCCGGTGGTAGGTAGATTCGAGTTCTGATGAGATTGTTGTAACAGAAATGGCGGCGATTTGGTGGTGTTAATCTGGTGATGGCGGTTAGGCCATGTGTTTGTTGTGAGAGATAGCAGAGACATGGATGGATGGTGTTGAGAAAGATGGAGAAATTGAAAAAGTAGGGCATCTTCATCGCTTTTACTTTAGGTATAATATTATATACTGTAGATCTCATCGTATGCCTACAACTGAGTTGGTTTGTAATTAAAAAAGAGGTTGAATTAAATAAAATGATAATAAACATTGATTAAAATTTTATTTGGTAGAACAAACATAAAACCAATAGTGAATATGTTTATTTCAATTATCTGTTTGTCTCAATCTTGAAAAAAATAATAATACTGAAAGTAAGGTAATTCGGTGTTGAATTTTTTTTAACATCCATTATAGTGTGTGTCAGTATAGTACCAATATGTTGAATCAATATTGACGGAATCTCCGCCGTATTGGTGTTCGTATTCGTTTCAAGTGTCAATATCCTTTTACACATATCTATTTCGACTGCTATATTGAGTGCTGATATCGTGCTGATATAGTAACGAATCGATAACGACGGAACATCCGCCGCAACGCGGCGGAATCCTACTAGTTAATAATATATGCGAAACCATACGGACTACAAATTTAATTTTCACTGGGACCTGATTCTAGCACCATCTATTTCTATTAACTTTTATTTATTTATTTTTGTACTTTGTGTCCTGAAAATAGGTATAGAACCCCACCACCCGTATATCGGACCCCCTAACTAGCAAAAGACTACACCATCGGTCACATTCATTAATATTTTGTCTTTTTGTCTTTACTGTTCATTCATTAATATTTTGTCTTTACTGTTCACCTTTTTTTTCTTACATTATATAATAAACTAGGGTTTTTGTTAACCCGCCGCAAAGCGACGGGACACGTTTGTTGTGCAGAAGCGTTTAATAGCACTATGGGCAACGATTTTCCTGAATTCTTTCACATAATTGTGGACGGTTTCGTGGACATAAAAGATAATATTAAGTGACTGTTATTGTCACGTGGGCTTCAAAAAAATACTCACGGCTAAAAGCTAAAAGTTTGGTGGTTAAATTTTGAAATCCTAAAAGCTAAAAGTTTTGTGGTCAAATTGGAAGAAAAGAAAGTACATAAGTTAGTAAGAAAGTTAAAGGCCAAAGTTGGGTGGTCAAAGTTTGAAATCCTAAAAGCTAAAAGTTTTGTGGTAAAAGTTTGAAATCCTAAAAGTTAAAAGTTTGGCGGTCAAAGTTTGGTGGTCAAATTGGAAGAAAATAAAGTACTAAGTTAGTGGCAAAAGTTGAGTGGTCAAAGTTTGAAATCCTAAAAGCTAAAAGTTTGGTGGTCAAATTAGAAAAAAATAAAGTTAAGTTAAAAGTTAATGGCCAAACTTTTAAATCCTAAAAGATAAAAGTTATGTGGTCAAATTGAAAGAAAATAAAGTTAACTTAAAAGTTAGTAACAGAAAATAAAGTTAACCTAAAACTTAGTAGCCAATATATAGAATTAAATAACGACACTATTAAAGTGTCGTTAAATTAATATATAGAGAATAATAAATAACATTCATACAACTTTAACATATATAATAAATAACATTCACACAACTTAACATATATGATATACATATAGTGGCGGATTTAGCATAGGAGGAGGGGTTGCGCCCGCTACCCCTTAATTTTTCCGGCGTAGTGGAAAAATTGCATATTTTTGACGTTTTTCGTATTATGTTACCCTTAAATTTTTTGTCTAGATCCGTCACTGATACCATAGCTAACTTTTTTAATTTCCATATTTATTTTAATCCAATTTTTGACTACGTACCTTTGCAAGGATAGCTCTCGTAAAAACTTTACTATCTACTTCGTGTGCACCAGTGAGCCATACTTGTTGCTGCTTAGCATATGCCTCCCCTACTAATCTGCAATTATGTAAATAAATTACTCTTAATTATCCTATACACGAAACGCCAATTTAGGGCACGTTAATGACATCCGGTGTTGGTTTGTCTTGCAATACAATAATCTGTAGGCTGTCATTCAAATCGTAATACTGTAATACGTATTACTCACATACACGTATTTTTAATATATATATATATATATATGTATATATATATTCCCCGTTTATATACACTTAGGGCATAAGGGGTGCTACTAGAAATTGTTTTTTCTTTTACTGATTTTAAACAATTATGCATTGTCATATCACTTAACTGATTTATTTCACGGATTCTATTTTTTTTTTCATTTAAATACAAATACAAATCTTTTTTTAAATACACACGGTTTATAAATTGCACCACCAAACCGTCAGACCGTGTTTATTTCTCAACCGTCTCCACCCAACACGGTCAAAAAAATTTATTTCCATTTAAGTCGGTCTTATCTAAAGGTCAGAAAAATTGAATTTTACATGCAATACGGTTGAGATTTTTTGTATATAAACGACGGTAGTGAAAACACAATTCAACATAAACAAAACCCACAAGATGACTCGCTGGACCGAAAATAAAGAAATTGCTCCGGTCGTGTGCGTTAGAGACACACAAAACGACCCATCCTTGCAACGACAACGCCGCCAAGGCTCCGGGAGCAGGAACACACGCTTCTGGGACCATGTCTTGGGTGACTTCAAAGCCCAAGTCGGCGAGAACGACCGCACAATTGAGAGCCTACAGAGGAAATGGACCGATCTAAAAAACAAATGTGATCGGTGGACCACCAGCTATGAGCAAACCATGACCCGGCACCCAGGCATTGTGCCGGAGTTGGCTGTGGGGTTGACCCAGGTGAAGTATGCGGCTCGTTACAACGGCAACTTTGAGCATCTCAGGCCTGGCAACTCATGCGTAACTCTAAGCTTTATCTACTATGTTTTTATGTATTTTTATTTATGTTTAATATTAATAAATATTGTTTTATGTTTTTTATTTACTTTTGGTTGCATTTATTTTAACACTAAACAGTTTAAGTAAAAAAAAATAAACAAAAATGTTGCTTGTAAACGGTTATAAATAATTAAAAAAGGAATTAAAGTAAATAAAAAAAATAGAAAATACACGGTTACAAGCCCGCTAGATAGAATTCGAAAAAGGTCCACGGGACCCCTACCAGCGGGGTGGCGGCGGTGTTACTGTGCTGGTAGTAAGGTACCCGTGCCCAATTCTGGTAGTGCCTCATCCCCCCTTACAATAATTTTGATGTAGTCTGAATGGGATGTTTTTTTTTTAAAAGAGTTAGTTCAGTGGAGTTTCTTGTACAACTCTAACCTAACGGTCTCAAGTTCGAATCCCTACTTACACACCGGTGTCCTCCTTGTCTAGCTCAAACCGTCACGAGGATTTTTTTGTGGTGTACATGAATCGAACCTGTGACATGTCCCTAGGATGTGAACCCCTAAGGAAAACCAAACTTACTTCAAATCAGCTGCGCTGGAGATCATGAGCTAGTGTGAAGGAGATGTAGAGATTTTTTAGTACATTTTTTTAAATTTTAAAGATGGGAGAATGTTTTATGTTGTGAATGATCTTACGGTTACCATATTTCCAATTTTCTTGATTATATATTAATACAATACACCATTTTTCAATTATTTGAATATGGTTTTACAAATTATTTTCTTGTCAACATATAATGTTGTCTATCCTTGTTAATTATATTTTGTGTTTCACAAAATGGATTTACATAAGTGATTAAGGGTTTTGTTTGTTTAATTTTTTTTGTTTGTTTAATTTTTAATTTAAAAATATAAAAAGAAAGAGCAAACTATATATAAAGTATGGTTTGAATGGTTTTCTTTTCGCTAAACTCACTTAACTCTAATGTGTGGATGTGGCTGGGTTGACTGTCCAATAGTTAAGACTGTAGCCGTTAGACGCCATTAAAAAAATAATTAAATTTAAACCTTATATACCCCAAACCTTCTCCTTTTTGTTCGCTCAAACTTTCTTCCATTTTTATTTTCTCAGTCTTAGTGGTTTCAATTTTTCAAACGATAATCTCGAGATATTCCATATGTTTTTTTCTATTATTTTATTTGAATTATTATTTTTTAATCGTTGTTTGGGATTGCGTCTTGAATCTGGATTTTTAGATTATTGCGTTTTGAAAACGCAGATAATCAGTTTTTAGTGCGCCTTCCACTCTTCATGAAATTTGAGCAGCCCTAGTTGGTGGTATTAATGTAACAACCGAAATTTAATAATTAAAACAACATGAAGAATGGAACTGCAAAGAGCTACCGATTTTAGGAATGAAAATTATGTAACTAAAGGACATCGTACCCGACACCGGGAGCAAAGGAGAAAGAGACACACATGAGGTAGAACCATTCAGACTCCGTTAGATCCTCAGGCGACAATGCCACCGATGGCCCCCTTATCGCGGCCTGTTGGTTCTCTGTCTCCCGCTGCTCACCCGATGACAGCGAATCGTAGAGCTCTCTTAGGTGCTCGCTTCTACTTAATGCGGCCTCCTCCGCGCTAACCTCCATCGGCTGCACCGTCTTCCTTGTTTTTATTGCTCCGTTGTAGTATCCATCTCCCCATACTAAAACCCTAAATATTGAATAAATAATAATAAATTAATCAACTTAATTAAAATATAAAAGGCTATGCTAATATTAGCAGAGCTAAACTGGAACAGCCGTTTGAAAAAAAATAAAAAATCAAACGGCTGTTTCAATGGAAGAGGCTATGACGCATGTTCTAACCTTCAAACAATCATAAGACGAATTAAATGACTGTTTTAAATAAAGTAAGGGAAGGACGATGCAAGCCATTACCTTCAAACAGCCGTTCGAACGACCATTTGAAAATGGCGGAGAATCAAATTGTCATTAGAGTGTGTTTCAAAAATTAAAAATGACTGCTTTAAATAAATAAGGGAGGGATGATGCAAGCCATTACCTTCAAACGGTCGTTCGAACGACCATTTGAAAATGGCGCAAGATTAAATTGTCATTAGAGTGTGTATGTGTGGATAACATACCCCTAAAACATGTACAAAAAAGTGTTAAGTAGAAATGATATTCTTACCGTTCATCAGGACAAAATTGCCAGAAAATAATATACGTCCATTGAACAGATTGTACAGCTGCCTTCAACATCTCTTTCAGTTGATTATTTGAGGGACCAGCATCCGCCATTTTTCAGAGTCGAAGCTTATATATCGTCGATTCAAATAACTTATATATCGAACATTCTAGCAATGGTTTTCGCTAAGGTACATGGTGTGGTGTTAAAGTGTAATGTTCTCTCTATCCACAAGGAGATATATAGGGTTCAAATCCTGCAAGGTACACGTATAACATAATTTAAAGTAACTTAGCTCGCCGTTAACAAAAAAAATGTATATATAGTAACGGCTTCTAATGAGAAATCATAGGTTGATTACCGGTTAGATCTTGGAGCTTCACGTAGAGTAGTAATTAAAACGATGTAAAACACGTATCAATAACTTGTTGGAAACTAACACTCACAACAGCTTCCGGTGAGAAACTAGGAGCAAATTTTTGGTAAGATCTTCAATCTTCACGTCTAAATCGCAACTAAAAGGTTGGAGAATACGTATAAAAAGAGAATACGCGTATAGAACAATCACATCTTCGAAGTATCAGAACAAGCGTGTAAACTTATAGTAAAATGATGGTTTGAAAAAGGATCTGGTGTTGTATGTGTTGAGAGGGAGAGAAGTAGTAATTGGAGTGGGACTGTTGATGGGGGTTGCAAGTTGACTGGTTGGTCTAACAAACTATATATTTACTGCTGCAAATGATTAAGACGTCTTAAATTTTGATTCCATTTAGATACGTGCTATCAGCCGACGAAGCCTAGCTTAGTTGGTGAAATTGGAATGAGACAGAGCAGAGGTTATGTGGAGGTTGAGAGTTCGATTTCGATCTGAGACAAGAACGTGATAACCTGACACGAACCTCCACGATTTTAATAGGTTTCGTGTTTGGCCTTAACAGGTTTCGTGTCTGGCCTTAACTAGGTCAACACGTTAAGACCTATTTTTTTTCGTGTCGTGTTCGTGTTTACTTATTCCGTGTTCGTGTCTTAACATGTCTTATCATGTCTTATTGTGTTTCTTATCGTGTCTTGTCGTGTCTTATCGTGTCTTGTCGTGTCTTATCGTGTTAACATGTTATACACAGGTTTGTCTTTGAAAAAATGACACGATTAGATTTCGTGTCGTGTTCGTGCTTACATGTTTCGTGTTCTTGTCTTACAGGTTCGTGTCTTAATAGGTTTGCGTAACATATTATGCCAGCCCTATTGGAGAGATCCACAATCTAGAGGGGATGCGTAATCACTACAGGCTAGCCCAGGGTGTTAGGCAGAGCTCCACCAGCTACACCACTTACCAGTAAAATAATAATAATAATAATAAAAGATCCATGCGTCGACATCATCGAGATATCACCTTTTGAAACTTTGTTTTCATTCATTTATCTTCAATAACTTTTATTATTTTATCGTTCTTTCTACTCGATGGAATTTAAAAATGTGACGGAGGATGGTGCGCCACGTAGGGTGGAGGGGGAAATGATCAAAGACATGTTGCTTTCAAAGTTAACTAAACAGACATAGAAATTGAATTGGCTAAAAGCATGGCCGGCTTGGAATTAGCCAATTTTTGTAAAGTGTATTGAGGACTACAAGGAAGTAAAATAAAAAGGGCAACACATGTATTTATGCGGCATTTTATGCATTATTGGTTTGATTACCTTTTTCGTGAATCGGGTACTTTTTGATCATTTATTTTGTTGATTGACGCTTAGTTGCGTCATGCAGCGGTGCTTATTTGTCGTTGTCTGATTGTCTTCTTCATTAACCTTGAGTACTCATTGTGGACCTGTTTTGCTGCCCATCAATGAGCTAAAGTTTGATCCTAAAGATGTTTAGGATGGGTTCCATGTATCCTTACAAATTGTATTACTTTTAATTTAATGTGTGTTTTTTTTCTATTAAATTTTCTATTAAAATGATTTTTAGAAATAGTTAACTAGAATTTTCATCCATTAATCTAGTGATCCTATGGTATTGGTGTCTGTTTTTAACAAAAGTGATATGGGTTTATATTTGTAAAAAGTTACATGTTATTTAAGTGTAAAAAGCTATTTTATCTATCCTAATAAGAAATGCGGGTGACATTTTCTATTTTTAGTTGTTGGTTTTTCTTGCTTTTTTACACTTTTATCCTTTTCTTGGAATGTTTATCTCGTCCTCTTTGTTTAATGGTCCACACATCTTTTCATTAGTTTAGAAGGCAACTTGCTTTCACCACCGGAATACAACCGCAACCAGATCACTACATCACCTATGATAAATATTTGCTCACACGACGGAGCTTCTTAAAGACCATAACAAAGGATGATGCGGCGACTGTGGCCTTCGTTTCCGACAAAGACAAAGCAAGTGACGAGAGAGCGACTGCCAAGGTGGTTGGAAGGGAGAGAGTGACTCGGTCTTGAGGCTCAAACAGAACCAATGTCATTGTCAAAGTGTCGATTAGTGTGGCAGATCATGTCGAGAGGATGTGGCCTATGGCATGAGCAACTGTTGGTTGCTAACCGCGTAGGCATTGTTAGATAACAACTACCGGGGAGTGGGTGAAGCGGGCGGTGGTGATGGGTGAAACTTTCACCGTGAAAGGGTGGGTCAACTAGATATAGGGTTTGGGTAAAGATGGGGGCTGTAACTGGTCTAGAGAGTAGAGAGAGAAAGAGAGAGAGAGAGAGAGAGAGAGGGGGGGGGGGGGGGAGGGGGGAGGAGTTGAACTTTGATAGCCAGAGTTATGGATGTGATCGGAGCTTCGGTTAAAGAAGATGCAAGGGCGATTGTCAGAGGAAGAACGACGGGAGATTGAGGCATATATGATGGTCGTGAACGATAATGAAGGCTGAAGAAGCCATGGTTGTGCTGACATAATGAGACTACCGGAGGAGCTCTCTTTCAATGGCACAATAAATCAGGACATTCCCCGAAATTGGTGTTTGACAACTCGAATTACTCGATTTGTAGAAAGGCAAAGTCATTTATGCTTCAGGGGGAGCAGATGTTCAAAACAACTATCAAAACTCTATCACTGCTGAATCAACCACTGTTGATTAGTCTTACCCTCAAACTGCTCTTTCAACCACCACTTCACCCAGCTCATCATCTGTTGACAAAAGTCCCAAAAATTTTACACCACTTGAACCCATTCCTCCACCTCCACTTTAAACATCTGTTGGCACTACAAAAGTGCAAACAAATGCACCAAATCTCTATCCCTTACCACAAAATGCCATTATTCCATATAAGGGAGATCTTATCTATCTTAGAACTCATCCACCAGACCAGATTATTAGCTACATCAATGAAGGGGTACTCACAAGAAGTCAATCCTAAAACATTTGTCTTTTTCACAGGCTTTCTATCACTCACACAACCTGTCAAGGACCAAGAGGTACTTAAAGACAACAGTTGGGTAGAAGCTATGTAAGAGGAGCTTCTTGAGTTCAAAAGATAACAAGTATGGGAACTTGTACCATTACCAAAGGATGTTTGTCCAATTGGCACAAAATGGGTCTTTAAAAACAAAACTGATGAAAGAGGCATTGTTGTCAAGAACAAGCCAGACTTGTGGTTCAAGGCTTTAGACAAGAAGAAGGGATTGACTATGATAAACCTTTGCATCTGTAGCTAGGTTGGAAGCCATCAGACTCTTCCTAGCCTTTGCTGTCAACCACAACATCAAGGTGTATCAAATGGATATCAAGTGTGCTTTTCTCTATGGGAAGATTCAGGAAGAGGTATATGTTTGTCAACCACCTGGATTTGAAGACACTTTTCATCCAGATCATGTCTACAAGCTTAAGAAAGCTTTGTATGGCTTGAAACACTCACCAAGGGCCTGGTATGAAACTCTCTCCACTTTTCTTATATCCATTGGTTTTACCAAAGGCAAAATTGATAAAACTTTGTTTTTAAAATGGAAGGGAAAAGATTTAATGATCGCTCGAATATGTGTGGATGACATCAACTTTGGATCCACATGTAACAACATGTGCGAGGAGTTTAGGAAACTCATGACAACTGAGTTTGAAATGAGTGCCATGGGTGAACTCCAATGCTTCCTTGGTCTCAAGTTAAGCAATCCAAAATGGTACATTCATTCATCAAAACAAATATGTCAAAAACCTGTTAACCAAATTTGAGATGAATGATTATAAACCATGCAGTACAACCATCAGTACATGTGACAACAATCAACGATCCAGGTCAACATCCGTACGCATTTTACTTATTATTGTCATTTCATGTGCATAATTAGACATTTTGCACACACTATACCCCCACCCAGTCTAGTGAAGCATGATTTATTCAGGAAACTCAATGAAAATCAACCGTTTATGCATACAACACCCGGACAAACGCCAGAAAACATTTCATGAGGTTACCACACTCTAACACATGGTAATTCCTCATTAACACATGTATACAAATCACAAACACCATCAAAGATTAACATAAGATAACATGTGTTCACAACTAATGGATATTAATACATGTTAATATCGTCATCGAGTCTCTAAACACACCATGTGTCTATACGAACTCATACGTTAATTCAATCATTCACAAGCATATGTACACATACCTGACTACACATACATACCCTTACGTGTCTTGTCCTTTCTTACAATCATGGAACCTTCCTACACACACACACATTAATGCCTCTCAAATGATAACTAAGGGTCTTGAACTATCACCATCACATGGAATGGGACAAACACAAGATCTTAGGATACATCACTATCACCTCCAACTCATATGGATTGGCTGAAATATTCCTCCTAGAAACACATGACATAAGCAACACATTTAAAACATGAGGTAATCCTTTCTTTCATGGATGAGGTGATCACTTTCACATAAGTAGGCATGAGGACAAGGTTAACCATTCTCCCACATAAACCAACTATCTATATGTATGTATACTTCACATTGTCACATCCCGCCAAGGCGGAAACACGGGAATGCGACAATCGAAAGGTTTTCAAGCACAAGGTTCAAGCAACACACTTTTTTTTATTAAAATAGTACCACCATGAGAGATGGATATTGTCATAAATTATTCAACCGACACGACATTGTCTATAAAATGAGATAGTATCTAAAAATCATGGATTTTAAACAAATATCACAGGACTAACAAGATCCACTCCAAGCGGTACCACCCTAGTGCATGCTCAAACCTTTCTCTCAAACCCCTTCAGCTCTCCATTAATTACCTGAAAAACATGCACAAAGGTTTGTCAACAATAATGTCGGTGAGTTCACAGGTTTAAATGTACTAAGTAAAACGCTTGTGTAATTCGTGTATGACCAATCATAAGCTAGCTAAGCAAATGATCATTGTGCAAACCATGAGTCCCGTAACCAAACCTCTTGACTGTTATGCCTCGTGCATTGTACACTAAAGACAATGTATATATATTGTAGAATACTAACACTCTTTTGCATGTATCCGGTTAGAGCGACTAACCAAGAGTGGGGGTGTTAACCCAATAGATCTATTAAAGTGTTCCATGGCTTTTGATAACTAATGGTTACAGTAAATGTAATACGAGGACTAGGGAGCTCAGGAACCAAATTGTCTCACGTTCCACATGGCAGTCATGATAGAATTATCACCCAAATTGTGAGTTGGACTAGGATTATTGCATGTTTATCCCCCCGAAAATGTAAAAATAGTAAAACAGGGCCGTGAAACTCACTTGATGATGTCACGTGTGGTCTAGTAAAGCCGATAATGTGGGAGGGCTACTGTACAGATGATAACCTATGATCATTGGGGACATAGTAAGTTACATGATTTTTGTTATTCACCATACAAGTTGTTCACCTGACATTTGTTGATCCTTGTGTTTAGTGTATAGTTTAATCATATAACTATGAAACTCAGTTGTTTTATTGGAATGTGGTATTTATTGTAATCAAGATGAACCCCGCATGTTATCATTGGCCCTATGTGATTACTCATTTCTCACATGTGGTTGATTTTTAGGAAAACATTGCCAACAATATGTTTATAACCCTTTTTAAGTCTTTGAAAGCATTAACACATGTTTCGGCCTATTCTAACACATGTTAGGTGTTTATGGCCGAATCAATGCTCCGTATAGGGTTCGAATCCGAGGGTTATAGGGTTCAAATGGGCTTGGTGTAGACTAGTTGGATAAATGCCGAAAGTTTTGTGAGGTGTTACGAATGTTTGATGACAAATCGATTATAAAATCATCCATTATAACTTTAACGTTTGAACATGTATTAAACGAGTTTGTTTTAATCAAAAGTGATGTTTAAAGAGTTGTTTAGGGTGAGGTTGGGATTCATTATACTCGACCCGACATGTAGTGTAGATGTGTGGGCCGATTCATGTTAACAACAAGTGACTTAGTGCCAAAGTGTTTAAAAGCTAGGTGATTTACTATAAATGAAACAATATGTGTGGTTAGTGTATGTGTAGGGCCAATTCAAAGTGATCAATGTCGATGGTTATAGTGAACATGGCAAGGTCGAAGACTAGTAGCATGTGGGTACAAGATAACTTACCTAAAGTGAGCCTGGGATGATACAATGCCTCGTGTCCTTGGCCTTCTTTTCCCTCGGCTTAAGCTTGTCTTGGCCGATGGGTTTTGGAGTGTTTGATAGGGTGTTCTTGGCTGCAAAGAGATCAAGAGAAAAAGGGTGTGGTGCGAGTTGTTTGAGTGAAACAAAGGGGCTGTTTATAGAGGTTTCAAGCAAGTGATGACAAGAACAATTGAGGTATCCTACCCGTTGCTCGGCCGATGATAGTGTTAAGGAAAGAGTTGCACAAAAGGGTGAAAGGGTATGAGTTGTAGGCTCTTAATCACAACTAGAGTAAGGTTGACTTGCTTAGGTGTTGGCGCTTCCTTGTCCCTAGCCGAATGAATGCAAGTGACTCACACATGAGTCGATTGTCTTCTTGTTCATTCTAGAATGTTTTGTGATCCATCACTTTCACCTTGTTGAGGATTGTA
This sequence comes from Ambrosia artemisiifolia, assembly GCA_032199755.1. Lineage (NCBI taxonomy): Eukaryota > Viridiplantae > Streptophyta > Magnoliopsida > Asterales > Asteraceae > Ambrosia > Ambrosia artemisiifolia. Next base: position 15,124,656 of record CM063528.1, on the reverse strand, counting down.
ATCGGCCGAAGTACAAGAAAGAGTATAAGGTTGATAGTGACATCTCTATGACAAGTTTTGTCCACACTATTGGATGTTGTTAGTTCATAGGATGTTAGTTGTAATCTTGGAAATTTCTTTGGGGTAGGGGTGGGATAGTTGCTGAAAATCTTGGAAAGAAATGGCAAGGATCTTGTGCAAGTGTGTTAGTGTGAAGTTTCTATTTTGGTGTAAAGGAATGTTTGTCTCACATGGGAACCAACCCTTGTTTAGCAATTGTCTTGTGTCTAGTGGTGGTGCTCTTGGTGGCCGATCGTAGGGTAACCCACACACACATATAGGTAGAGATTTTTGATGGAAAGATAGTTATATAAAGTCATGTGCCTTATTTTGTGTAAGTGATGATCTCATGCATTAGTATAGGTGTTTATGTCATGTGTTAGTGTGGAAGGCATCTATAGCCGAAAATCATGATGTGTAGGTGTTAGTGTAGTTCTAGGGTCTTGTCTTTGTCTTACTAAGTGTAATAGTGATGTTTCAAGTATTTTGTTTACTGTTTCGAGCCAAACCATGTGAGTTTAGATGTTGGTAATTGATCGAGTGTGTTGTGAACTTGTTGTGTGTACATGATGTAGTTGAGGTCTTGACATGATGATGTTGTCATTTATTCATGTCCTCTAGTCGTATACTCTTGTTAGGAAATGAGAGTACATGAACACCTTCTTGATTCATAAACATGTGTTAGTGAAAGCTTATCATGTGTTAAGATGAAATAGCCTCATTGAATGCTTGATGGGTGAATGTCCGAGTGTTGTATGCACAAACCATTGTTCTTTGTTGAGTTTTCCGAGTAACTCATGCTTTACTATACTGGGGGGGGGGGGGGTATAATGTGTGCAAAAATGTCTAAATATGCACATAAAATAACAATAATAAATGAAAAACGTACGAAAATTGACCTGGATTGTTGTGTGTTGTCACATTCTCCCCTTGTTTTGGAATTTCGTCTGCGAAATCGAGTCTTTCTATTAGTTTCAATGTTCTTAGGAAAGAGAGCTGGATACTTGCGTCTCATTTGGTCTTCGTGTTCCCATGTAAATTCGGGACCACGCTTTGCATTCCATCTGACTTTCACAAGTTTAGTGCGGTTCCTCCTCAATTTCTGGACTTTCCAATCGGTCACCTCGATTAGCTCCTCGACAAATTGGAGCTGATCATTGATGTGATATTCCTCGAGAGGAATGATTAAAGACTCGTCGGACAGGCACTTCTTCAGATTGATACGTGGACAGTGTCATGAACATCACTTAGCTCTTCAGGTAACTTGAGCTTGTATGCCTCGGGACCAACCCTAGAGAGTATCTCGAACGGACCAATGTATCGGGGATTAAGTTTTCCATGTTTGCCAAACCGTGGTACACCCTTCCAGGGTGAGACTTTTAAGAGTACCTTATCGCCAACTTGAAATTCAAGTGGTTTGCGACGGCGATCAACGTAGCTCTTTTGACGATCTCGAGCGGCTTTCAAGCGATCACGGATCTGAAAGATCTTGTCGGTTGTTTCTTGAATGAGCTTGGGGCCAGTCAAATATTTGTCTCCAACTTATGCCTAACACAAAGGGGATCTACACTTATGTCCATACAGGGCTTCGAAAGGTGCAGCGTTGATGCTGGTGTGGTAACGATTATTGTAAGAGAACTCAGCCAATGGTAGATGTGAATCCTAGTTTCCTCCGAAATCGATTACACAAGCCCGTAGCATGTCCTCCAATGTTTGGATTGTGCGTTCACTCTGGCCATCCATTTGAGGATGATAGGCTGTGCTCATGTCTAAGCGAGAGCCTAATGCGTCCATCAGTGTCTGCCAGAACCGGGAAGTAAATCGACTGTCTCGGTCGAAAATGATTGATATAGCCACACCGTGCCTAGTTACAACCTCTTGGATGTACAGTTTGGCGAGTTTCTCTAGTTTGTCGGTTTCCCTTAATCGGCAAGAAATGCGCGGACTTAGTCAACCTGTCAACAGTTACCCACATCGTGTCGTGACCACTGGACGTCTTAGGTAGCTTGGTGATGAAATCCATGGAGATCTGTTCCCATTTCCAAACGGGAATTTCTGGTTGCTGAAGTAGACCGGACGGCTTCTGATACTTGGCTTTGACCTTCGAACAGGTAAGGCATCGGCTGACGTACGTGGCGATTTCACCTTTAAGGTTGAGCCACCTATATAGTTCCTTCACATCTTTGTACATCTTGTCAGCTCCGGGATGGACCAAGTACTTAGACTTGTGAGCTTCCTCAAGAATTAAATCACGTAACCCACCAAAACGCGGCACCCAGATCCAATTGGCAAAATACACCGTGTCGTCAGACCTTGGTTCCAACAGATTAACCATCTTGAATAACGACTCATTCTTCAGAGTCTCACTTTTCAGAGCTTCCTGCTGAGTGTCGCGGATACGGGTAGTGAGATTTGTATGGATGGTCAAACCTAGCGCACGCACACGCATGGTCTTAACTCGTTCCTTCCGGCTCAGGGCGTCAGCCACAACGTTGGCTTTTCCCGGATAGTATTTAATCTCATAGTGGTAATCGTTCAGCAACTCAACCCATCTACGCTGCCGCATATTCAGATCCTTCTGATTGAAGATGTGTTGCAAGCTTTTATGATTAGTGAAAATGGTGCACTTAGTGCCATAAAGGTAGTGCTTCCAAGTCATGAGGGCAAAGATCACTGCACCTAACTCGAGGTCATGAGTGGTGTAATTCTTCTCATGAATTTTGATTTGTCGGGATGCATAGGCAATGACCTTATTCCTTTGAATGAGTACACATCCAAGACCTTGATGAGAAGCATCGCAATAAACTAAGAAATCATCGGTACCTTCAGGAAGAGAGAGAATTGGAGCACTGCACAGACGGTCCTTCGAAACCTGGAACGCGTTCTCCTGCTTGATTCCCCAATTGAATTTCTTGTCTTTATGCGTTAAGACAGTCAATGGCTGGGCAATCTTGGAGAAATTTTCGATGAACCGTCGATAGTAACTGGCTAATCCTAGAATTTGTTGCACTTCTGTTGATGTCTTGGGCACAACCCAATCCTTGATGGCTTCAATTTTTGTGGGGTCAACTTGTATACCCTTCTCGTTCACCACGTGACCAAGGAAATGAACTTCTCGAATCCAGAACTCACATTTCGAGAATTCGGCAAACATTTTCTCGTTTTTGAGCAACTCCAATATCAGTCGAAGATGATGTTCGTGCTCTTCTTGAGTTCGCGAATAGATCAAGATGTCATCGATAAAGACAATTACAAACTTGTCTAGGTAAGGCTTGCAGATTCGATTCATGAGGTCCATGAAAACTGCAGGAGCATTCGTCAACCCAAATGGCATGAGTAGGAATTTGTAATGCCCATAACGAGTTCGGAATGCAGTCTTCGGAATGTCGTCTTCTTGAATCCGCAACTGATGATAACCCGAACGCAGATCGATCTTCGAGTAGTAGCTGGAACCCTACAACTGGTCGAACAGATCATCGATTCTTGGCAACGGATACTTGTTCTTGATGGTCAGCTTGTTCAACTCCCAGTAGTCAATGCACATGCGGAAACTTCCGTCTTTCTTCTTCACGAACAGGATAGGTGCTCCCCAAGGTGAGAAACTAGGACGAATGAATCCTTTGTCTAACAATTCTTGCAATTGACTAGACAACTCTTGCATTTCGGATGGCGCTAGACGATACGGAGTGTGGGCTACAGGGGCAACTCCTGGGACTAGATCAATACGAAACTCAACTTGCCGTGGAGGGGGAAGTACGGGCAAGTCTTCCGGAAAGACTTCAGGATAGTCTCGTATGACTGGTATGTCCACAAGTTTCCGATCTTTGGCCTTCTGTTCAACAACGTGTGCCAGGAAAGCGACACAACCCCTCTTTAAACACTTTTGCGTCTTAATGCAAGATATGACTCGAAGAGTAGCTCCACCTCGGTCTCCTCGAATCGATAGACTGTCACCATCAGGCAAGGGATACGAACCAGCTTCTCATGACAGATAATCTCAGCACGGTGCTTGGATAACCAATCCATGCCAATAACATCGAAACTACCCAACTGAATAGGTAGCAAGTTAATGCGAAAGGTACGACCACCGAGTTCCAGAACACAATCCCTAACAACTTCATTAGACGAAATCAAATTCCCATTGGCCAACTCTATGCTATAATGAGTGTCCAACTTAGTTGAGTTTAACCCAAGAGAATTCTTAAAGTCGGTCGACACAAAGCAAAAATCGGCACCTGAGTCAAACAGGACTGATGCAAAATGATTGTTAAGGAGAAACATACCGGTAACTAGGTTAGGATCTTCACGTGCTTCGTCAGCTCCTAGCACGAATGCTCGATCGCGAGCTTGATTCTTGAGCTTAGGGCAGTCTTTGCGGAAATGGTTGGTAGCTCCGCATTTAAAACACTCATTCTAGGCAGGGGGAGTGTTGGTAGCCTTAGCCTTGCAGTTAGCGGTTTGGTGGCCTCGACGATTGCAGTTCTTGCACAGGATGCTTTCACAGATGCCAACATAGTGATAGTGGCATTTGCTGCAGTAGGGATGGGGCCCATTGTATTTGCGCTTGGAATCCTCAGCAGCAATAGTGGCAGCAAAAACTTTCACAGTTTTCTGTTGCTTGTGGGGCGAGTTCTTACCCTTCTTGGAGCCAGATCGCTTACGCTTACCTCCATAATTCTCTCCCGCATCTACAATCTTCTGATTCAAAGAACCCAAACTAACAACATCGTCGGTCAGACTGTGAGCTAGAGTAACAGGAGTTTGTATAGTGGTAGGTGCAGACGCAATGACCATGCTTCGAATCTTGGGGGCAAACCCCAGATGTACCGCTCAACTCTCTTGTATTCCGGTGTGACCATGTGAGGAACTAGTCGAGAGAGCTCATGAAAGCGGGTAGTATAGGCAGTCACTTTAGCATCTACCATGGCAAGAATCCAGAGTTCTGCCTCCAGCTTTTGCAATTCACTCCTAGGACAGTATTTCTCCATGAGTAGAGTCTTGAGATCGACCCAGGTGAGATTGTAATCCGCATCTCGACCCATGGTTTGAACTTGAAGATTCCACCACGTAAGGGCTTCATCTTGGAAAGTGCTTATGGATTACTTCACTTTCTGGTCCTCGGAGCATCCACTGATGTCAAGAACTGACTCAGTCTTTTCGATCCAACGGACAATTCCGACGGCACCCTCGGTACCGTGAAAGTTCCATGGTTTGCAAGCCATGAAAGTTTTGTACGAACATCTGTGAATGGTGTTTTCAACTTCGTTGTCCGTTTCGCTTCCCCGTCGGCGACCTGTACCTCCAGAGCCTCCACTGGAATCAGCTCGAGCAGCATCATGTCGAGCGATTGCCTCAGCAATCACCCTAGCTAGCTCAGCGGGAGTGGTTGGTAATGGTTCGCCATCGGTTGTTCGCGCATATTGTCGGGTTTGCATAACTAAAAACACACTACAAACATAAGAGATATATATACATGTAATCATATAACAATCAACACAAGCATGCATAATATTTAAATCACATCCACAAGACAAAAGAATAAGTAACATAACATGATACTGCAATCCATACATGAACCCAAAATAACCAAGTTTTAGTACAAAAGATGGGCGGTCAAACCGCAATTAGTTTGGTTAAACATAAACATAGCAATATAATCATCATAATTGTCATAACATAAAGTACAACCATAAATATCCTAAGAAGATGGTGGTGGAAAAGCAGCAACAAGTGTAACAATCGCCTCCCTTATACGCTGGTCGGTCTCTGCCATCCTCTTCTCCAATGCCTCTAAATGTCTCCCCATCTCTGCCCTCTCCATGACTGCGGATAGTCTCCCCTGCTCGGCCTCGGATAGCTGACTCTCAAGCTTCCGAATACAGACTCCCAAGGCCACTAACTGTGCGTCGTGAGATAGAATGATGCCACGCTCGGTATAAAGTGGTCTCCCGGGATATCCTCCCAACGTCATGGCCTCGTGATTGTCCTCCTCATCCCTATGAGCTAAATCGCCTGTGAGACTAGGAAGAAAAGGCCGCTTACGAGCCTGGGAACGTCTCTTCAACCTCTTCGGTGGCTCGGGTATCGGCTCGGACAGCTCCATCGCTAGGGGCCCTGGCATGGGGTCTGCAGGCTGGGTAGGCTCACTTGCATGGGTAGGGTCAGTGAGAAGGGGAAAGATCGGAGCTCGGGCAGGGAAAGAAATGACAAGAGCTGGGCGCACCCTCTTCCGGGGCGTATACTTCGTGAGCGTACGTCCCGAAGTGTCAAGACGGAAAGAAGGGGTATGGCTGGTCGAGGGGTGAGAAGTAAGAGGAGTCACAGGAGGGTGGGTGTCATCCTCAGCGTCATCTTCAGAAGTACGCCTCTTAACAGGGGGAGGGTCTACATCCATCTCCGAGTCAGAAATCCATCCACACTCTTGATGTGGGAAATCAGGAGCCTCATATGGAACGGGGGCTGGTTGTGTAAGTAGTAAGTCCTCCTCTGGAGAGTCATCCACTAGGTAGTCAGGCTCAGAATCCAAATGTACGGTGAGGTCTATGGTAATGGCCATGGTCCTGTCATAACATGCATATATACATATGTAAATGAACACGTATGTAAATAAATGAACTATTGTACCCGTATGTCATCGTGGGGTAGCTTGAGATTTGAGAGGTGCAAGGTGAGATGTCGTGGTACTTCGTGAAAACAAATGTTTCGAAAAATGTTTTAAGTTATAGTTGACTCAAAAGAATCTTAGTTCGCTATAACCTTATGCTCTGATACTAATCTGTCACACCCCGCCAAGGCGGAAACACGAGAATGTGACCATCGAAAGGTTTTCAAGCACAAGGTTCAAGCAACACACATTTTTATTAAAATAGTACCATGAGAGATGGACATTGTCATAAATTATTCAACTGACACGACATTGTCTAGAAAATGAGATAGTATCTAAAAATCATAAATTTTAAACAAACATCGCTGGACTAACAAGATCCACTCCAAGCGGTACCACCCTAGTGCATGCTCAAACCTTTCTCTCAAACCCCTGCCGCTCTCTGTTAATTACCTGAAAAATATGCACAAAGGTTTGTCAACAATAATGTCGGTGAGTTCACAGGTTTAAATGTACCAAGTAAAACGCTTGTGTAATTCGTGTATGACCAATCATAAGCTGGCTAAGCAAATGATCACTGTGCAAACCATGAGTCCCGTAACCAAACCTCTTGACTGTTGTGCCTCGTGCATTGTACGCTAAAGACAATGTATATATATGGGCTTGGTATAGACTAGTTGGATAAATGCCGAAAGTTGTGTGAGGTGTTACGAATGTTTGATGACAAATCGATTATAAAATCGTCCATTATAACTTTAACCTTTGAACATGTATTAAACGAGTTTGTTTTAATCAAAAGTGATGTTTAGAGAGTTGTTTAGGGTGAGGATGGGATTCATTATACTCGACCCGACATGTAGTGTAGATGTGTGGGCCGATTCATGTTAACAACAAGTGACTTAGTGCCAAAGTGTTTGTTAGCTAGGTGATTTACTATAAATGAAACAATGTGTGTGGTTAGTGTATGTGTAGGGCTGACTCAAAGTGATCAAATGTCGAACGTTATAGTGAACATGGCAAGGTCGAAGACTAGTAGCATGTGGGTACACGATAACTTACCTAAAGTGTAACCTCGCGTACTTTTCGTTTATGTTTCATTTAGCGTATTTCTTGATCGATTGCATAAGACTCTATGTATTTCTTTTTATTTAAATTTAATCCTTGAAACTTTGTTATTTTAATTACATTGACGTTGAAATTCGATGATTTAAACATATATATTTACAAAAGATTAGTTTACCTCATATAAAATATAACATAAGTGGGGTGTTATTTGATTATTTAACTAATTAATACATATCCTATAACACATATCCTTCAAGATGTTAGAGGATAAAAATAATTCTTTTTATGTATTAAAAAAAAAGATAATAACATGCTTGGCTCAAGGATCGAACTTGAGACCAAAGCCATACAAACACAACATTCCAACCAACTGATCTAAGGGATCTGTTGGTTTTATTTGTGAGATAAATGTATATAACTCAATGTTAAAGCCTTATCCATTATCTCCATTCAAACCCTCCATTCGATCCTAATCTCTTATCCATACCTCGATTTCGTTTCAAATTCATGTTTATCAGAAAAAAACCGGTAATAAACACATCCTAATTGTGTTTTGAAGGCTGATTATAGGATAAACATTCCAAATCGTAAACCGCCATAAACCCTAGTCTTTATTCGATTCAAATACGATCTTCTTATCTATTAATATACTATAAATACCCCTCCCCATTAGCCTCTATATTCATACCAACTCAAAACACAAAACAATTCCCTCTGATCGACGTGCTACAGTCCGGAATCGAAGCTTTCCTTTTCGTATCTGTTCTTCTCTTTTCCTTCGCTTCTGGTACGTTATAATTCGATTAACTTCTTCTGTAGGGTCGACGTAGATCACACATTAAAACCCCCATATAATATTGATCAATCGTTGTTCGTTTCTGGGTTAATTGAAACTGTCGTGGGTTAGGGTTTGGTTTGGGTTTAATTTGGGGAAGATGATATATACAGAGTTGGGTTATAAAATTTTAAAGCGTTTTAACAACCATCTTATCGTATAGATCAGCTGGTTTGTTTGATTGGATTGCACAGTCAAGACCCAGGTTCGATACATATCAGACGCAGGTTTACTGTTTATTTTTTTTTAAAAAGAAACTTATTTGTGTTGTTGTTTATAAACGTATTAATTGGAGTAACAACCATCTGGTCACCATCTGATCTGGTAGACCAGATGGTTAGAAGGTTGCTTATCAACCGAAGGGTCCAGAGTTCGAGCCCTTGCAGAACCGGGTTTATCCCATTTTTTTTAAACTGAATATTAATTGTTATTTAATATAAAATAATAATATAAACTTGTTTTATTCATAACTAATTCATAAAAACTCCGTTTTTGACGATTTAAAAGCCAAAATTTTTATAAAATTATTTCCAATTTAATGGATTAAAGATACAAACTTTCCGAGGAAAAAAATTTATACTTTTTATATTTTATCCTATAATCTTTTGTGTAAATAAATTGTTTTAGATACAAAATAATAGGCAATAATTTATAGAAGTATTTTTTTTTTCTAGTTTTAAAAGTTATATCTTTTAGTCTATGTAAAAATTAATAATGTTTTAAATATTATTATATTTTTAATTAAAGCATTAACATTTAAGCCTTCCCCAAAACTAGGAAACCCTAATCGAACGACCTAGAAATCTTAGACTTATTAGACTCGTGACACTTAGACTTTACAATGTTAAATCTAGGTTGATACCTTTGGGAATAATATTTCCCCGATATTGCATACTTGAGATTTTGCTTGCTTGCTTGCTAAGGTGAGTTTACATATCCCCACTCTTTTACAGTTTTTCAATGCTTTTCGGGGTGAAACATGTTAAACTTTATTCTTTAAACTTATGCAATTCAACTACGTGTCTTGTGTGATTCTTTGTGCTACGTGTCTTAAACTTGCTAAGTAAACTCAACTAATACTTGCATAATCATTAACTTTGATCAAGCCAACAGTAACAATGATAGATCTATTGGATTGACAACCCCACCTAGATTCGTTGACCATGTCTATGGGGAGCGCGGGTGATTGGAACTGCAACTTAAACTTAGGTGAACCATGTCTATGGGATGGACCTTTACACTTTGTCAACATAGGGTTGATTATGCCCCAGTTTGTTGTAGTTTTGTTTTCACATGTATGTCCTAGATGTTACATATTGACACAGAATTGTATGCTTACACTTCTTTTCATACTATATTACGTTTTGACGAAAACTTATGTATTCTCACCAACTTTATAGTTGACCCCCTCCATTTTCCAAACTTAACATGTTTCAGGTAACAATGATGCGTGAAGATTTTAGCAGCTTTTGGATCACTTAGTTGAAGCCTTTAGATTAATAATTGAACAATTGTTTTGTTTGTTTCATTGAACAATGTCTTTGTTTTTGGATTGGTTTGTTTTGAATTTGATTAATAAACTATTAAAACTATAGTTGCCATGAGCTTTTTGAACAATCGTCATTACGTGACATCCCAATGTTTCCGCCATTGGTTGGGGTGTTACAGATTGGTATCAGAGCCATGGTTATAGGGAATTAGGTTATTAGAACTCCTAACCTAGACTATGACCTTAGGATTCCATCCTTACTTGTCTCTTTTCCTTGAAATTCTATCTTATCCTTACTCTATTCTTAAATTCTTTTCCCTAAACTTAGTTCTTTTATCTTGATGGCTTCTTCCCATCTTGCGACGGATGCTGATCTACCCCTAGACTATTAGGACAAACTCCCAGGCTTAGACCTAAATCGGGTATCATGATCTCGTCAAAGTCTTAGGCTTTAATAATGATTAAGAACACGTGCAATCTGGAAGGGTGAACGCCTGTATTCTGAGTTTTCTGGCTAAGGATTGGCATTTCGCATGAATCCCAAAGGACCCGTATGCCTACCTGAGAATTATCGGGATGAGTGTTCACTTATAGGCTAAAGCATGTCTTCCCAAACATTATTAAAGATCTAATCACTTTGATTAGTCGACGTTTTCATTTATTCGTTTTAATTAATGAATAAATGATTACAATCCTAGTGTCTTATATCATTGCTATCATCTCTATTTTCGACTTACAAGTTTCCTCAATATCTTTGCCTCATGATCTTCTTTGTTTCTTTGGATTTTTTTTTAGAAAATGGCTCCTCGTCGCAACATCAACAACGACAATGACAACGACAACCAGAACAACAATGCTCAAATCGCTGCTCTTATTGCTCAATAGATGGCTGTTGTCCTTCCTAATTTGGTAGCCCAACTCAATCAGGCGGGCAACCAAGGGCCAAATGCTAACAACAATGGGAATGCAAACCACCCTTGTACTCTCAAACACTTCAACTCATGTGGCCCGACTAAATTCTATGGAAATGAAGGGGCCACTGGACTCTTGCAATGGTTCGAAAGCATCGAAAATACCTTCATCAATAGTGACTGCCCTGACAATCTCAAGGTCCGTTAGGCCATGAGTGTTCTTCAAAAACGATCACTCACATGGTGGAACGGGGAAAAGCGTAATCGGGGTGCTGAAGTTGCTCTTGCTCTACCATGGGATGAAGTCAAAACTCTTATGCTTACTGAATTCTGTCCTCGGAATGAGATTAGGAAACTTGAGGAGGAATTTTGGCAGCTCAAGCATGATAGCGGAGAGAATCTCGCCTACACTACTCGTTTCCACGAGCTTAGTCTACTTGTGCCTTACCATGTCACCCCTATCTCGTGGGCAATTGAAAGATACATTGGTGGCTTGCCTATGCAGATTCAAGACACAGTTTGGGGAAGTAAACCTACTACTCTTGAGGATGCAATCCATTTGGCTGCTACCTTAACTGATAACCATGTGAAGGCTGGCACCTTGTTTCGGAAAGGTGAGAAGAAGGAGAGTGCTAAGTCTACAGCTATTACTGAGGAGAAACCTGAACCCTCCACTGGCAATAGGAAGCGTAAGGCTAAGAATTATGTTGCTGTTTCAAACCCTGCACCTGTAGCTCATGCAACTCAACCTACTGTTAAGAAGCCTTATGCGGGAAACCTCCCTCAGTGTAACACCTGCAAGTTTCATCATCCTACAACCGTGCCCTGCCGCCTATGCAATAATTGTAGGAAGTATGGACACTTTGCCAATACTTGTCGTTCTCCAGTTGCTGCTATTACTCCTGCCACTACTCAGAATACCCAGACTGCTCCTGCTCAGACTGATCGCCCTAGACGAGGCCAGTGCTTTGAATGTGGTGATCCAAACCACTACAGAAATCAGTGTCCTAACCGTGCTAATCAGAATCAGGGTGCTAATCAAGACCAAGGTGCTCGTGGTCGTGCTTTCAACATCAACACTAATCAGGCCCGCAACAACAATGAAGTGGTTAACGGTACGTTCCTTGTTAACAATCATTATGCTTCAGTTCTTTTTGATTCGGGTGCTGATAAGAGTTTTGTTTCTTTGGAATTTGAGTCCTTGCTTAACATGCCTAGATCTAAGTTAAGTCAACCCATTGTAGTAGAAGTAGCTGATGGGAACCCCATTTCTGTTGATACCATTATTTGTGATTGCACCATTAACCTTAACGACCACACCTTCTCTATAAATCTTATCCCTATGAATCTTGGAAGCTTTGACGTCATAGTAGGCATGGACTGGCTGTCACATCACCATGCTGAAATCTTGTGCTTTGATAAAGCTATTCGTATTCCTCTATCGTCTGGTGATACCTTGAAGATCTATGGAGAGAAACCATGCAGCAAACTTAATCTTATGTCTTGCACCACCGCTCAGAAATACCTACGTAAGGGGTATCAAGCTTTCTTGGCTCATGTGGTTGAAAAGAAAGATAAAGGCAAGAATATGCAAGACATTCCAGTTATTCGGGAGTTCTCAGACGTCTTTCCCGATGATTTACCTGGCCTTCCCCCTGCTCGTCAAGTTGAATTCCGCATCGACCTTATTCCTGGAGCTACTCCTATTGCAAAAGCACCTTATCGTCTTGCACCTTCAGAGATGCAAGAACTCGCTAGTCAACTCCAAGAACTTTCTGATAAGGGTTTCATTCGTCCAAGTTTTTCTCCCTAGGGAGCCCCTGTTTTGTTCGTTAAAAAGAAAGACGGGACTCTTCGGATGTGCATCGACTATCGTGAGCTTAACAAACTCACTATCAAAAACCGTTATCCTTTGCCCAGAATCGATGACTTATTTGATCAGCTTCAAGGTGCTTCTTATTTCTCAAAGATTGACCTTCGTTCGGGATATCATCAACTTCGGGTTCTCGAAGAAGACATCCCCAAAACAGCTTTTCGCACTCGCTATGGACACTATGAATTCTTGGTCATGCCATTCGGTTTGACTAACGCCCCTGCTGTGTTCATGGACTTGATGAATCGTGTTTGCAAACCTTATCTAGACAAGTTCGTGATCGTCTTTATTGATGACATCTTGATCTATTCTAAATCTAAAATGGATCACGAACAACATCTTCGTTTAATCCTGGAACTCTTGAGAAAAGAACAACTATATGCCAAATTCTCGAAATGTGAATTTTGGCTTATGGAAGTTCAATTCTTGGGTCATATCATCAATGAGAAGGGAATTCATGTTGATCCTGCAAAAATCGAAGCTATCAAGAATTGGAGCACTCCTACGACTCCTACAGAAGTTCGTTCGTTTCTCGGTCTAGCTGGTTATTATCGGCGTTTTATCGCCAATTTCTAAAAAATCGCGGTTCCTCTTACTGCTCTTACTCATAAGGGTAAATCTTATGAATGGGACCTGAACAAGAGGAAGCTTTTCCGACTCTCAAGCTTAAACTTTGTGAAGCTCCTGTTTTGACTCTTCCTGATGGTAATGACGACTTTGTGGTCTATTGTGACGCGTCAAACCAAGGCCTTGGTTGTGTTCTTAAGCAACGAGGCAAGGTTATTGCTTACGCGTCCAGGCAGCTCAAAATCCATGAAAATAACTACACCACTCATGACTTGGAGCTAGGTGTTGTTGTCTTCGCTTTAAAAATTTGGAGACATTATCTATATGGTACCAAGTGTGTAGTGTTTACGGACCATAAGAGTCTTCAACACATCTTCAACCAGAAGGAACTCAATGTGAGGCAGAGACGTTGGGTCGAATTGCTTAACGACTATGACTGCGAGATTCGCTATCATCCTGGTAAAGCGAATGTTGTAGCTGACGCACTCAGTCGTAAGGAACACATCAAACTTCATTGTGCCAGAATCCAAACTGACATTCAGACTCGTATCCTTCAAGCTCAGCAAACCTAAGTCACTCAAGGCAACATGTACTATGAAATGTCTTGTGGAGCTGAGACTCAATTGGAAGCCAAGCCTGATGGCCTTCTATATTTTCTCAATCGTATTTGGGTTCCTGATCGTGATGGTCTTCGTGCTTTACTGATGAACGAAGCAACATAAATCTCATTATTCTATTCATCCTGATGCTGACAAAATGTATCAAGACCTTCGATACACCTATTGGTGGCCCGGTATGAAGAAGGATATAGCTTTGTTTGTCGCCAAGTGCCTTATGTGTTCAAAGGTGAAGGTTGAACATCAACGACCCTCGGGCTTGCTTGAACAACCAGAAATCCACGTGTGGAAATGGGAGAGTATTGCTATGGATTTCATTACCAAACTCCCTCGCACAAAGAGTAGACACGATAGCATCTGGGTAATCGTGAATCGCCTAACTAAATCTGCTCATTTTCTGCCGATTCATGAAACTTTTTCAGTTGAGAAGTTAGCTAAGATTTACATAAACGAAGTCGTGAAACGTCATGGTGTGCCTTTAGATATTATATCAGATCGCGACAGTCGTTTCACTTCTCATTTTTGGGAATCTTTACAATCAGCCTTGGGAACTAAATTGAACCTGAGCACTGCTTATCATCCTCAAACAGATGGTCAGACCGAAAGAACCATCCAGACACTAGAGGATATGCTCAGGGCCTGTGTTAATGACTTTGGTGGTAATTGGGATTCATATCTCCCATTGATTGAATTCTCTTACAATAACACCTATCATGCTAGTATTGACATGGCCCCATTTGAAGCTTTGTATGGTCGAAAGTGTCGTTCTCCTGTCTGTTGGAGCGAGGTCGGTGAAGCTCAGATCACAGGCCCTGAACTTATTCAAGAAAAAACAGACAAGATCCAGCGTGCTCGTGAGTATCTTCGCATTGCTAGAAGTCGTCAGAAGAGCTATGCTGATAAGCGTCGCAAGCCCTTAGAACTCCAAGTCGGAGATCTTGTTCTTCTAAAGGTGTCGCCTTGGAAGGGGATTATACGATTCGGGAAGAAAGGGAAGCTAGCTCCTCGATATGTGGGTCCTTTTAAAATCTTAGAGAGGATCGGGAAAGTGGCCTATAGACTTGATCTACCTCCTGAGCTAGGCAGCATTCATCCAACCTTTCATGTATCCAATTTGAAGAAATGCCTAGCAGATGAAAATCTTCAGATTCCTCTCGAGGACGTGCAGATTGATGATGCTCTGCACATCATAGAGAAGCCAGTTGAAATCATGGATCATGGAGTAAAAAATCTCAAGCGAAGCCGTATTCCAATCGTTAAAGTTCGTTGGGAGTCCAAGCGTGGCCCAGAGTTCACTTGGGAACGTAAGGACCAAATGAAAGCAAAATATCCTCATCTCTTCCCTGCAGCCTCTGCTACAATTTCGGGACGAAATTCCTAAAAGTAGGGGAGACTGTAACCTCGCGTACTTTTCGTTTATGTTTCATTTAACGTATTTCTTGATTGATTGCATAAGACTCTATGTATTTCTTTTTATTTAAATTTTATCCTTGAAACTTTGTTATTTTAATTACATTGACGTTGAAATTCGATGATTTAAACATATATATTTACAAAAGATTAGTTTACCTCAAATAAAATACAACATAAGTGGGGTGTTATTTGATTATTTAACTAATTAATACATATCCTATAACACATATCCTTCAAGATGTTAGAGGATAAAAATAATTCTTTTTATGTATTAAAAAAAAGATAATAACATGCTTGGCTCAAGGATCGAACTTGAGACCAAAGCCATACAAACACAACATTCCAACCAACTGATCTAAGGGTTCTGTTGGTTTTATTTGTGAGATAAATGTATATAACTCAATGTTAAAGCCTTATCCATTATCTCCATTCAAACCCTCCATTCGATCCTAATCTCTTATCCATACCTCGATTTCGTTTCAAAGTCATGTTTATCAGATAAAAACCGGTCATAAACACATCCTAATTGTGTTTTGAAGGCTGATTATAGGATAAACATTCCAAATCGTAAACCGCCATAAACCCTAGTCCTTATTCGATTCAAATACGATCTTCTTATCTATTAATCTACTATAAATACCCCTCCCCATTACCCTCTATATTCATACCAACTCAAAACACAAAACAATTCCCTCTGATCGACGTGCTACAGTCCGGAATCGAAGCTTTCCTTTTCGTATTTGTTCTTCTCTTTTCCTTCGCTTCTGGTACGTTATAATTCGATTAACTTCTTCTGTAGGGTCGACGTAGATCACACACTAAAACCCCCATATAATATTGATCAATCGTTGTTCGTTTCTGGGTTAATTGAAACTGTCGTGGGTTAGGGTTTGGTTTGGGTTTAATTTGGGGAAGATGACTATATACAGAGTTGGGTTATAAACTTTTAAAGCGTTTTAACAACCATCTAATCGTATAGATCAGCTGGTTTGTTTGATTAGATTGCACAGTCAAGAACCAGGTTCGATACATATCAGACGCAGGTTTACTGTTTATTTTTTTTTAAAAAGAAACTTATTTGTGCTGTTGTTTATAAACGTATTAATTGGAGTAACAACCATCTGATCACCATCTGATCTGGTAGACCAGATGGTTAGAAGGTTGCTTGTCAACCGAAGGGTCCAGAGTTCGAGCCCTTGCAGAACCGGGTTTATCCCATTTTTTTTAAAAACTGAATATTAATTGTTATTTAATATAAAATAATAATATAAACTTGTTTTATTCATAACTAATTCATAAAAACTCCGTTTTTGACGATTCAAAAGCCAAAATTTTTATAAAATTATTTCCAATTTAATGGATTAAAGATACAAACTTTTCGAGAAAAAAATATATACTTTTTATATTTTATCCTATAATCTTTTGTGTAAATAAATTGTTTTAGATACAAAATAATAGGGAATAATTTATAGAAATATATTTTTTTTCTAGTTTTAAAAGTTATATCTTTTAGTCTATGTAAAAATTAATAATGTTTTAAATATTATTATATTTTTAATTAAAGCATTAACATTTAAGCCTTCCCCAAAACTAGGAAACCCTATTCGAACGACCTAGAAATCTTAGACTTATTAGACTCGTGACACTTAGACTTTACAATGTTAAATCTAGGTTGATACCTTTGGGAATAATATTTACCCGATATTGCATACTTGAGATTTTGCTTGCTTGCTTGCTAAGGTGAGTTTACATATCCCCACTCTTTTACAGTTTTTCAATGCTTTTCGGGGTGAAACATGTTAAACTTTATTCTTTAAACTTATGCAATTCAACTACGTGTCTTGTGTGATTCTTTGTGCTACGTGTCTTAAACTTGCTAAGTAAACTCAACTAATACTTGCATAATCATTAACTTTGATCAAGCCAACAGTAACAATGATAGATCTATTGGATTGACAACCCCACCTAGATTCGTTGACCATGTCTATGGGGAGCGCGGGTGATTGGAACTGCAACTTAAACGTAGGTGAACCATGTCTATGGGATGGACCTTTACACTTTGTCAACATAGGGTTGATTATGTCCCAGTTTGTTGTAGTTTTGTTTTCACATGTATGCCCTAGATGTTACATATTGACACAGAATTGTATGCTTACACTTCTTTTCATACTATATTACGTTTTGACGAAAACTTATGTATTCTCACCAACTTTATAGTTGACCCCCTCCATTTTTCAAACTTAACATGTTTCAGGTAACAATGATGCGTGAAGATTTTAGCAGCTTTTGGATCACTTAGTTGAAGCCTTTAGATTAATAATTGAACAACTGTTTTGTTTGTTTCATTGA
The DNA here is from genome assembly GCA_032199755.1 of Ambrosia artemisiifolia. Lineage (NCBI taxonomy): Eukaryota > Viridiplantae > Streptophyta > Magnoliopsida > Asterales > Asteraceae > Ambrosia > Ambrosia artemisiifolia. Next base: position 15,106,894 of record CM063528.1, on the reverse strand, counting down.
ACAATGTGTTTGTTTTTGGATTGGTTTGTTTTGAATTTGATTAATAAACTATTAAAACTATAGTTGCCATGAGCTTTTTGAACAATCGTCATTACGTGACCTCCCAATGCTTCCGCCATTGGTTGGGGTGTTACAAAGTGAGCTTGGGATGACACAATGCCTCGTGTCCTTGGCCTTCTTTTCCCTCGGCTTGATCTTGTCTTGGCCGATGGGTTTTGGGGTGTTTGAGAGGGTGTTCTTGGTTGCATAGAGATCAAGAGAAAGAAGGTGTGGTGCGAGTTGTTTGAGTGAAACAAAGGGGCTATTTATAGAGATTTCAAGCAAGTGATGACAAGAACAATTGAGGTATCCTACCCCTTGCTCGGCCGATGATAGTGTTAAGGAAAGAGTTGCACAAAAGGGTGAAAGGGTATGAGTTGTAGGCTCTTAATCACAACTAAAGTAAGGTTGACTTGCTTAGGTGTTGGTGCTTCCTTGTCCCGAGCCGAATGAATGCAAGTGACTCACACATGAGTCGATTGTCTTCTTGTGCATTCTAGAATGTTTTGTGATCCATCACTTTCACCTTGTTGAGGATTGTAATCGGCCGAAGTACAAGAAAGAGTATAAGGTTGATAGTGACATCTCTATGACAAGTTTTGTCCACACCATTGGATGTTGATAGTTCATAGGATGTTAGTTGTAATCTTGGAAGTTTCTTTGGGGTAGGGGTAGGGCAGTTGCCGAAAATCTTGGAAGGAAATGGCAAGGATGTTGTGCAAGTGTGTTAGTGTGAAGTTTCTATTTTGGTGCAAAGGAATGTTTGTCTCACATGGGAACCAATCCTTGTTTAGCAATTGTCTTGTGTCTAGTGGTGGTGCTCTTGGTGGCCAATTGTAGGGTAACCCACACACACATATAGGTAGAGATTTTTGATGGAAAGATAGTTATCTAAAGTCATGCGCCTTGTTTTGTGTAAGTGATAATCTCATGCATTAGTATATGTGTTTATGTCATGTGTTAGTGTGGAAAGCATCTATAGCCGAAAATCATGATGTGTAAGTGTTAGTGTAGTGTCTAGGGTCTTGTGTTTGTCTTACTAAGTGTGATAGTGATGTTTCAAGTCTTTTGTTTACTGTTTCGAGCCAAACCATGTGAGTTTAGATGTTTTTATAGTAATTGATCGAGTGTGTTGTGAACTTGTTGTGTGTACATGATGTAGTTGAGGTCTTGACATGATGATGTGATCATTTATTCGTGTCCTCTAGTCGTATACTCTTGTTAGGAAATGACAGTACATGAACACCTTCTTGATTCATAAACACGTGTTAGTGAAAGCTTGTCATGTGTTAAGTTGAAATAGCCTCATTGAATGCTTGATGGGTGAATGTCCGGGTGTTGTATGCACAAACCATTGTTCTTTGTTGAGTTTTCTGAGTAACTCATGCTTTACTAGTCTTGGGGGGGGGGTATAATGTGTGCAAAAATGTCTAAATATGCACATAAAATAACAATAATAAATGAAAAACGTACGAAAATTGACATGGATTGTTGACTGTTGTCACACACATCAATCGTCCCTAGGAGAAAACAAACCAAAGAGTTGATCACAATTGCTAACAGATGAATGGCTATTGAATAAAACAAACACTAACACTCATGCATGCTATTAGAAGACAAACACTCCTCTTATACCAAATTGGGCTTTACATTTACATCTCATCATTCCTTCTCTGGATCTTTACCCTTTATAACCTCTCTTATCCCTTGATTTTCGGCCGAGAACCCCATGAACACATAACTATCTTTCAAGATTACAACTAAGACTTTCCTTGAACCATCAACATCCAACAAATGAAGACAAGGTGTGTCATAGACAAGTCACTATCGACCTTGCACTCCTAAGAAGCTTCGGCCGACTATACACATTCAACCCATGACAATGATTCATCAAGAAACCTATGATTTGCATATGAAGACAATCGGCCAAAGTGACAAGAAAGAAACTTACACACATTTGGTTAAAAAGCTAAACTACACTAATCTTTCACTAAGTCAACCCACCCCTAATATTGATAAGAGGCTCCAACACATTCCTTTACACCATTTGATGATTCTTTCCCCTAATACTAAGCATCGATCGAGAAGAATAGAGATGCCACAATTGTTTTGTCATCATCCCACATCAACCTATATATAAAGGCCCCTTCAATCCCTCATAACCTCACACCACCACACTTCTTTCTTGATCTTGGTTAGCAATCAGATACCCCTCCCCAAACACTTCACTCTCACCAAAACATTCAAGCCCTCGAGCCAAGGAAAGGAAGTCCCAATCGGTCTTACTATGTTCACCCAACTCACAAACCTTTGATCCTAGATAATCGACCACATATACACCTAGATCACACACATCGCTCTACTTGTGGATAATCGGCCAGATATTGATCACATTGCCACGATACCCCATTTATTTGATAAGTAATCGGTTTCTAAATCACGATGGTAGGCTAAGAAATGGTATTTACCGAGAACTAACGGAAACAATCAACTAACAATCCGTTTTTATAAAACAAAACTCATTCGGTTGATGTTCAAAGTTAAGGCTTATAATGAATGGTTTTATAATCAGTTTTATCACAAAATTTACTAGAACACCTTGCAAACCTTCGATGGTATCTTAACAAGTCTAGATCGATCCCTATTGATCCAATCAACCATCGAATTCAAGACTTATATGATGCATTGTTTTGTCTATAACTACTTAAAATGTGTTAATATGGGCAGAAACATGTGTTAGCACTATGTTGGATCTAAAAGGGCATAAACCTATGTCAAAATGCACGTTTTTCCGAAAACCGACCACACATGACGACTTGGTATCAACTTACATACCATAACGGCGTGTGGGGGCTACTTTGTTACTATAAAAGACCACTTTTTATGAAGTAACCAGGATTTCAGAAGCCATATGTATTAGTACATGAGAATCACTATTAAAACAACACGTACCCAAAGGCATGGCCCACTTGCACTAAAACCAAAACACACAAATATCGGGTGAACTACTTATATGATAAACAAATAGAACGTAAAATTTACCGTGCTCTTAATAATCATAGGGTAACTATTGTCTAGGCGGTAGCTATCTGACATTGTCAGCTTCACTAGACCACACGTGTCACTATCAGGTGAGTTTTCACAGCCCCATTTTTACTATTTTTATTTTTGGGGGATAAACATGCTACAATCCTAGTACGATTTACAATTGTGTGTTAATTCTATCGTGACTGCCATGTGGAACTTGAGACATTTGGTTCATGAGCTCATTAGTCCTTGTACTACGTTTACTATAACCATTAGCTATCAAAATACATGGAACACTTTAATAGATCTATTGAGTTGACACTCCCACTCTTGGTTAGTCGCTCTAACCGGTTACATACAAAAGAGTGTTAGTATTCTACTGTACATACATTGTCTTTAGTGTACAATGCGCGAGGCACATTAGTCAAGAGGTTTGGTTATAGGACTCGTGGTTTACACAGTGATCATTTGCTTAGCTAGCTCATGATTGGTCATACACAAATTACACAAGTACTTTACTTAGTACATTCAAATCTGTGAACTCACCGACATTATTGCTGACAAATCTTTTATGCATTTTTTTCAGGTAATTGATGACGAGTAGCAGAGGTTTGAGAGAGGGGATCGAGCATGCACTGGGTGGTATCACTTTGGATTGGGTTTTGTCAGTCCCATGATGTTTTAGTTTCAAGTTTAAGAATCCTAGACAATTTCCTATTTTCAAAACAATGTTATGATGGTTTGGATAATTTTATGACAATATCCATCCTTTGTTGGTACTTATTTAAATAAATTTGTGCGTTGCTTGAACCTTGTGCTTGAAAACCTTTTGATGTCTCATCCCCGTGTTTTCGCCTTGGCGGGGTGTGACAGATTGGTATGAGAGCCAGGTTATAGCAAACTAAGATTCTTTTAACAAAACATTTTCGAAATGTTTTCACAAAGTGCCACACCAACTAGCCTTGCACCTCTCAAGTCTCAAGCTGCTCCACGATGACACACGGGTATAGTAGTTTATTTATTTACATACATGTTCATTTACATATATATGCATGCGTATGACAGGATCATGGCCATCAACGTTGACCTCACTATTATATCCGACCCTGAGCCTGACTACTTGGTGGATGACACTCCATAGGAGGACCTTCCACTCACCCAGCCTGCCCCCATCCCTTACGAGGTCCCCGACTTCCCCCATCACGGAGGAGGTTGGATCTCGGATTCTGAGATGGACATAGACCCAACACCCCTAGTTAGGCGTGTCTCAGATGATGACACCGAGGATGACATCCCACTTTCCCTTGTAGACCCCGACGTTCACCCTCCGGCGGTCCCTTCCACTGCCCCTATTGCCTCGATCCTGGACCCATCCTTTCGCATCGACTATACGGGTCGTAATCTCCAAAGGTACACTCCCCGTAGGAGGGTGCGATAGACTGTGGTCATTGCCCTCCCTGCCCGTCTCCGGTTACTACCCTGCCCGTCGACTCTGTCCCTGCCGGCGAGCCTACCTAGCCCCTCGACCCCATACCGGAGCCACATGCTATGGAGGTATCTGTGCCGATGGTCGAGCCATCACCGAGGTTGAGGAGGCACTCACAGGCCCATAAGCGGCCTTACCTCCCCAGTCTCACCGGTGACCTAACCCATCGGGACGAGGAGGACGACCACGAGGCGATGATGTTGGGAGGATCATCTGGGAGACCATTCTACACTGAGCGCGGCGTTATCCTGTCCTACGACGCACAACTTGTTGCTATGGGTGTACGCATCCAAGAGTTGGAGGTATGTGCGGAGAAGGCTGAGCGAGGGAGGTTAGCGATAACTTTGGGGAGAGCGGAGGCAGAGAAACTCTTGGATGCACTAGAGAGGAGGATGACACAGACCGACCAGCGTAAGAGGGAGGCGATCATTGCTCTTGCTGCCGCTTTTCCACCACCATCTTCTTAGATTGTTTGTGGTTGTACTTGATATTGTGATACTTTTGTTGTGACATTTTTGTTGTTATGTTTAGTGCATTATGTTTAGTTCTAGTAGTTTAAAGTATTGCGGTTCGACCGCCCGTCTTTTGTACTGATACTTATGCATTTTGGATTTATGTATGGTTTATGTTGGTATGTTATTATGTGCTGCTTATTCTTTTTTCCTTATGGTTGTGATCGATTTGCTATGCGTGGTTATATTTGGTTGTTACATTTGTATGAGCGACAATATTTGCAGAATATGTGTCTCACACTTTTGATATGTGTCATATTAGAAGGAAATCATGTAAACCCGACAATCTGCATGAACCAATGATGGCGAACCATTACTAGCCACTCCCGCTGAGTTGGATAGAGTGATTGCCAAGGCAATTGCTCGACATGATGCTGCTCGAGCCGATTCCAGCGAGGGCTCTGGAGGTATTGGTCGTCGACGGGGAAGCGAAACGGATAACGAAGTTGAAAACCTTGTTCGGGGATGTTCGTATAAAACTTTTATGGCCTGCAAACCATGGAACTTTCGTGGTAATGAGGGTGCCGTTGGAATTGTTCGTTGGATCGAAAAAACTGAGTCAGTTCTTGACATCAGCAGTTGTTCTGAGGACCAGAAAGTGAAGTACTCTACTTGCACTTTCGAAGATGAAGCCCTCACATGGTGGAATCTTCAAGTACAAACCATGGGTCGGGACACAGCTTACAATCTCACCTGGGCCGATCTCAAGGCTCTACTCATGGAGAAATACTGTCCAAGGAGCGAACTGCAAAAGCTTGAATCAGAATTCTGGAATCTTTCCATGGTGGATGCTAAGGTGACTGCTTACACTACCCGCTTTCATGAACTCTCTAGACTAGTTCCTCAAATGGTCACTTCGGAATACAAGAGAGTCGAGCGGAATATTTGGGGTTTATCTCCCAAGATTCGAAGCATGGTCACTGCGGCTGCACCTACCACTATCCAGAATGTTGTTTCTCTAGCTTACAGTCTGACCGATGATGCTGTTCATATGGGTTTGTTGAACCAGAAGGTTGCAGTTGTTGATGAGAGTTCTGGAGAGAAGCGCAAGCGATCTGGCTCCAAGAAGGGAAAGAACTCCCCTCATAAGCGTCAAGAATCCGTGAAGGTTTTTGCTGCCACTACTGTCGAGGAGCCCAAACGCAAATTCAACGGGCCCCACCCCTACTGCAGCAAATGCAACTACCACCATGTTGGCACTTGTGAGAGCATTCTGTGCGAGAACTGCAATCGTCGAGGTCACCAAACCGCTAACTGCAAAGCCAAGGCCACCAACACTCCACTTGCCAAGAATGAGTGTTTGAATATGGTGCAACCGCTCATTTCCGCAAGGATTGCCCCAAGGCTAGGAATCAAGCTCGCGGACGAGCATTCGTGCTAGGAGCCAATGAAGCACGCAAAGATCCTAATGTGGTTACCGGTACGTTTCTCCTTAACAACCATTTTGCATCGGTTCTTTTTGATTCAGGCACCGATTTTAGCTTTGTGTCGACCGACTTTAAGAATTCCCTTGGGTTAGAATCAACTAAGTTGGACACACATTATACCATAGAATTGACCAATGATAAGTTAATTTCGTCTGAAGAAGTTGTTAGGGATTGTGTTCTGGAACTTGGTGATCATATCTTTTGCATTGATCTGCTGCTTATTCGATTGGGTAGTTTCGATGTTGTCATTGGTATGGACTGGTTATCCAAACATCATGCAGAGATCGTCTGTCACGATAAATTGGTTCGTATCCCCTTGTCCGATGGTGAAAACCTTTCGATTCGAGGAGACCGTGGTGGATCTACTCTTCGAGTCATATCCTGCATCAAGGCGCAGAAGTGTTTAAGGAAAGGTTTTGTCGCGTTCATGGCACACATCGTTGAAAAGAAAGCCAAAGATTGGAAACTTGAGGACATACCGGTAGTGCGAGACTATCCAGAAGATTTGCCAGGGCTGCCACCGCCACGACAAGTCGAGTTTCGCATTGACCTAGTCCCAGGAGCTGCTCCAGTAGCATGCACTCCATATCATTTGGCACCGTCCGAGATGCAGGAATTGTCTAACCAGCTGCATGAATTTTTAGACAAAGGATTCATTCGCCCGAGTTTCTCTCCGTGGGGAGCATCTGTTTTGTTCGTAAAGAAGAAAGACGGTAGTTTTCGCATGTGCATCGATTACCGAGAGTTGAACAAGCTGACCATCAAGAACAAGTATCCGTTGCGAGGAACGACGATCTGTTTGACCAGTTACAGGGTTCCAGCTATTACTCGAAGATCGACCTGCGTTCGGGTTATCATCCGTTGCGGATCCAAGAGGACGGCATCCCGAAGACTGCATTCTGAACTCGTTATGGGCATTATGAATTCTTGGTCATGCCATTTGGGTTGACAAATGCTCCCGCTATTTTTATGGACCTTATGAATCGAGTCTGCAAACCCTACTTGGACAAATTCGTGATTGTCTTTATAGATGACATCTTGATCTACTCGCAAACCAAAGAAGAGCACGAACATCATCTTCGACTGATTTTGGAGTTGGTCAAAAATGAGAAGTTGTTTGCCAAATTTTCTAAGTGCAAGTTTTCGATTCGAGAAGTTCATTTTCTTGGTCACGTTGTGAACGAGAAGGGTATTCAAGTTGACCCCACAAAAATTGTAGCCATCAAGGTTGGGATGCGCCCAAGACTCCAACTGTAGTGCGTTAATTTTTGGGTCTAGCTGGTTATTACCGACGGTTCATCAAAAATTTCTCTAAGATTGCCCAGCCACTTACAGTCTTGACGCAGAAAGACAAAAAGTTTTATTGGGGAATCAAACAGGAGGAAGCGTTTCAGGTCTTGAAGAACCGGTTGTGCAGTGCTCCAATTCTTTCGCTTCCAAAAGGTACCGATGATTTCGTGGTTTGTTGCGATGCTTCTCACAAAGGTCTTGGATGTGTACTCATGCAAAGGAATAAGGTCATCGCCTATGCATCTCGACAACTCAAAGTCCATGAGAAGAATTACACCACTCATGAACTAGAGTCAGGTGCAGTGATCTTTGCCCTCAAGATTTGGAGGCACTACCTTTATGGCACCAAGTTCACTATTTTCACCGATCACAAGAGCTTACAACACATCTTCAATTAGAAAGATCTGAACATGCGGCAACGTAGATGGGTTGAACTGCTGAATGATTACGATTGTGAGATTAATACCATCCGGGAAAGGCCAACGTTGTGGCTGATGCCTTGAGCCGGAAGGAACGAGTCAAGACCATGCGTGTGCGTGCGATAGGTTTGACCATCCATACAAACCTCACTACTCGAATTCGCGAAGCTCAGCAGGAAGATATGAAAGGTGAGAAGCTGAAGGATGAGTCGTTATTCAAGATGGTTAATCTGTTGGAATCGAGGTCTGACGACACGGTTTATTTCGCCAATCGGATCTGGGTGCCACGTTTTGGCGGCTTACGCGATTTAATCCTTGAAGAGGCCAACAAGTCTAAGTACTTGGATCATCCCGGAGCCGAAAAAATGTACAAGGACGTAAAGGAACTTTACTGGTGGCCCAACCTTAAAGGTGAAATTGCCTCATACGTCAGCCGATGCCTTACCTATTCAAAGGTCAAAGCTGAGTACCAGAAGTCGTCCGGTCTGCTTTAGTAACCAGAGATTCCGGTTTGGAAATGGGAGCAAGTCTCTATGGATTTCATCACCAAGCTACCAAAGATGTCCAGTGGCCACAATACGATCTGGGTAATTGTTGACAGGTTGAGTAAATCCGCGCATTTCTTGCCAATCAAGGAAACCGACAAGCTAGAGAAACTCGCCAAGCTGTATATCAATGAGATTGTAACTAGACATAGTGTGCCTGTTTCAATCATTTCCGACTGAGACAGTTGATTTACTTCCTGATTCTGGCAAATGCTTATGGATTCCCTAGGCTCTCGCTTAGCCATGAGCACGGCCTATCACCTACAAACTGATGGTCAAAGCGAACGGACTATCCAAACCTTGGAAGACATGGTCCGAGCATGTGTAATTAATTTCGGTGGAAACTGGGGTTCTCATTTATCGTTGGTTGAGTTCTCTTACAATAACAGTTACCACATCAGTATCAAGGCTGCCCCGTTTGAAGCCTTATATGGACGTAAGTGTAGATCTCCTTTGTGTTGGACGGAGGTTGGCGACAAATACTTGACTGGCCCCGATCTTATCAAGAAATAGCCGATAAGATCTTTCAGATCCGTGAACATTTGAAAGCTGCTCGAGATCTTCAAAAGAGTTATACGGATCGCCGTCGCAAACCGCTCGAATTTCAGGTTGGCGATAAGGTATTCTTAAAAGTCTCACCCTGGAAGGGTGTACCACGGTTTGGCAAACGTGGGAAGCTTAACCCCCGATACATAGGTCCTTTTGAAATACTTGCTCGGATTGGTCCAGTGGCATACAAGCTCAAGTTACCTGAAGAGCTCAGTGGTGTTCATGATACATTCCACATATCCAATCTGAAAAAGTGTTTTTCCAATGAATCCTTGATCATTCCTCCCGAAGAAATTCACATTGATGATCAACTTCACTTTATTGAGGGACCAATGGAAGTTACAGATTAAAAAGTCCAGAAATTAAGAAGGAGTCGTGCAAAACTTGTCAAAGTCAGATGGAATGCAAAACGCGGACCCGAATTTACATGGGAACGTGAAGACCAGATGAGACGAAACTATCATGCGCTCTTTGCAAAAACGGCTAAGAACCATAAGTTCACTCAATTTCGCAGACGAAATTCCAAAAACAAGGGGAGAATGTGACAACAGTCAACAATCCAGGTAAACATCCATACACATTTTACTTATTATTATCATTTCATGTGCATAATTAGACATTTTGCACACACTATACCCCCCCCCCCCCCAAGTCTAGTGAAGCATGAGTTATTCAGGAAACTCAACGAAAATCAACCGTTTATGCATACAACACCCGGACAAACGCCAGAAAACGTTTCATGAGGTTACCACACTCTAACACAAGGTAATTCCTCAATAACACATGTATACAAATCACAAACAGCATCAAAGATTAACATAAGATAACATGTGTTCACAACTAACGGATATTAATACATGTTAATATCGTCATCGAGTCTCTAAACACACCATGTGTCTATACAAACTCATACATTAACTCAATCATTCACAAGCATATATACACATAGCTAACTACACATACATACCCTTACGTGTCTTGTCCTTTCTTACAATCATGGAACCTTCTTATTGTTTTCTTTCGGCCGCCATTTTTATACAAAAAGCTTCATGTGTCACTTTCAATAGAATGTCTAAATGTTGCATCTAAATAGCATGAAATAGGAATGCACAACACTTTCTTATATGATGATCACCACTCTAAATAGAAGGTCCCTTGCTAGACCTCTTGTATCAGCCGAAACCTACACACACACATTAATGCCTCTCAAATGATAACTAAAGGTCTTGAACTATCACCATCACATGGAATGGGACAAACACAAGATTTTAGGATACATCACTATCACCTCCAACTCATATGGATTGGCCGAAATATTCCTCCTAGAAACACGTGACATATGCAACAAATTTAACACATGAGGTAATCCTTTCTTTCATGGATGAGGTGATCACTTTCACATAAGTAGGCATGAGGACAAGGTTAACCATTTTCCCACATAAACCAACTATCTACATGTATGTATACTTCACATCAATCTGCCCTAGGAGAAAAAAAAACCAAAGAGTTGATCACAATTGCTAACATATGATTGGTTGTTGAATAAAACAATCACTAACACTCATGCATGCTATTAGAAGACAAACACTCCTCTTATACCAAATTGGGCCTTACATCTACATCTCATCATTACTTCACTTGATCTTTACCCTTTATAACCTCTATTGTCCCTTGATTTTTGGCCAAGAACCCCATGAACACATCACTATCTTTCAAGATTACAACTAAGACATTCCTTGAACCATCAACATCCAACAAATGAAGACAAGGTGTGTCATAGAAAAGTCATTATCGACCTTGCACTCCCAAGAAACTTCAGCCGACTATACACCTTCAACTCATGACAATGATTGATCAAGAAACCTATGATTTGCGCATGAAGACAATCGGCCAAAGTGATAGGAAAGAAACTTAGTCACATTTGGTTAAAAAGCTAAACTACACTAATCTTTTCACCGAGTCAACCCACCCCTAATATTTATAAGAGGCTCCAACACATTCCTTTACACCATTTGATGATTCTTTCCCATAATACTAAGCATCGATCGAGAGGAATAGAGATGCCACAATTGTTTTGTCATCATCCCACATCAACCTCTATATAAAGGCCCCTTCAATCCCTCATAACCTCACACCACCACACTTTTTTCTTGATCTTGGTTAGCAATCAGATACCCCTCCCCAAACACTTCAATCTCACCAAAACATTCAAGCCCTCAAGCCAAGGAAAGGAAGTTCCAAGTTCATAAGATTTGCATCACCTAATCTCATCATTAAGTAAGTTATTTAAGCTCCCTAAGCTTCTATATAATAGGTCCTACTATGTTCACCCAACTCACCAACCTTTGATCCTAGATAATCGAGAACATATACACCTAGATCACACACATTGCTCCACTTGTGGATAATCAACCAGATATTGATCACATTGCCACGATACCCCATTTATTTGATAAGTAATCGGTTTTTAAATCAAGATGGTAGGCTAAGAAATGGTATTTATCGAGATCTAAGGGAAACAATCAACTAATAATCGGTTTTTATAAAACAAAACTCATTCGGTTGATGTTCAAAGTGAAGGCTTATAATGAATGGTTTTATTATCGGTTTTTATCACAAAATTAACTATAACACCTTGCAAACCTTCGATGGTATCTTAACAAGTCTAGATCGATCCCTATTGATCCAATCAACCATCGAATTCAAGACTTATATGATGCATTGTTTCGGCTATAACTACTTAACATGTGTTAATATGGGCCGAAACATGTGTTAGCACTATGTTGGATCTAAAAGGGCATAAACCTATGTCAAAATGCATGTTTTTCCAAAAACGGACCACACATCACGACTTGGTATCAACTTACATACCATAACGACGTGTGGGGGCCACTTTGTTACTATAAAAGACCACTTTTTATGAAGTAACCAGGATTTCAGAAGCCATATTTGTTAGTACATGAGAATCACTATTAAAACCACACGTACACAAAGGCATGGCCCACTTGCACTAAAACCAAAGCACACAAATATCGGGTGAACTACTTGTATGATAAATGTGATACCCCAGGAAAATCCCACATCGGCCGTGGCCAGGAGAGATCATTGGTTCATAAGTAATGTCCTGCCTCTTAAATCACCAACGCGTTTTGGGGCTTAATGATAGTGGATGAGAGGAGAACTCCACAGTTAAGCGTGCTCATGTGGGAGCAGTACCAGGATGGGTGACCTCCTGGGAAGTCTCCACCGGGGCAACCAAAAACAAATTCGTGAGCTCTGGATGGGCAACCCATCGGGGCAAAGCGGACAATATTGGTGGTGTGAGGGGCCGGATGTTACAGATAGTATCAGAGCCACTCCTGTGCCGTTCGGGATGGTGGGTGCATACCTCATCAGGGACGATGAGACTCTAACATGGGGTGAATGTGACACCCCAGGAAAATCCCACATCGGCTGTGGCCAGTAGAGATCATTGGTTCATAAGTAATGTCCTGCCTCTTAAATCACCAACGCGTTTTGGGGATTAATGTTAGTGGATGAGAGGAGAACTCGACAGTTAAGCGTGCTCATGTGGGAGCAGTACCAGGATGGGTGACCTCCTGGGAAGTTTGATTATGGGACTCATGGTTTACACAGTGATCATTTGCTTAGCTAGCTCATGATTGGTCATACACGAATTACACAAGCAAATTTACTTAGTACATTCAAACCTGTGAACTCACCGACATTATTGTTGACAAATCTTTTATGCATGTTTTTCAGGTAATTGATGACGAGCAGCAGAGGTTAGAGAGAGGGGATCGAGCATGCACTGGGTGGTATCACTTTGGATTGGGTTTTTCCAGTCCCATGATGTTTTAGTATCAAGTTTAAGAACCCTAGACAATTTCCTATTTTCAAAACAACGTTATGATGGTTTGAATAATTTTATGACAATATCTATCCTTTGATGGTACTTATTTAAATAAATTTGTGCGTTGCTTGAACCTTGTGCTTGAAAACCTTTCGAGGTCGCATCCCCGTGTTTCCGCCTTGGTAGGGTGTGACAGTACAACAAAATTACTCACTGTTGATGGTAAGGATGAACCTGTTGATTAGACACATTACAGTTGTATGATTGGGTCTTTGTTGTACCTAACTAGATCTAGGCCAGACATTAAGTTTGCCATATGTGTTTGTGCAAGATCCCAGGCATCACCTAGAAAGTCAACTCTTATAGCTGTGAAAAGGATATTCAGATACCTAAAAGGTGCTCCCACACTCGGTATCTTGTATCCTGCTAATGAAAATATTGAGCTTTCAGGTTACTCAGATAGTGATTTTGTTGGTTGCAAACCACAAGGAAGTCCACTTCAGGAGGGTGCCAATTCCTAGGTAATGCCTTGATCTCTTGGCAAAGCAAAAAGCTGTTTCAACTTCAACCAGAAGCTGAATATATTGTTGCTGCAAGTTGTACAACCCAACTCATATGGCTTCAAAACCAGCTACTGGATTTTGGTGTGATTGCCCTCAAGACTCCACTTATGTTGGAAATTAGAGCTCCAACCCGAAAAGATATGACTTTTGGGTTAAAACAACTAAAACTGGAGATTACTAGAGATACGAGACCCGAATCATGTTCCAAGGATGTGTAAAGACCTTACGGAGCTTTAACGATGATAAAATTGTCCTGGGGTGGACCTAGCACGCCCATGATTACTGGTACAAGGGCCCCGTGCACTAGAAGACAAAGCAGCCAACTTGGGGGACAAGAAAACAAGGTTTGTCAACAGGCACGCCCGTGCACGACACCAAGTACAGACCAGGCAGATCCTGCAGCAACAGAACGTATGTGGGGTAGGTGCACGCCCATGCACACTCTCAAGCATGCCAGTGCTTGCCCTGGCAGTGCTATAAATAGCAAGCTCAACTCAATCATTTGGTGTCCCTTCTTGTGCCAACTTCCAAACTTCTTGCAGAGATCCTGGGGTCTTGTATGAGGCCTTAGAGCCATCCTAACATCCTTCCAAGGTTAGGATCCACCCTACCTTGGTTTTCTTAGCCGAGAATGGTACCGTAAGAGTAGTTTACATGCAATAAATGTCGAGGGGATCAAGGAAGTTGAAGGCTTGTCTATGAGTGGAGACACCCATGTTCTTATGTTGATTATTTATTATGGTTGTATCCATCTAGTATTCTCCATACCTATTCGATTTGTTAGACTTTTATATTATTAATAGTTTATTTTTGGTTATTTGGTGTGTTTATCTTCTTAACTAATTCTTGTTTGTTTATCTTTATGACAGGTTCAATTAGTGGTTAACTGAACAAACCTTTAAAATCAACCTAACCTTAACTTATAAAATAAACTATCATGGGGTCCGTATGGCTTCTGGTAGTCCCAAGCTAGATCCAAAGCTAGGAAACCGGTAGTGAGACGAATCGTTAGGATTTTTGATATCCAGACCGGGTTCTAAGAAATGGCTACTGAAGTGGACAAGTTTCTGGTTCATACCAGAAATGTGAGTTTCTCGTTCATACCAGAAATGTGAGTGATTTTCTTGGCAAACGGAGGATTCCCTACGGGTGCACCAGTGATCTTCAGATTGCACACTTTTAAGATTATGTTCCACCTTTGTTAGTTATTTTATCACAAATCTCGGGGGGGGGGGGGGGGGGGTTAAGGGTTGAACTTGTTAAGTCTTAATCACTAAACTAAACTTATATTTATCTGATCAATAAATACTTAAGTTGTCACTTTTTAAAGATAAATAAAACAAGGATACTTTGTCCAATTCTCATTAGTACAACGCCGTTAACTTCTTAGAGGGTCCCCCGTCACACAAGCTGATGGCATGTGAGATCCTTCAGTACGGAAAGCGAGAGTTGAGAGAGCTGGAACGGATTCCCGGTCGGAATTAAGCCTCTACATTAATTTAAGAAGGTAAGTTAGAGAACCCGGTGCTTAAATGAGTGGCTATGTGGTGGTTCGGAAAGTGTGCCTAACAAGTAGGACTCAATCTTTGCAATAAGTTACATGACTTGTGTGCGTTAGGTGACAGTGCACATGTCTAACCACAAGAAGACTGGCCTACGGGCTAGCAGTGCGAAGACACCTTTATGGGGACTCGTACACTTCCCTAGTGCGTGACCCATAGAGTTGCCAGAACGTCATCCCTTTTTTATTTCTTTTCTCATCTCCTAAATCTGAAAGGACTGTTCAAAACCCGTTCTCCTCACCTTTAATTAATTTTACAACTATTTTTAATATAATTAGCCTACTTATTCGGAGGGTCCTCGAGACGTGCATGTTTTCTAAGCCTACTATTTTTATCTTTTCATATTAAAACCAAAACCTTTTCAGAAACTAATTTTCTTTTAGAACCTCTCCGTTTTATTTTCTTTTTCAAAACCCGATCAATTAAAGAGATGAAAGGTTGAGTAGGGGAAAGTGTGTTCTCTGGAATACGATACTCGGTATTTACCCTAGAAATCTATACTATACACATCAGGTTCTTTGTCTATGTGTTGATTTTAGTTTCTAAGTAATTATCGTTTACTTATAAATTTAAAACTTGTTAACGGCTTAGTAAAAATTCCTCTTTTTCCCAAAACCAAGGTTTTGAAATTAAAACATCAAGTTTTTGGCACCGGGAAACATGGTAACTTTTCTAATTACTAAACCAGGCACATCAGTAACCACTGTTGTCCTATCTACTGCTTTCATCATCTGTTAACTTGTCAACTGATGTTATAAAACAACTATCACCCACTACCTTTAGTCCAACAGTGTTTACCATATGGGACAAATCTTAGCCATCAGATCTTTGATCAGGTGCATGCCACGTCTGCTCTCAAAAGCAGACCTTTGGCCACGTCAGCATCACTTTTTTAGTCTATATAAACCCCTATTTCATCTAAATAGAGTTTACACTATCTTCTCATATTCAAAATTCCTAAGAGCGGTTTTACTCTCGATCACAAATAACTTTCTTTTTCTTCCATTTTTGTCGATTATCATGGACCTACAGGTCAAAACCCCACACAATTGCCTACCATATTTGGTGAAACCAGATGAAAACACACCATTTCACTCGATCATCGATGTTCTAGTGAACTCGAAACAACTCATCATCCTCATTGCTGATGCTCCCATTTACACCGACACCATCCTAACATTCTGGCTGAATGCTGAGACTCTCCTTGTCGACAAAAAGCCCTCAGCTATAGTGTCCTCAATTGGAGATATTTCCTTCCAAATCACTCCAAAGAGCATCTCCACCACATTCGCTTTAAATGACCTAGCAGTTAACAACTCATTTTCTAAAAATGAACTTCACACAGAGTTCATTGAGAGAGGTTATGAAGCTCAACTGACTGGGGTTACTATTTTCAAACCTCAATTCCCCCCAGCAATTAAGTTTTTCTTTCACACCCTTCTTATTTGTTTCTCTTCCAAGACTGGATCTTTCAATGAGTTTCCATTAAAAGTTCAATATCTGTAGCAACCAAAAAAAATTTCTTTCTTTTCGTCTTTCCTTTTCGGCTTTGAGCAATTTTCGGGACGACAAACTCAGGTTAGTAGCCTTGGTCAAACGCATAAGTCTACCTTAGGAAATCATGCATACATTACACTTAACTAGGTTAGGTGAGTCATTACGATGATTCGGGGAGTCGTCGGGAGTCATTACGATGGTTTGGGGAATCATCGGGAGTCATTATGATGATTCGAGGGGTCATCAGAAGTCGGTCCATAACCATGTGTACAAGGGTTGGTGATTCCGAGGATCACCGTGTTTAATGCACACACGAGAGTCTCGAGTCACGGGAATTGGTGAACAAATGTGAATGTGTTAATTATCAAGTAATATGTGTTTATAATCATTGTATAATTTGTCGGTAACATGTGTTTATAACCACCTGTAGGGGGCGACTAGCAACCCTAGTTGCTACCTGCAACAGCGTAGTCACCTGTTACGTTTGGACCAACTAGCAGCAGCTATAAATACCATACTTGACTTCTAAAACATCATTTGTGAAACCCTAACTCACCCCAAACCTCTCTCACACCATCCTTAACCTCTGGAACACGTTTTTGCCCTAAATCTACCATTTCTAAGCCTAAAAGGTCATTTCTAAGGAAGATCTAAGGTGTGTTAATCATCTTAAGCTCTTTCGATGTCGCTATTTTGAACCCTAAAGGTCCAAACCTGATTTTATAAAGTTTTCACCTTTGAAAATGCTTGAAAAACAGTTCCAACCTATGTCTAATCATTTCTATGAGCTTTTGATAAAAATACAAACTTGAAAACGGTTTTTAATGATTAAAACATGGGGGTTCTTATGTGTTTGATGTTTTAATGATATGAATGAGTTACTAGGATGATTATCTCAAATTATGAAGGTTGTTTGATATGTTTTGATGATAATATGAGTTTTGACCTGTTTGAGGGTGTTAGGAGGATTTAGGGTGTTGTGTGATTATTTGATGATTGAATGATGTTAGGGTTTATGCTAGATTGATTTAGTAACAACATGAAGACGTTTGGAATGTGACTGTGTGATGAAATCTGATTATTTGACGTTTAGGGTACAATTTTCATGCAATGATGTGATGTTTTCATTATATTATTCCATTTTGGGAAATGCTTGCAATTAGGGTGTTAGACTGATGATAAATTGGGGATTTTCATTTAGGATAAGTTGCTTGATGATTATGGATTTATGTTGGGTGTTCTTACATGTTTCGGATCTAATTTGGAGGGTTTACCGCGCGAAAAGAGTTGTCGGTCTGCATGGGGCGACTAGCTTAGCTAATCGCCTGGGAGAACCCTAGTCGCCCCTCCATGGGGGCAACTCGCTTCGCCAGTTGCCTGATTGATACCTAGTCGTGTGTTTTGTTGCTGAATGTGTATTTTGGAACCCCAAAACATGATTTGACACCTAGAAACATAGTGTAAGCCCCGTGGCATGTCTAGAAACTTGGTAACACGTGCTAGGACTCGTATGTGTAGTATGTGAACTATATGCTATACTTGGTGGACTGTTATGCGCATAAGGTTCGTATTTACACATGATTGCTTAGTTACTATTTGGCTAAACACGGGGGATGTCGGTCACTAATGGGATGTCGAGTCTTGTCTTGTCTTGTCTTGTCTTGTGTTGTCAGGTTAACGTTTAAATGTGTTTTCAAACATACAATGGTTATGGTCTGGACATTCAGGGACTACTTAACCTACAGGTTATTAGTCTCGATACTTATATAGATCTTATGATAGGTCGCCGGTAATAGGGACTATCATAGCATTTTCAGTTTAATTGTTTTCAAGAACGCAACCTAAGGTGAGTTTCACGGCCCACTTTCACACATTTTCACATGGGGGAGAAACATGCTACACATTTTAGATTCATAAAGATTATGTTATACTATGTTTATCTTTTTGTTTACTATACGACTCATCTAAGTACCAGGGGAAACCATGAATATGTGGGTATACATAACGGGGGAAATGTGGATAGATCTATTGGGTCTGGCTAACCCCACCCGGGTCGACTAGAGGTCAGACGGGTGCATAATGTCTCTAACATTCGGGCCTACAAGGGATGACGGTAGCCCAACATGGGCAGCACATATGGAACATCATGTTATTAATGGTTTCTAATCGTAGTAATAACATACTTAACGTCTAGCTAATGTTTGCATAACATAGTAGTAACGGGATTGATCTTTCAAAACTTATTGAAACGTTTTTGTAAATACCTGTGAACTCACCAGCATTATATGTTGACATTTTTAGCATGTTTTCTCATGTCGCTAAGGTATCAACATATGGATTAAGCGTACGGAGTCGCACATCGTCTACGTCTCCTTTGCATTCTTTCAAACAATATCAGACAGATGCTATTTACTGTTTTGGGATGTAAACTTATCGAAGCTTCCGCTGTAGTGGATTTATTTTATAAAATTGCATGGTTTTGGTTTACGTATTTTATACATATAGTTGTCATTTATTGTGATCATTGACTTGGATCCTGGTGTGTCACGCACCTCGCGGTAAAACCCCGCAAGTGGAATTTGAGGGTGTAACAGATTCGTATCAGAGCTAATGGTTTTAGTGAACTAGGACTGCATGTAGAGTCTAGTCTATAGCCGAGTCTCACACACTACACGGTCACATATATATGAGTCGCATTACATGGCGGAAACTTACTAACTAACTTTGCATGGGTGTCGGTATCATCATCATCATGTTGCATCATCCATTCTATCTTTTCTCCGTTTTTATCATATGTTCTTATCTTGCACGGGGATGGTTTACATTGGAGTGGCTTCGGTGTACCCTTGAGATTTGTCTAGCATTCGGACATCTCCCTTCTGTACTCCAATGAACACACTTGCCTACACACTCTATCTTGCACTTGTACTCGTAGCAGTACGCCTCTAACTGACTGTTCACTTGGAGATTCTTATAAGTGGATATCTTCTTGTTCCGTTAATATCCAGTGACTGGAATTTCAAACTCGGAGCATACCTAGAGGACCATGTAGAGCAACTTATCATTTCGGGTGCACACGAAATCATAAGTTGAGATGCATGAAAATCCCGGTGGACTTTGTGTTTGAACTAATGGTCACGGATTGACCTAGTTCCTAATCCTTTTGATCGTTAGTGGTTTTGTACTAGTGAAAAATTTGAGTATTCTATTCTTTATGTTTGGTAGAAGGTGTCTGGAGTTCGTGGCGATCGTCGAGGTGGTCGTACTGGTGGTCGTGGCAGCGGTGATCACGACTGGGGGTCGTGGTAACATCAACATGACTCAGGATGAGCTGAATAACCTACTTCAGCAGCAAGTGAATGCTGCACTGGCTGCTTTTCAGGCCGCTCAGCAAGGCCTTGGTGGTAATATGATTTCTTCTATTCTTACCTATTTCTGGTAGCTTGATTCGTTTTGGTGAAACAGTGTTGCTTGTTGTACAGGGAATGCTGTTCATCCGCCACCATCTTATAATGTGCAGCCTGTGTGCACATTTAAGATGTTTATGGATTGCAAGCTACACTTAGATGGTTGGAGAAAATTGAGTCTATGTGTGCTACGTGTAACTTCCTAGTGGAGAATCAGGTGAAGTATGATTTAGGTACCTCGGAAGGTCCTACCCTGACTTGGTGGAATTCGACTATCCAGACTCTTGGCTTGGGTAAAGCCAATTCTATGTCTTGGGTAGAGTTTGTTCATCGTCTGAGATCAGAGTACTGCCCCCGCGATGAAGTGCAGAAGCTAGAGCATTAGTTGTGGAATCATCTGATTGTTGGGTCGGAGATTGAAGCGTATACTACTAGGCACCACGAGTTAGCAGTGATGTATCCAGATTCCATAGTTGACCACACCGGAGTACCGGAGGATTGAGCACTATATTGCTGGGTTAGTGCCAAAGGTTCGAGGGTTGGTGACTGCTAATGATTCTGATACTCTTCAGGGTACTATTAGGTTAGTAACTTTGGTCAAATGCATAAGTCTACCTTAGGAAATCATGCATACGTTACACTTAACTGGGTTAGTTGAGTTATTACGACGATTCGGGGAGTCATTATGATGATCAGAGGGGTCATTGGAAGTCGGTCCATAACCATGTGTACAAGGGTTGGTGATTCGGAGGGTCACCAGGTTTAATGCACACACGCGAGTCTCAAGTCCCAGGAATTGGTGAACGAATGTGAACGTGTTAGTTATCAAATAATATGTGTTTATAATCATTGTATAACCTGTCGGTATGTGAATACGTGTTATTATATGTTAAAATAGTGTTTAACGCGCCGAAAAGCCAAACCTGCTGCAGGGGGCGACTAGGGAAGCTAGTCACCACCTACAGTGGGCGACTAGGGGTCTAGTCGTGCCTGCTGGGGGCGACTAGCAACCGTAGTTGCTACTGGCAGCAGCCTAGTCGCCTGTTACATCTGGAACGACTAGGAGCAACTATAAATACCATACTTGACGTGTAAAACATCATTTGTAAAACCCTAACTCGCTCCAAACCTCTCTCACACCATCTTTAACCTTTGGAACACGTTTTTGCCCTAAATCTACCATTTCTAAGCCTAAAACATCATTTCTAAGCAAGATCTAAGGTGCGTTATTCATCCTAAGCTCTTGTCATGTCATTATTTTGAACTCTAAAGGTCCAGACTTGATTTTATAAAGTTTTCACCTTTGAAAATGCTTGAAAAACAGTTCCAACCTATGTCTAATCATTTCTATGAGCTTTTGATAAAAAATACAAACTTGAAAACAATTTTTGATGATTAAAACATAAGGGTTCTAATGTGTTTGATGTTTTAATGATATGAAAGAGTTAATAGGATGATTATCTCAGATTATGAAGGTTGTATGATGTGTTTTGATGTTAATATGAGTTTTGACCCGTTTGAGAGTGTTAGGAGGATCTAGGGTGTTATGTGATGATTTGATGATTGAATGTTGTTAGGGTTTACGCTAGATTGATGTAGTAACAGCATGAAGATGTTTGGAATTTGATTATGTGATGAAATCTGATTATTTACCGTTTAGGGGTAAAGTTTTCATGCAATGATGTGATGTTTCCATAATATTATTCCATTTTGGGAAATGCTTGCAAATAGGGTGTTAGATTGATGATAAATTGGGGATTTTCATTTAGGATAAGTTGCTTAATGATTATGGATTGATGTTGGGTAGTGTAGGGTCCTTTTCCCTGAGCTGCTCAATTTTAGTTCAGCGGGGCTCAAAACTTACCAAACTTCATGTGCACTATAGACCGTCGCAGATGATCCAAATATCAGGGTTTGTTCAATACACGAGTGCGGAATCCTCAGATCTTGGTTTAAGTAACAAATATATCAAACACACACAAAAACGGGTTTGGATTCACTTAAATGGTTATTTGATTGATAAACAAAGCTCGGGTGCTTACAATACGAAATCAGACCATATAACACATACAAACCTCTCAAAATGACAACTCCTCTAAGTGCTGATGAGGGAAAAAAAAGTTGGGAATTTATACTAGTTGCCACTCGTTTAACCTAGCCAATGACCCATCACTGGCTGGGTACATACAAATAACGCACTTACAGTCTCGCTCTTGGACCTAGCTAGTGATCTACAGATCCAACTGTAGGGACAAAAAGGATTGAAGAAACCACTTTTGTTACCTTAGTCCAAATCATATTTCTGCTAATTATTCTAAGTATGGAACTGCTGAAGAGTAAAGATAGAAGTACTGAAGAAGAACAAGTCAAAGTGCTGAAGAGTTAAAGCATCAGAAGTTCTGAAGTCTAACCAGACATTTCACTGAAGAACTACTGAAGACAAACTACTCATCAGTAGTTTGTCACTCATCAGTACTTTCAAACAAAAGCTTCTAACCGACCCAGTATCTTCAGTAGTTAGTATTATATTGTTTTGTTAAAGTCTTTGAACAAGTTCCCATGCTACAGCCTGTTGTATGCATTATCTTAGTTTATTATAATCTTTTGTTTACTTAACACAACAGTCTGTATTCGTCTATAAATAGTTGGGTTAATCCCACTATTTTAGATACTTGATTTTAATTGAATTCCTTCAAAGCTTTTATAACTTATAATCCATTTCCACATCTGAGAATCATTCAATACATGCATTTACTGCTTTATACTTTGAATTGTTTAGATTCTCATTAACTGCAATAGTAAAGGGGGAGTAATAACTCCTGTAAAAGTGATACTTTAACTTAGAACACTTATTATTCCGCTGTGCAAATTACTTTGATAAACCTGCAAACACATAAGTGTTCTTGAACTTAAACTGTTTAAAGAGACCACTGATCCAACAATTGGTATCAGACCATCTGGTTTATCTGATCAAATATCAATCTAAGAAATTGAGAATCAGACACAAGCTCTTATTGATATCCAATAAAGGATAAAAGTTCACTTTATTTTACATCCATCACTTTAAGAAAGTATTGACAATCCAAACTTTTTAAAAATTGACCCTTATAATACTAGATCTGCCAATAAACCTCCTATGCTTGTCAGAAATGAATATAATATCTGGCCAAGAAGGTTGGCACACACCATATCTTAGACCAATACTGGGTGTTGGAGGTCTATTATGTTTGGACCTCACAAACCAGTAATAGCTGATCCAGAGTCTAAAATTGAGAGACCAAAAGACCCTAAAGACTACACTGAATAAGATTTCCAAAAATTTGAGCTAGATGCAAAAGCTTTCTATATGTTGGCTATGGCTCTCCCAAATGAAATTTATGCTGGACTTTTACATTGTGAAAGTGCCAAAGAGCTGTGGGATCGCCTTAAAGAACAGTTTGGAGGAATTGAAGAGGTGATAGCCAACACCAGAGAAATCATAGCCCAACAATATGAAACTTTTACTCATGTAGATGGTGAAACATTAACTCAACAATTTGAAAGATTTTCATCACTCATCTCTGAGTTAAACTATCTGTTGTTTGATCGAAGTTATAACAATGGTAAGATGTTTAGGTGTTTGATAAATTATTACTAAATTTCAATTTCATACGCAAGCTTTTGTGTGGGCTTTTTTCAAATTCGAAGTATGACAGATTTCTTAAAACTTATATTTCTTTAACTCATCCCACCATAGGACACTATATTGTTGTTTGTTTGATGATATAACAATGTTAAAATATTCTGGTGTTTGCTAAATTGTAATTTTAGTTTTAATAGATAAAATGAAGATGACGGTTTGTGAAAAATGTTAATAAAATCGGTTTTGTTGCAAAATAAATGTGATTATAATTCTACAAGTGTACAATTTCAAATATGATAACCTATTTTCTTGTTGTTTTAGAAATGGCAAATCAATCAATTTTTACAACTTCAAATCGTGATAACCATAAAATATTTTGTTTAGTATTGCAAGTTTGGTAGAGGATATAAAGGAGAGCACTTATTTATGTTTGAAGATTGAAGCAAATTGGAAAAACTTGTCGCTAGATAGGTGACTCAATAGTGGTTGCAATGGAAGTGGGAAGGTTTACCCACTTTGTGGGGTTCCTGCCCTGGGAGGTCACAGGTTCGAATCCCACTCAGAGGTTGGTTATTCTAAAATGAGGGGCTGGACCTTAGGGGGCCCGGGGACCAAACCTGAAAGGTGCGGGGATTCGTTATGGGTGTGTACCATTAGTCGTTCAAAAAAAAGATAGGTGGCTCAAATTTATGTAAATATTCTTTTATATTTTGGGGGTTATGTTTTGTGTTAGGATCTGAGTTTTGGATTGTTTTGATTAATTATGAAATATGAATGAAGTATTAAATGGAAATAGCAGCGGAATAAGAAATAATCAAAACATAGAGAATAATTGTTATCAATCGAATGCTTTCATTAAAGTTGAAAGATTACAAAGGTACAATTATAACTCCCCCTCAGCCTGATCACTCAGAGTTTGTTTGTCTAGAGAGAATGACGAGTGACAAATAGAACAGTACAAGTACTGTTCTATTTATAGACAAGTACAAACCTCTGATGATCACTTAGCTGACGTCACCTAGAAAGCGACCCCTAACTGACTAACAAACTACAACATCTGTTTAAACAATAAACTACTGTTACATTGAAACTACTGAAGGAAAACTCTGTTAAGCTAAAAACTCTGATGTCTTCTTAACATCTGTTGAACCAAAGTACTGTTGGTTCAACAGACCTTTGTTCTTCAGATCCTTGATCAGCACTTGTTCTTTATCAGACCTTTGCTCTTCAGACTTTATCCATCAGACCTTTCATCCGCAGCAGTTGTCTTGTATCAGTTGTTTAAGTCATCAGCAGTTTGGGAATCAGCAGTTCTTTGGAGGAAGCTTTCTTGTAAACTCTGTTATTTATTCATGATCAACACTTAGAATATTTTGGCTTTCTATCATCTGTTCTTCTCCAGGTCAGCAGACCCAACAATCTCCCCCTAGAACAGATGATGCCAAAACTCTGCTTTATTCTTGATCTTTATTCCTCATCAGACTTTCTCTAATTTGCCCTTTTAGTTGCAATTCAAAGTGTAGAGAGAAGAGGTCTTCAGCATCTCTATCCAGTGTCAAATTTAGAAGTGTCTGGAGATCTTCAGCACTTAGGCCAGGTGCCTCATCCATACTCAGCTTCTGAATACTACCATCTGATCTGAGCAATGTCAATTCATGGGTCTCTTTATCAGACTTCCATTTTAGAATTTTAGAATCAGAGGAGTGACTGGGATGCATCTTTATTTTGGATGAGTTTGGTGATGGTGGCCTTCCAATGAGTTCTCTGAGCCTGTCTGACACAGGATCAGAAAAAGATCTGATTTGATTCAAGATCCCCTCTTTCACATAAGTATCAGTGAACTGTCTTGTTTCTTCTTCAGTCATTTCTTTTTGCTTCTTAAATTGTCTTCTAGCAGCAATGGTAAGATCTGAAGTTTCCAGTAAACTGTCTAATGTGAAGGCCTGAGAGGGTTTCTTGGGAGCATCATCATACACTGGTTTTCTTGGAAGATCAGGATTGGTCTTTCTTTCTTGTTCAAGCTTTTTATATGTCTCAATTAGCCTGATCTCTGACCATCTGGCAACAGATTTCATCTCTCCATACTTAGCTGCTACAAGCTCTTGTCTCATTCTTCTGAATTTCAAGGCTCTAGCTTCATCTCTCCCCTTTTTGAAATCAGGAGCAGAGACCTTAGCAGGAGGATTCTTGGCCATGTTCTCTATTCTGATTAGTTCTTCTCTTAGAGCATGTGTGGTCCAGCCTGTAAATTGATTCTTTGTTGCTTTATAAGGCTTGGATGCCAAGATCTGTTCCAGCAGTGAATCCCTTACTTCCATCTCCAAGTGTCTGCTGAGAGGCATGGTTGACATGGAGTTGCTCAGGGTCTTAGCATAGTCTTCAATCCTTCTGAGTTTGCTAAGCTCTGCTGAATGGATGCCCTGAGCAGTCCTGTCATCCTTCCCTTTGCACTTCTCTTTGATGACAGCATCAGCCTGTTCACCCTTGTATTTGAGATATGTGTCTATATTGGGTGGAACAGGGAAGCCTTTAAGAGATGGGAAGGATCTTTCTGATGGCTGATCAGTATTATAGAAGGATTGAAGTTCCCCCTTGATTAAATCCAACTCAAGGGGATACTTCTCAGCCAATGGGGTGATGGTTGGTGGTGGTCTGTGTGATCTGAATTGGGCAGTGTGTGGTGAGTAAGATGAGAGTGGAATGGCATTGACTGGTGTGGATGAGATTGGGGTGTTAGGTGGTGTGTTGTGGATGTTTTCATCTTGTATAACAAAGGTGGATTTCCTTTTTCTGCTATACAAGATTTTGGGTGAAGGTGAGGATGTAGCAGTGGATTGAGAAACATCTGTTGGTCCTTTTGTGGAACCAGCAGTTGTTTGGGTTTTAGGTTGTGTTGAAGTAGGTTTGGTAGTGGTTTGTGTTGGAGTAGGTTTGGGAGTTGGTTGAGTTGTGGTTGGTTTAGTGACTGGTTTGGTTACTGGTTTGGGTTGTGCAGATGTTTTAGCAGTGGTTTTAGTTTCAGTTGTTTTAGGTGCAGTGGTTTGGGTAACAGAGGTTGTGGTGGCAATGGTTTGTGGAGCAGTGGTTGTGGAAACAGGTGTTTGTACAGCAGGAGTTTCAGCAGTTAATTTGGAAGGTGGTTTTCTAGTGTGTTTGGCTGGCATTTTCCTTCTTTTTTGAAGTGCTCACATCTTCCACTTCCTGCTGCTGTTCCTTTTTCAGCTGTACCAACCTCTCTGCCTTTACTTCCAATGTGTCAGGCCTTTTCATTTTGTCTTGAGCAGCCTTTTCAGCTCTTTCATTAGCTGAAGTGTCAACTTCTTTTGCCTTTGATGCTGGAGCTGGTTCAGAGACAGGGATCTGAACATTTGGTTGTTGTGTTTGTGGAGCTGATTTGGGTGACCCTGGTTTGTCAGCAGTTGGCTTCTTCCCTTTTTGTGAGGGTGGTTCACCAAATGGATTAAGTTTTGGTAGCCTATCTCTGCCACTCTCCCCCTTTTTGGCATCATCAGCAGTGAATTCATCATCATCTTCATCTCTGAGAATTGTGGTAGGGGCAGAGCCAGTGGTCTTCAGCAAGTGGTCTTTGATCACCTTGATATCAGCCTTTGTATCATTGAATCTGGCATCAACCATGTTTCTGATCAAAGTCATGTAGGTTTCCTGTGTCTGATCTGCTAATTTTCGATGAGCTATGATGATGGGGGAAACAGATTTCCATAGCTCATTAGCAACATCAGCAGTTGATGGTTGACTTTTTGTAAAGTTGTTCAATGTTTCCAATATTGACTTGACATCAGATTTGATGTCAGCAACAGAGGATTCAAGGTTTTGAACTTTAGCCGTCAATTCTTGTAGTTTTGACTCATCACCTAAATTAATAGGATCAGCTGAGTCCCTACCAGAGGTAGTTTTAGCTGGTTCAGTCCTAGGAGGTGAGTCCATAGAAAAAGAACCTGCTGCCCCTTGGTCTTGGTTCTGGGGACTTCCAACTGTTTTTGGAGACACAATTGTGTCTTCAGCAGTTGTTGCCTTCAAGGAAGTCTTAGCCATGTAACCACTGTCCTGCTGTGAGACAATGGTCTCTACAACAGTAGTGGCTGCTTCTCTTGAAACCTCATCAGAAGTAACATGTACTTCTGGGAGTATAACCTCCTCAGCTGTTTGTGGGATGGCTGATTGATTTTCCTCAGTCCCAGTCACTGGTAGTGGCATACTCTCAGTGATAGGTGATTGAGAGGAACTGGGGTTGTCCTGAGTTTTATCAATAGCCTCAAACAGGGGTTGCATTGTTTGTGGGACATGTGGTGGTGATGTAGGTGGAGTAAGAAGCTGATTAGCCCTGGGAGATGGGCTTGTAAACATATGATCAAGTGACTCATATGCCTCAGTTTGAGGTTCCCTTTGGCTTACAACAAGTTCCTTTTGTGAGGAATCTTGAGGAGTTTGCTTGGGTTGAGATATCTCCAACTGTTGTGAGGAAGTAACAACAGTGGTTTCATGTTGCTTTGGTGATGCAACAGGGTTAGCTTCTGGTATCTCATCTTCCAGAAGTCCCTTTTTGGTTTTGGTGGTTGTTTTGGTGGATGGACGTTTTCTTTTGGTGGCTGGTGTGGGTTTCACAGCACTGGATGAAGTGCCATGATCACCAGGAGCAGTGGGCTCACCAACAGAGGTTTCAACAACAGTTGTTGTCTTTGTCCTCTTTGGTTGTGTTTTGGAAACTTTTTGAACTTTTTGTGCTTTTTCTTGGGTTGAAGAACCCAGCATTCTAGTAAAAGTTTCATCAGTTAGACTTTTCATTTTAAATGACTCTCCCTTTTGAAAATCCTTTTCAGGTAAAAGCTTTTGTAGAATTACACTTAGAATTCTAGGGTAGAGCAGAAAAGCATTGTTTGAGCCAGATTTTATGGCTTTCACATTTGATACCAAGTCTGAAAACAATCCCTGAGATAGGTTGAAGTCAGAGTCTGACAACATAGCATATCCCAAGTATTGTATCCTCAATGGGATTTCATTGAAGGATGTAGTCTTGGCAGAGGCACAGAGGAGGAGGGTATGGAAGAAAAATTTCATGACTGGTGGGAAAAACTTTTTATATAGTGTGGAACCAGTCATTTGAGCATCATACCCCCTCTCTTGAAACTCAGTGTGAAGCTCTGTTTTTGGAAAAGTTTCCATACCTGACAAGTCGTTCAGTGAGAAGGTAGTGGAGATGATCTCAGGGGTTATGGCGATACTGGTGGCTCCAATTTTTGAAATTATGGACGTAGGCTTTTTGTCTTGGTACAAAACCTCAGCAGTTGCCCAAAATTCTTGGAGTGTTTCCAGGTATATGGGGGCATCAGCAGTAAGAACATTTTTATATTTTGAGTTATTGATGATGTCAATGGTGGAATGGAATGGTGTGTTGTCTGTGGTTTTAACCAAATATGGAAGGAAATTGTGAGTGGCTTTTGTTTGGAGTTCCATTTTAATGGATTTTGATTATGAAAGCAAGGATCTTTGATTGAGGGTTAGGAGGAAGACGAGAGCGGTTTTTAGTATTTTGAATACAATGAGACAGTAAAACTGCTGTTGGGGGAAAGAACAGGGTTTTATAGGCTCTGGTGAAACCGCTGATGTAGCAAAAACTCTGCTTTAGAGAGCAGACGTGGCAAACATCTGATGGTTGAAACATCTGGTGGCAGACAGCTGTTTTGTTAAACCTCTGTTGCCAACCTCTGTTGTTTAACCAAAAGACTGATGAAAACAGTTGTTTTATCTGATCAGATGTTTGAAACAGATTTTTCAACCAACAGTGGTTGTTTTACCTGATCAGATGTTTGAAACAGATTTTTCAACTAACAGTGGTTTTAATAAAACAGTGGTTGTTTTATCTGAATCAGTGGTTTTAAAACAGATTTTTCAACCAAAGTGTTATTTTAGCAAAATTTGATTTTCTGAAAACATTTTAATGTTTTATTGAAAACATTTTTGTTGTTTTTAATCCATGTTTAACATTCCAATTCGAGAGATCAGATTTGTGAAGGTAGATGTGTCTAAAGCTTTTGTCAGCACATCTGCCAACTGATCCTCTGTTGGAACATGGTGCAGAGAAATCAAACCTTTTTCATAGCTATCCCTGACAAAGTGATGTCTGATATCTATGTGCTTGGTGGTTGAGTGAGAGACTGGATTTTTGATGATATTTTCAGCAGCTTGACTATCCAACATGAGTGGAGTCCTAAGTGCAGTTATCCCAAAGTCCAGTAGTTGATTTTGAAGCCACATAAGTTGGGCTGTACAGCTTGCAGCAGCAATGTATTCAGCTTCAGCAGTGGATGTTGAAACAGCTGCTTGCTTTTTGCTTTGCCAAGAAACTAAGGCATTCCCTAGAAACTGGCACCCTCCTGATGTGGACTTCCTTGTGGTATGGCAGCCAGCAAAATCACTATCTGAATAGCCTGAAAGCTCAATGTTTCCATTAGCAGGATACCAGATACCAAGTGTGGGAGCACCTTTTAGGTATCTGAAGATCCTTTTCACAGCAATAAGGTTAGACTTTCTAGGAGAAGCCTGAGATCTAGCACACACACAGGTTGCAAACATAATGTCTGGCCTGGATGCTGTTAAGTACAATAAAGACCCAATCATGCATCTATAGTGTGTCTGATCAACAAGTTCATCCTTTTCATCATCAGTGAGTGGCTTGACAGTGCTCATGGGTGTACTACATGGCTTACAATCATTCATCTCAAATTTTGTTAACAAGTTTTTCACATACTTGTTTTGATGAATGAAAGTACCATTTTGCAGTTGCTTTACTTGAAGACCAAGAAAGCACTGAAGTTCACCCATAGCACTCATTTCAAACTCTGCTGTCATGAGTTCCCTAAACTCCTCACACATTTTATTACATGTGGATCCAAAAATGATGTCATCCACATATATTTGAACAATCATTAAGTCTTTTCCTTTCCATTTTAAGAACAAGGTTTTGTCAATTTTACCTCTAGTGAAACCAATGGATAAGAGAAAAGTAGAGAGAGTTTCATACCAGGCTCTTGGTGCTTGTTTGAGTCCATACAATGCTTTGTTAAGCTTGTAGACATGATCAGGATGGAATGTGTCTTCAAAACCAGGTGGTTGACATACATAGACCTCCTCCTGAATTTTGCCATATAGGAAGGCACACTTGATGTCCATCTGAAACACCTTGATGTTGTGGTTGACAGCAAAGGCTAAGAAAAGTCTGATTGCCTCTAGCCTTGCTACAGGGGCAAAGGTTTCATCATAGTCAATACCCTCTTCTTGTCTGAAGCCTTGAACCACTAGCCTGGCTTTGTTCTTGACAACTATACCCCTTTCATCAGTTTTGTTTTTGAAGACCCACTTTGTGCCAATAGGACAGACATCCTTAGGCAGTGGTACAAGTTCCCATACTTGTTGTCTTTTAAACTGAAGGAGTTCTTCTTGCATGGCTTCTACCCAACTATTGTCTTTCAGTGCCTCTTGGTACTTGACAGGTTGTGTAAGGGATAGAAAGCCTGCAAAAAGACAGATGTTAGAAGATTGGCTCCTTGTGAGCACACCTTCTCTGATGTTGCCAATGATTTGATCTGGTGGATGAGCTCTTAGGTAGATTAAATCTCCCTGATATGGTATGATGGCATTTTGTGGTGAAGGACAGAGGTTTGGAGACTCTGTTGACATAACATCTGTTGGCACTTCTGAAGAGGCAACAGATGTTTGAAATGGAGGTGGAGGAATGGGTCCAAGTGGTGTAAGATTGGACTGACTTTTGTCAACAGATGATTGACTCTTGTCAACAGATGATTGAACAGTGGATTGGCTGGGTGAATCAGTGGATTGAAGATAAGACTGGCCAACAGTGGCTGACTCAGCTGTGACAGAGTTTTGACAGTTGTTTTGAACCACTGCTTCCTCTGAAGCAGGATAGACTTTGTAATGGTCTGGAACCACAACATCTATTCTGTAATCTTGTTGTGAAGATTGTGGAGTACCTGCAGGGTTAGTTTTGACAGCAATATCTTCAAATTTGAATTTATCTAAATCAAACAACGCAGCAGGGTTTGCTGGGATTTTTAAAGAAGAAAGTTCATTGAACTTCACATTCAGAGTTTCTTCTATTGTTTTAGTCCTTGTGTTAAACACTTTATAGGCCTTTGCAATAGAAGAATACCCCAGAAAATATCCACAATCCACTTTGGCTGCAAATTTTGAAATGGAATCTTTAAGATTTAAAATGAAACATGGGCAGCCAAAGACTTTGAAAAATGATATCAGTGGTTTGATTTTAAACAGAATTTCATAAGCAGTCTTTTGATGTCTAGGGTTGATTAAAACTCTGTTTTGAACATAACAAGCAGTGTTTACAGCTTCTGCCCAAAAGGACAGAGGTAAACCAGAATCTGCTAGCATTGTTCTTGCAGCCTCAATGAGAGTCCTGTTCTTCCTTTCAACCACCCCATTCTGTTCTGGTGTTCTTGGGATACTGTACTGCCTTACAATCCCTTTTGACACACAGAAATCATCTAACTCCTTATTTTTAAACTCTGTTCCATTGTCACTCCTAAAGACTTTTACTGGCAAGTCATATTGTTTTTCAACTTTGGTAACAAAGTCCTTCAAGATACCTGCAGTCTCATCTTTAGAGTGTAAAAAGTAAGTCCATGTAAACCTAGAAAAATCATCAACTATGACAAGACAAAATCTTTTCCTTCTTAGACTCATGATTTTTACAGGGCCAAACAAGTCCATGTGCAACATTTGTAAACACTGACTGGTTTTGGACTCATCAATGGATTTGTAAGAGCTTTTATGTTGTTTACCTTTTAAACAGGAAACACAATGCTCATCACATTTGAATTCTTTTGATGGTAAACCTCTGACAAGGTTTTGTTTGGAGAGTGAGTTGATAGTTTGAAGGTTGGTGTGACCAAGTCTCCTATGCCACAATTCTGTCTCTTTTGTAGAGGCAGCTGAGAACAGACAGACATTTGCAGTAGGATTATCCTTCAACATATCAACCACATACACATTGCCACTTCTGTGAGCAACAAGTTGTGCTTTGCTCTCAGCAATGATGGTGTTAATCTTTTCTACAGCCTCTGGGCCAACAATCTTACAAGTTTGCTTAGTGAAAAATGACCCAAAGCCTTTGTCACTCATTTGTGATACACTAAGTAGATTAAATTTTAGATTGTCTATTAGATTAACATTTTCAAACTTAAGTCTCCCTGCTTTGACAGTACCAGAACCCAACACTTTACCTTTAGAATCATTACCAAAGGATATATCACCCCCTCCATGAGCAAGAAAGTCCAGAAGAAGGGCTCTACATCCAGTCATGTGCCTGGAGCCTCCACTATCTACATACCATAAACTGTCTAAACAAGCAGAAGCTCCCTGCACATCAGTAAGGATTTTAGTTTTGGTGAGTGTCCAAAGCCAAATTGGCTTTGGATGGGTCCTTAGCTGTCTCAGCCTTAAGTTGAGGAGAATGATCAGTGGTTTGGACTAGCTTTTGAACTAGATTCAACAGCTGCAGTTGACCATTTGCCAGTGCTTGTATATCAACACTTGGTCCGACAGAGGTTTGATCATTTCCTATCAGTTGTTGAAAACCATGAGGATGTCTGTTCACTTTTGGTTTTGAAGGCCTCTTGGGCTCATCATAAACATGTGGCAAACGATGACAAGTGGGTTGTCCATATCCTCTTGGTAATCTGTTTACAGGTGGAGCATCTGTTACCTGAACCTCTCTGGGAGCAGAGTTTTTGTTCAGACTTTGGGTAACAGATGTTTGGACTGATTCAAAAGTCTGTTTGGATTTTCCTTTTGAAGTACTCATCACTTGACTCTCCAGAGTTTTGGCCTTATACTCTTTTATCTTTTCATCAAAATTTTTGAGATATAAGCACTCTTTTGTTTTGTGATTCTTTTTCTTGCAGATTGAACATTCTTTAGATTTTGAATCATTTAAACTTGTTGTTTTGTTGATGTCATATGCTTTTAGAAGAAAACAGTTTTTGGTGACGTGGTTCTTCTTTTCACAAAAATCACAAAACAAGTTGTTCTTGGCTTTCCCTTTTTCTTTCTTCTTTTCAACAGATGTTTCATCATCTGTTGGAAGACTTACTAGAGGAATAACCTTGGCCTGTGGTGCCATTTTACCATCAGAGGTTTTGAAGGTCATTGGTTTGAAATTTTCAAGGACTTCACACTCATCTGACCATGTTGGTTTGAATTGATATTTCTCAATTTCATCAAATGAGGGTGTACCTTCCAACTTTTCAAGAATGATTTTCTTGCCATTTGGTTCAGTAACCTTGATTTCTTGACCTTTTGAGTTTGTAGGGATGACCTCAACCAACTGTGGTTCCTTTTTGTCAGTGATTTGTGAAACTTGATCAGTGGTTTTAAAACCAAACCCAAATTTCACATGACTTTTAGATTGTTGGTTGACAATCATCTCAAAACCCTTTGATGATTCCACCCATTTCTTACATTCAACTTGGGTGGACTCAAGCTCCTTCTTACAACTATGATATTTTGTTATCATAGTCTGAAGCTGGTCTTTGGTTATGCTTGCTTCATGTTTTAGACTGCTGATTTCAGACTCTTTTTCAGATATTTTTGATTTTAACTCTTTTGTTAATTTTTCAACCTGAATTTCTGAATCCAAAATTTTCTTTCTAAAGTTTTCATTCACCTCTTTTATCTTAGCAAATGCTACAATACATTTGTCTGAGCACAAGTCATTTAAGATTTGAGGAGATACCTTAGCAGCAGCCATCAAGGCACAGTTACACTGGCAGTCACAGTCATCACTACCCCAGGGGTCTGATAGATTCACAACCTCCACTTCAGATTCTTCAGCTGAAACAATCTCACCAACAACACCATCAGTCACATTTTCAGACATAGACACCACTTCCTCAGAATCAGTCTCTTCAACAATTGTTTCTAGTGCCATAAAACAAAAATCCTTTTCAGTGTTGGCAACTAGAGCAATGTTGTCATCTGTTATCTCATCTGGTAGACTGCTCCAATCAACAAAGCCTTGAGTAAAGAAACTCTGTTGACCTGGTTGACTGGTCTCTGCAGGAGCAGAAGGTGGAGTAACAGTCATTGGCACAGGGGCCTGAGCAACAGGTGTTTGGACATAGTGATACTGAGGAACAGTGGTTTGGACATAATGCACAGGAACAGTGGTTTGGGTCTGTGCAAAGTGAGCAGTGTTTTGCACATTAGGTACATTAGGGATGGTCTGATAAGTGTTGGTCTGTGGTCTTTGATTTGGATAGGTGATCATAGGAACTCCATTTTGACTCCTACACTCCCTAGCAAAATGACCCATTCTATGACATTTGTAACACTTTATCTTTGATTTATCCAACCCAACCTTTGACCCACCATGTAAACCTGGGTACCTCCTGCCAGTTTTCTTATAGAAGTTATTGGTTCTAATACTAAGCAGGGCAACCTGATGTAAGATGTCCATTTCTTCTAGGTCCAAAGGGTCAATGTATTGCAAGTCATTGTACACAAAAGATGAATTATCAGAAGCCTGGATATCACCACTAGCTGTGAAAGCACAGTTGTTTGGTGATGAGTAAGAATCATTATTGAAACCAGTTGTTATGTCAATGTAATGATCATAACTCTGATCCTTACTACTTCCAGAACCATCATCCTGACCCAACAGTGCAGTATTACCAAATACATAGTCATCTGACACTTTGCCAGAGTCCTGGAGCTTCTTTTTCTGGTTAAGCTCCCTTTCATAAGTCAGGAGCTTACCATGAAGCTGGGTCAGGGTTAGGTCTTTGAATCCGATAGAGTTTCTCATAACAATAGCTATAGTGTCCCATTTGTCCTGAAGTGATCTAAGAAACCTATGATTCAGTGTTGAATTAGGAAAAGTTAGACCAACCAGTTTAAGTTCACTAATTAGACAGTTAAACCTTTCAAACTGTTGTGTTAATGACTCCCCTTATATGTGACTAAACGTTTCATATTGTTGGTTAAGTATTTCACGGTTGTTTTCAATCACATCATCAGTTCCCCCGAATTGCTCTTTAAGAGCATCCCACAGTTCTTTAGCACTATTGCAGTGCAAGAGACCGGCATAGATATCATTCGGCAGTGCCATGGCTACTATGCTGAAAGCCTTGGCATCTAGCTCGATTTTTTGAAAATCTTGCTCTGAGTAGTTCTCAACACTCTTTGGTACTTGGATCTTTGGATCCTCGGCACTCGGTACCATTGGAACATGTGGTCCAAATACTACCGATTTCCAGCACCCTGTGTTCTGTTGTGCTAACACATGAGCTACCCGACGCTGCCAGATGTTGTATTCTGACCTGACAAGCATCGGAGGCTTGTTGTGTGTGCCAGTGTTGTGTGGATCTTGATTAAGTGAAGTCATTCTCTTGGTTTTTCAAAAACAAAGTCTGTTTACTAACTGTTGAAACGAAAATAAACTATTACTCTGTTTTAACCCGACAAACAAACGATATCAATGATTGTGAGCTGATCTGTGTATTAAATTGATTGATTAGATCAGATTTAATTGACCAGGCTCTGATACCAATTGTTAGGATCTGAGTTTTGGATTGTTTTGATTAATTATGAAATATGAATGAAGTATTAAATGGAAATAGCAGCGGAATAAGAAATAATCAAAACATAGAGAATAATTGTTATCAATCGAATGCTTTCATTAAAGTTGAAAGATTACAAAGGTACAATTATAACTCCCCCTCAGCCTGATCACTCAGAGTTTGTTTGTCTAGAGAGAATGACGAGTGACAAATAGAACAGTACAAGTACTGTTCTATTTATAGACAAGTACAAACCTCTGATGATCACTTAGCTGACGTCACCTAGAAAGCGACCCCTAACTGACTAACAAACTACAACATCTGTTTAAACAATAAACTACTGTTACATTGAAACTACTGAAGGAAAACTCTGTTAAGCTAAAAACTCTGATGTCTTCTTAACATCTGTTGAACCAAAGTACTGTTGGTTCAACAGACCTTTGTTCTTCAGATCCTTGATCAGCACTTGTTCTTTATCAGACTTTTGCTCTTCAGACTTTATCCATCAGACCTTTCATCCGCAGCAGTTGTCTTGTATCAGTTGTTTAAGTCATCAGCAGTTTGGGAATCAGCAGTTCTTTGGAGGAAGCTTTCTTGTAAACTCTGTTATTTATTCATGATCAACACTTAGAATATTTTGGCTTTCTATCATCTGTTCTTCTCCAGGTCAGCAGACCCAACATTTTGGTTGTATGTATTTCCCTTTCTAGCGCCTTGCTAGGAATGTTGTGGTGTTGAAATAAAAGTTGGTTTCTTAAAAATCAAATTTATTTTTTAACAATGGCGTATTTGGTCACAATGGCACGCCTCTTCATAGCCTATAATATATCCATAACCTCAGACAGAGTTACGACCCTCCATTTTATCTATCTATATCTATACTACATTATAAAGGAGGAAGCATGTCTACAAATGCCATTTTACATGAATTTTAAGATGGCATAGGAAAAGTCTCATGCTTAAAACCCAAACGTCATGTAATTTTTTTCCTTTAATGCAAAACCTACATGTACACATTCTATTATCATAACCTCCAATTACCATTAATCTACATCTATAATCTATATTATATTATAAAGTATTTGAGAAAGGTATCGAATAAAATTAAGTAATTACTACATTTTATTAAAAAAATTGCAATTTTATATAAAAATTTATATATAACAAAATTATACAAAAAGGTTTATACACATACAAATATATACCTATACATCTTAAAAAGATTGTAAGAATCAATAAAGTCGAGTTTTAAGTAATAAAAAATTTGTGATGCCTTTTCTTTAAAACATGTGTGCGCATGAATTGGTTCACGAACCTAAACCAAACCAAACCGAAAGCGGTCTTTCAAACTGGAAAAACCGGGGCCGAACCGAATCGAAACCAGGGACACGAACTAGCACCAAACACGAACCGGTTTGGAACCTTTTTGGTTCCTAGGAAAACAAAACGATCTGTGCACGTCTATAAAGTTCTCAGGTTGGGATGTCTTATGTGGAATATTTTCAACTAACCTAACTTCCGATTTCACTTTCTGATTCCACTGATAGAAATTTATGGTGCACTTGATTAACAGTTGTATTGCATTGCTTTTATCATGTGGAAAAACTTATGGATATGCTTCTTTGCAAATTGAGTACATATGAGTCGTTCCAACCTCCTCCCTCTTGATGTGGATTTTATAAAGGTCCTCATGATTTATTCTCCTCGTCAATCTATCCAGATTTGGCACTTTCAACATATTGAGTATGACTATTAGTATAATAATAGTTGGTAATGAGTCAAACCGCCATTTCCATTTTTTTTACCGACATGCAGGTCAAATTGCATATGGTATATAGAACGTAGCATGTTATAATGTCTCCTTGTATCCTTTAAAAAATTACTCCACTACGAAGCACACGTGCTTACACACACAAACATACACCTTACATATTGATTCTTTTAATCGTTTTAAGGTTTAAATTATGTTTTCGCCTTGTATTGTTGGCTCCGCCGCAACGCGCGGGTTCCCTGCTAGTATATATATATATATATATATATATATATATATATATATATATATATACACATTGTAAAGGATCAACACTTAATAACTCATAATACCTACTTCTAATTCTTTGTGTGCATCTCTTGCTCAAGTGAAGTCTCTGTGCCTAAACATGTTTAATAAATTATCTGAACACATTGTGTTTTTTCCTGTATGAACAAAAACCCACTAAAAATCGTTTTTTTTTCGTTTTTTGTATAGCACTATGGTAGTCGTTGGAAAGATAATAAAACTCTCGTTAATTTGGTGTAATTTGTTTAAAAATCTTGTTTATAAAAGTTGTTGATGTTTAAAAATTGTGGGGGTAACATAAGAGAGAAAAATACTTTGGGGGGGGGGGGGGGGGAATAAGGGGAAGGTGTCTAAGGGTTTTTTTAATAATCATACACGTGACACACCTAACGAGAAGGATAGTCTCATTAAGCGTCATGTCAAGCAAAAGAAGTTTTCTTTTATTATTATGTACATAGATATAGATAGATATAGATAAAGCAAATTAGATATAGCTATGAGAATAATAAAAATAAAGGTAACTAGTGGTTTTATAGGGGGAGCGCGCTGCGCGCCCTAATTTTAAAACGAAGGGCGATCGAAGATATTCAAAACGCATAAGTAGTTAATCGCCATCGCTGTTGCAACCTCAAAGTTGTTTCAAAGAAACCAGTCTTTAATTCTATGTCGATTGGTTTCTTTAATTCTAAACTTCAAAGGCGTTTACAGAGAGAGAAAACAACCAGTCTTTATATCCATAACTATATATTTGTTCCAGTCTCAAAGTTGCCTCAAAGAAACCAACCCATGAAAAATGCTACATATGAGATCAGTGATTATTCGCATGAAAATTATTATTTGCTTATCTTCTTGCCATTCAATATACCCAAACCTGCATCACCATGAAGTTTCTTTTCTAAACAACCTATGTACAACAACAAATCTCAAAAAAGAATGTGACGTAAGCTAGAAGCCTCGATCAATGTCACCCCCTTGCCTTCCTTGATGTTATTCACCCTTGCTTCATCAAATCATCAGGATTCCACAACCGTTGTGGTGACACCTGAAATGTCATATATCGTCTTTTTAGAAATACTTGGCATAAGCTAAAAGGAAAACAATCAATATTAAAAAACCAAATTGACATACCTGGTGCATGTTCTGTTTAAGAAACTCAACTGGAAAAACAAATATTAAATCCATCCCTTCAATAGATAAATCCCTTTTATCCATTATGTATGGGCAAAACGATTCGTCAAACAGGCGCGCTTTGCGTGACGTGTACCAGTTTTCATACTTCCGATTGCACCTACAGTTTTGCAAAATTATGGTATTGTTCAGCACCCTTGATATTAACTGGATTTTTTTTATTAGAATAGGAATATTTTGGTT
Organism: Ambrosia artemisiifolia; assembly: GCA_032199755.1. Taxonomy (NCBI): domain Eukaryota; kingdom Viridiplantae; phylum Streptophyta; class Magnoliopsida; order Asterales; family Asteraceae; genus Ambrosia; species Ambrosia artemisiifolia. The sequence continues at coordinate 15,067,055 of CM063528.1, read as the reverse complement.
ATATTTTATTCTACTTACATAAATCATATGGAATATACATAGTGCATGGTAGTTCCATATGTATGGGATCATTATTCAATCCATATATTAATAGAATCAGATGGAGTGTAAAAGGTGGAGGTTTTTTTTTCTTTGAAACATAAAGGGCTTTTTAGTAATTTTTTTAACCACATATGACTACAAACTATGTACATGTAATTTGCAATTATTGACTGACAGAAGGCAAAACACAAACACTATCTATATGTTGTCTTAAACATTTTTGGACATGTTTCATACAATTCTATATTAACTTAAAGCTTTTCTAAAACCTTATTTGTGAATGTAGGTAGGTGTATTGAAGCATCAACTGTTTCATATATATAAGTTTTTATTTATATATACTACTACGCTACGGGTTCGCAACATGTTTGTTTTTTCTGTTTAACGTGCACATTTTCGATCCTTGTTGCAGCGTGAGGGTCATAAATCTGGTTGCAAATTAAATATCTACAAAAGTAAAAAAAAAATTTGAAACATCTAAAAACACAGTTACATCTAGCGGGAAAAATACCTTTGTTTTCATGCCTTTAAATATGAAGAAACTTCTTCAAATTCCCAATTGCTGGAGTTAGCGACCCGGTCAAACCTTTGTTGTAAGACAAATCTCTACAAAAATTTTTAAAAAAAAATCAGCATCAAACATACCTACAAAATCCATATTTCAGTCAACCATCTAACATGAAAACTTATAGAATTTGCAACTCGGTTAACACCCCAATATCTCCAGTGAGCGACCTGGTCAAACCCATGCTAGCCAAAGTTCTAAAAACATAATACTACTTAGTCGCAGCCTGCGGGTTGAAGATAATACTATTAAAGAAAGTAAATAAGAACTTAGATGGAAGTAACACGCGAGTTTCTGCAAGTCATTCCATCCCAACCGCTACACGGGGCAAAGTTATCATCCCAGTTAGGTTGTGTGTTGTCCCATGCATCTTTTAGAGCTCTCAAAGTTATAGCTGCATAAATATCATAACCTCCATCATGCAAATTATGAACAAAAGAGCAATCATTTTATACACAAATGGAATGGAGCTGAAGCAACCTATTTCGAGTGTGTTTCAAGTGGTGAGATGTTTGAACTGACCTGGTAGCAGTGCAAAAAAGTAATTGGCTGCTCGGAAATGCGTGAAATTCACACGGGTCAAAGCTTTATACTTTTAACTCTTTTACTTTTGAACTTGCACCCGCAACCGGAACCCCAATTGATATGCCATAATGTGTACCTCTACACTGCAGAAACAAATAAAAAGAGAATGGGCAATTATGGAATTTCTAACAACTGACAACATAAATAAATTCTTCTTATACTAAGAAGAGGGCCACATTTAAGCTACAAACCAAATGCAAGTTGCAAATATCAAATATAAACATAATAGACTTTTTACCCTACCACAGAGGAAAGAAGTTGACGATTTTTATGTTATGAACATATGATGATGCTTAAAACTAACTCAAGCCTGCTATAGAACAAATACAACCTGATGCATTCTGGTTTACTCCGGCTTAGAAGAATATAACGTAATGTGTGTGTCAGTGTGTGTAAATATAGTACGAAACAAATATATTAACAAAAAAGAAAAAAAAACGTAATACCTCAATGATACGGAGGCCCAACCTGGTACATACCACCATAAGGACCTCAAAACGCTGTTGCTGCGGCCTCAAAGTTACCTCAAAGAAACCATCGTTGTTGCTACTGCGACGTCAAAACGCCTTTGAAGTTCAAATTGCAGCAAATGAGCAGTCATCATCGCATCACATTCAGAAAGGCTTAGACGTAGAGTGCTTTGTCGATCGGTTGCGCTGCAGTCGCGTCATCACAGTCGACATTACATCTCAAACGTAAACATCATAGCCTAATATTATCATACTTCTGATCCCACACGCTATTTGGTTCGACCTTCTATCATTCCACTGAATTGATCCATTTTATTACTTCGCAACATAGCTAACTTGCTCCAGCCACGTTATCCACACATCATCTCATCCATTATAAACGGTTATCAAAAAATTTTCAAACAAAAGACACCTTATGCAATTAAGGAATATCTCATCCTCACAAAAAAGTGCAGAACCTATATATTCATGATTCATGATATGACTCATTAATGCATAAAACACCTCTTAGAATCAAGTATTCAAAATTACACAATATTGTAATGAGATTTGAACACTAATTATTTATAAAAATATTTTAAAATTTTGAACATAAAGTGCTTCTACTCAGCCCAACCCAGCCCGACTCGTAGCATAATAACCTGTTTTGACCCGTAAATCAGCCTGTCCATTATGCGATATGAAATGCAAAAATAAAAAAACGCAATAAACAGGTAACAATGCAAAGCAGGCTCAAAGTTGAGAAAAATTGTACCACTTTGGCTGCAGGGCAGATTGCACGAAATGAAGTGCCATCCTTGAACCCCGCCACGCCAAAGCGGTAAGCACATCAACTTTACACTCAGATATACCAACTCATCATAGCCTTGACGCAAAGCATAGTTCCCCAACCAGCTAACTGGCGACAAACTTTATGCGATGGTGATTGATTCCGGCTGTCAAACCCCAACCACCACCACTAACCTGGTGGCGAAACCCCAACGCTACGATTGCAACCAAAGTTGCCATGCCAACACATCGCCAAGCAAAAACAAACCACAGAAAAATAGCTAACATCTCTGATAAGAACAATGTCATCGGCATCGAATTTTTTAAGCCTCAAATTATGACACCACCATCAATCACCATTCAATTTCATGACCAATCAATATATTTCGTGAAACAACCCACAAACCTTCTCAATTCCTGAATACAGCCACACCAGCCAGCAAAACAACACCCGCAAGACCCACACACACCACCGAGACGTGAGCAAACGTCTATAACCAACAGCACCATCACCAAGCTCAACCAAAACCATCATCATCTTTGTAACATGCTGGAAAAGGAGAACAACATAAAAAAAACAAACAGATCTGACATCAAACAAAAAGATTAGCATGCAAGAGTCATCATCTATT